>CM042822.1:10374378-10850295 GCA_009982885.2 Hyles vespertilio | reverse complement strand
TCGCCGCTTCTTCGTCACAGCTACAACACGTTCCGAAGCGGTGGTAGCAGAAAAGGACGATTCAAAAGATCTTGTGAAAGACTATTTGAATAAAGAATATTTTGATTGATTGATTGATTGATAGGCCATATAGTCCACCACGCTGGCCTAGTGCGGGTTGGCGGACTTACATACCATATAAATTCTTATGAATCGCTATGGTATGCAGGTTTCCTCACGATGTTTTCCTTCACCGTTTTAGTTATATACTACGCACGCTACTATTGTTTGATAGAAATATTTCATTTTATTGGCATTTGTGTTTCTACGCAAAATAATACAAAACATCGTTTAAAGTCAAATGCACTTGTGCAGCAAATGTTTCGATAGACTGACAGGCATTTTGGGCCACTTTTTCGGTAAGTTTCATTACATTATTACTGATTTTATGCAATAACAAATTGATTGTAACCAAAAACAACAATTCTATCATGCAGTATAATCAACATCGAATTAAAAATTCCAGTGCCTTTCAGAAGTGAGAACGAAGAAAGATGATAATAGGAAAGGATAATCTCCCCATTTCTTACAAATATTTAATAGCATCCAAATAATAAAATACTATCACAAACACAGAACAGCTCAATATGGTTAGAAAGGCAATAGCCGTCAAATTGTATGAAAACCAGTGTCGTCGTTTTCGAAACACACAACCTCCACAAATCTAATATAGAAAACTTGCAATAGTCGAAAGTATCGATAAAATTATGGAAATATGTTTTTGTTATAAGACCGGAAATTATTTTATCGATATACTTAATGGTTTTTCCTGATACAGTTATTTTATTAGTATTACTTATGATACAGATTTTTTTTGACGTGACAACGTCTTAAATTAGGTTGCGGCTGGGAGTCACTTATGAAAAAGTGTAACGCCCGGTAACGTAACGGTGCGCGCGCAGCACTAGAGAATTAGGCGCATTGAATCGGCGCATGCTTGTTTCTCTGTCTTTGTCTTTCTCGAACGTTCTTGGCGTTGGAAAAACAAGAAAGCGTCACAATACAAGTTCACACGTGTGGTTAAAGTATCGTCAGCTGTGTCTGTAGTGAAAATATGGAGTGCTTAGATTCGTCATTACATGTACAATGTTTTAGTAAACAAAATATATTTCTATAGTTAAAATTTGTGCAATTCTTATTTTCATTCAATTCCTTGTTCCTATTGTGCAATTTAATTATATTCATATCAATAAATATTCTACCGAGAAAAAGACGTTGTCACGTAAAATCTTCGCCCGTAAAACCGACTTTACAGGCAACCATTTTTTAACTTCTTTTTCATGAAAATGAATACTTAAAACAAATCGTACTGGATTTTGTAGGAATCTAGTTGTCTCTACCTGTTGCCTTTATCGAATCACTATCGGAAACCTACAAACAAATGAATTAATATTATAAAATATATACACATATAAATATATTTTGTGCTCAAGTTGGCGGAGTTATAACATTAGAACATAAGGATAGGTCGTCAACGTTATCAAACGTTACGAGTACTACAATTAAAAATTACTAAAGGATTTGATTTAATTTTCTTTGTTTAATGCCTATGAAAACTGATTTAGCAGTATACGAAATCTATGACTACGAAATCGATATAATTACTATGTACATGGCTACAACACTGTGTGACATGTGACAAATTTCAAAGTTGACATAATAAAAATGAGTCGTATGCATTGCGTAGGAACTAGGCATTCGCGTACATTATATGTATGCGTAATCAGCAATGTATATTTTTGATATGTCGCTATCATATTATCGAATTCTTCAAAACGTCGTAATTCTAAACCGCAATTTTTGGAAATAAAGGTGAAAATCTTCGATCAAATATACACTAGATACACAGTTCCCTGTAAAAGTTCTGTTAAAAAGTGGCACCGATGCACGACATGAAAAAAAGTAAACAAAAAGATCACATATTCCAAATATATAAACACAAATTCCACCTTATTCCTAGAGCTTAAAGTAGCTTTTCACATATTGTCTAAAGTTCTGCGACGTTTTAGAAGCAACGGTAGATGCGTGACTGAAGGTGAAAGAGTGCTTAAAGCACTCTTTTTTGGTGCCATTTTCTGAGCGCTCATGTTGTATCTAGTGTATATTTGATCGAAGGTGAAAATAAATAAAATCGGGTTTAATAGTGGTACAAAATTCTTCCTCTATTGATATTCGACGTTTTAGTATTGGAACTGCATGATGATATATCAGAAATTTGCATTTTTACTCTATTTTCCCGGAGCACCACACTCCAAGGCATTTCGACAACGACAGATTTGACAAATCATCCGTTCCACGGCAGTGATGTTTTTTATGCACCACCTTGCGACGCGACGCGTCAAACGCTTGTATTTCCCTTCTAACCATATTCATCTGTTCTGTGATCACATATATCCCAGGCTTCAATTATGCTAATCTCTTTCGCAGAAAGTCGTCATCAAAATCAAATATTTTTAACTCAGACGCTCAATAAAAAATACACAATATAGAAATAAATACTAATTATTATTTATTTATCTTACTACAAATATTGTTTATATGTTCAACGCCAACAATATTGTTTATTTAATAATTTTCTATCAGAAAAATAAAATAGGATCCTGTTTGAAGAAATCTTGATGACGCGACGTCCAATTACTCGAGCATTAAATTTCTCTGACGTCATAGTACAGGTTTGCAGATGTTCAGCCTAGGCCTTTTCTTAATTACGACACAGACTTGAGTTCCTTCTCGTATTTGTGGACATATTTGCGGTCGGGGTCGTACTTGTTGCACAAGTTGGTCCACCATTCCTTCTTGTTGTTGATAAGATGTCTGATAATCTTACGAACGCCTTCTTTTTGAGCATCTGTGCATTTTTCACAGTACTCTTCTAACGCTTCTTTTATGTGCGCTGTGAACAAAGAGTTTTCATAAATAAATAACACAGTCAGACGTGTACCTTATCGCAAACAAATATAGATGTGTTGAGCATCAGTCTATGAGTGAGTTTTTGACCCCGCAGAACATAATTTAATGCCAATATCTAGAACTGTCTAACGATATAATGATTCATTCTTCGAAAGGTTTCCATCGCAGATACATAGAATATGCAGCAATTTATCAGTAGTTATCATAGTTCATGGACTTTTTCTAGTCCGTAGTCTAAGAACTAAAAAGCAATTTATAATTAATCAGTATCGCGACAGATTTCACTGTTGTTTAAATTGTGTAACTAATAGAATGAAAAAACAACTTATGATCTCCTAAACATACTAATATTGGTTTGACTGCCGGTTTCTACGAGTAACCAACTGTACTATACTTACACTTCAGTTCTAAGCCCTCTGCTGTGCACTTGCCCTCTTCCATGATACACTTGTAGTAGGCTTCAAACAATCTTTCATTGCTAATGACTTCATCGAGGTTAGTACCGTCGTACTTGTCTGTATATTTAGCAGAATGCGCCGCAGCTATCGCCGCCACCGACAGGACAACCAACACCAATGTACGCATCCTGTGAACAAAAACAACAAAAATGAACATACTGTATAAAGAACATTCCAGCCGGTATACGTTCTGCCATAGAGCACGGATCTCCATTAATATCTGGTGCTAGATTCAGAAAATTTATGGTATATGGAGAGTACCAACTCGCATAAGGTCGATGTCATGAATAATATCTTTATCTCCATTAATCGAAATATACATTTAATTTAAATCATATTAGGGAGCCACTGATGGTGTACGTAAATAAATACTTGTGGAATACACATTTGTCTCAATGCGACCGAACTCCTTCGAATCGTATCGAGAACCCTAGTATCAAGTAAAACCGAATAAATACTATGGGGTCTTCTTCCGGTTCTTCATTGTTAGATGGTGTCTTGTCCGGTAGCCAAATTAAACCAGCTTGGTTCGACTAGGTCCCTCGAGGTGACTGACCCCCATATATTATATAAAAAATTAGATGAACTCTACACTTAACCTCAATTTTAAAATCGAAATTAATACCAACGCTACAGTTTAACCGCTTCAAACAAATAATATCACAAAAGCACTGTTTCATTATTACTTTCGTTCCAGTTAAAATACATTTTACCTTGTCGATTTGCGTTTAGCCTGTGTACATAAATTCGAGTTCAAACTGGCCGGTACAATTGTGTTCACTTGATGAAGATAATCATCTCTTGCTGATGCTTAATAGATTTGGATTGTATTTCATATGCAATCATATCGTTTTCCGTGCAAATATAAAAAAGAAATGTAATGAACCAAAAAAGGAGTTCAGAAAGATTTGAAATCACCTATATGACTCCTCTCAATTGCAAACCAAAAATTAAATAAAAAAAATTTTAGAAAAATATTGATATAAAGCACCAGAGATAGATATTTATATGGGTTCTACGACCTAATTATGATAAAATACTTTACCGTAGCGATTTTATAGCCTACTTTTTATATAAAACCATAACAAAATATTTTCGTATAAACTTACTTGGATTTTAGTAAAACACAGCTCCGGACAAATATGAGCAGTTCACTTATTGGCAGCTGTCGAGTCACTACGAAATGGATATCGCCGAGCTTTTTATATATGATTCGTTTTATGCAAAGTTTTATTCTTGTTCTGTAGTTTAGATCGAATATGGTGCGTCATTTGATTTTTTTCCATGTTATTAATCAATTACAGTGGAAATTATATTGTTTTGTTTATGTTTTGATGTAATATTTCATCATCATCATTCATCATTAACTTAATCTTTGTATAACAAACCGTAAATAAATCCAACAGATTTTTTCCTGAAGTATGTAATTAGTTTTACGTAACGTATGTGTACAGCAAAGAGCAAAGCATCCCTAATTATATTAAAAGTGTAAAGGAACTTTATGTGCGTGGTGGCCTGTTGGTAAACAGACCAGACGCGGCTGCCAATATGTTCACGGCGGTCGCGGGTTCAAATCCCAGGGCACACGTCTGACTTTTCGGAGTTATATGTGTTTGATAGTCAATCACCACGCACTAAAACTGTGAAGGAAAACATCGTGAGGAAACCTGCATACCATAGCCATTTATAAGACTTTCTATGGTATGTAAGTCCGCCAACCCACACCAGGCCAGCGTGGAGGACTATATGGCCTAACCACTCTCAGTCGTACTCTCGATTGTAGAGAAGGCCCGTGCCCTGCAGTGGGACGCATATGGGCTTATACAGAAAAGGAACTTTGGCAATGTGTTTGCTACCATTTAATGACAACACCACGGAACGGAATGTATAGGAAAATATTAATGAATTCAGGCCCTTCTTTCTCACTGGGCACTCAGGGCATGGGCCCGGGGCCTCGCAATCTATAGGGGCCTCAATTTCGATATTTATATTTATTGCCGAAACATAATAGCAAGCGCGAAGCTTCTCAGCTCTAGCCAGAAAATCAAGCTTTTATGTAAAACACTATGGGAAACATGCTGAGCTAAATCCAACATGTAGCAGTTGGTTAGACGCTGAATGTAAAGCATAAGGCTGCGAGTTCAATCCTCGCACCAAAACAAATATTTGTGTGATCCACATGTATTTGTTTCGTGTCTGGGTGTTCGTGAGACTGAAAAGTTTCTGGTAGTTTCTGTTAGCCACGACACAAGACTAAATCTTAGTATGGGCCGTCAAGTGAGGCGATTACGGGATGATAAGAGATGACTGAACAGGGTAAAAATCAATGTAACACTTTAGAACTTCGATCAAATTGATCGAAGCTTTGTGACTTTCTTTGTATATTCTCACAATATCTGTCAAGGTCATAGGGGCCACATTAACCTAATGTGGCTCCAAAACGTTAAACACGGTCCTGAATGAATTAACTGACAATACTGATGCATTAAAAATTGATATCATATGTTCGTAAAACGCCTTAACCTGTACAACACAATATTATCAGGAATATTTATAGCCACCATCTTCGCAGGTTCATGTACTTATACCAAACCAGAGCACATACGTCACACTAGCCTGCTGGGAATACTGTAAGCCGGCGTTTTTGCCATACTTACAGGAGTTGCAGTGGTGGATGTGAGGGCGGGACAGTCTCAAGCATTTAAGTTAAGCTAGTTCTACGATGTTTACTGGTGGTAGGTCTCTCATATGTGAGAGGCCATCTGGGTAGGTACCACCGCAATGTCCATTTCTCCCGTGAAACAACACTTCGTAAATGCACTGTTGTGTTTCGGATTGAAGGACATTGTAACCAGAGTAACTACTGGACATATTGAGACTTAACATCTTATGTCTCAGGATGACGAGCGCAGTGGAATGTTGCTACAGTTTATGAGCGGTCGTATCGCTTACCATCAGGCGAACGGCTTGCTCGTCTCGTCATTCATTGCAATAAAAAAAAATGTTAGTGACTGTCCCGCCCTCACAACCGCCACTGCAACTGTTGTCTGGATCAACAGTAGCACGCATTACAATGACGCCGAGCTTTGAATCTATATGACGAGAGGGTTGCCCCCTATCACATCATGGAATGTCATCATGGAACACAGAAGACGAAACGTCAGTATCCTGGTTGCCACCAGGAGAGCCTCTTCCTTCTTGGAAAAAGGCATGGGTATATGTACGTATATAATAATACAAATATGTTTTCTTTGTTCAAAATCGTCTTGTTCTTTTCATAACTATGCATATTTATGTAAGTTTCAAAAATGTATGTATGCAGTTTTACTAAAGAAACACAATACAATATTCATAAAATTTTCAATAATAAAATAAAAACCGACTTCAAAACAAAAAACCACAAAAAAACAAATAAACATAAATTTATAAATACCACTGCAAAGCAAAAAATTATATTTATTTCATTGTACTTGTGCATATTGATTAATTTGCTTAATGACTTGACTAGCCAACAATTCAAAATATATACGTAACATATTGAAGGCGGGCCGCTTAGTACTGTATATCGCGTTTACCTACAAACACTTATCTACTTAGTATCCAATTCGATTCTTAAGCTGTTTCCCAAGACTAATTCTAAAAACATATTGAACTTTGAATAAATTCTCGCAGTTTTTTTTACGATAACCTATCTCAGGCATAACTGTGCTTTTTTCTGATGGTAACACATTTGCAAGGAAATGCAATTGGTGAGGTTAAATCTTAGTGAATTAATTGGCTCCAACGATTAGAACTTTTCTTTCCTAAGTTTATTAAGAGCGTTTATACCCTTTGCGCGCTTTTTGGCTAAAAAAAACAGGACTTTTCAAATGAGTTTATAGCCACCAATAAACAATTTCAAGGAAAAATAATTAGTACTAATTTTAGAAAAGGTTGTCATCTAGGGATTTTGGTGGAAAACATTATAGATTGATGGATAATTTGTGAGTACTATAAGGATTACTGAACACTAGGTTCGTAATTTAGGCTTTAAGTGGCAATTTAGAAGCTTAAGATATCCGAAATCACTAAATATAAGATTAAAATAAAAATATATATTTAATATTAAAATAAAAATATCAAATATTAATTAATTTATTAGTATAAGACCCTTATGGAGGGATTTTGCTGAGAAAAATAATATTTTTATGTTTAGTTGCTGAAAAATAAAAATTTAAACAATGCGAAATTATTCAGAAACTCTCGTCAAGAACATATTTTTTTCACCAACTTATCGTACATATTTTTTTATAGCAATTGCATATTAGAAGAACATCTTATCAATAAATTGCCATTTTTATATTTCAATAAAATTAGTTTTCATGTTTTCCACATATATTTTAAAAACCACTATAAAACACGCTGTCCGCCGTGCATCAAATCAGACCGCCGCAAGGCCTTCTTGGCCGGCCGGCCTGGCTGCAGTCGATTTTTGCCGTGCGTCGTAAAAATAGCCACGCGCGAACTGCGATTGCCATATCTTAGTACTTTGGTAGTAAAACATATTTTTTTCTTTTTATTACCTACAATGATTTTGTAGTGAGTATAAATTATGTTTCAGATAATATAATGGGATGTAATTCCGAGGCTAAATTATGTTATGTATTGTAATATAAAATTAAATATATTTCGTAATTGTAAGGGGTTGTAAGGCCCCTAACACTATTCATGTGTTCGAACACGAAATGATTAATAAACGTCCGTAGTGTCTACTGATTGAACACTGATTTGAATGCAACTTAACAATGTAATAATAACGAAAATATGATTAGTATCTAAATTTGTATTGTTCATTGCTTGCACAGTAATATTTGTCTACTTATTATGCAAATAAAATATTTTTATGATATAATATTACCAATATAGAAATCATAAGTTACATTTCAATTGAATATTAGAATTTTGAAACGCACGGATCAAAGTTGGTTGCGCTGACTATATAGCGAGCCGACGCGGCAGCTCTACGCACACAGCTTTGGTCGCTTATGTGTGCGTGAAATTAACGAAGAAATACCTATAGTTGACTTTGCGCGCAAGGTGTAAACGCTCTTAATTCCAAGTTTTATACCGCGCAGAGCATTATAGCGAGCGTAAGTTATCAGAATCCATGTGCATAGACTGGTTTCGACATTGGGAAAATACTGGTTAGGATGGCTATTAAAAAAAAGAAATAAGAAGACAGTTCGTGTTGCTGAGGTAGTTTCTTGCGCCGTTTTTTGTTCACAGCTACAACACGTTCCGAAACGGTGGTAGCAGAAATTAACGATTCAAAAGATCTTGTGAAAGACTATTTCAATAAAAAATATTTTTATTTGATTTGATTTGAAACAAAGAATTTGAAAATTCTTTGTTTAGAATCGTTTAAAATATTGAATTGGAAGTAAAAAAAAAGCGATGCAAAACAATAGCAGTGACTTCAAAGGGCTTAATATGCATTACAGTATGTGGGTGTGAAAGGGACAGTAACACGTCCCCGTTACGCTCCCGCTTTTTAATTTAAAATACTCATAAGTACGCTACTATTCTGTATCAGCCCATATACGTCCCACTGCAGGGCACGGGCCTACTCTACAATCGAGAGTACGATTGAGAGTGGTTAGGCGAAATAAAAATTTAGAAATTGAGTTGTTCATGAGCTGTAATAAAATTGACATCTTATGTATTACTGAACATTGGCTTAAAAGCTACCAGTTCATGTTCAATTTCAATAATCACCAAGTTGCAAGCTCGTTCAACAGAGAAAATATTTTACATGGAGGCTCGTTAATAATCATAAATAATCTTATTAAATATAAGGAAAGACTTGATATTGTGCGCCTGTCTGTTGAACGAGTTATGGAAGTAGCTTGTATAGAGACTGAACAATATATTGTATTAAGTGTATACAGGCCCCCCTGTGCACCACATAATACCTTTTTGGAAATTATGGAAGATGCATTGCACAAGGTATGTGTTTCACCAAAAAGAATTGTTGTCTGTGGAGACTTTAATATCAACATATTAGAAGAATCTCCTATAGCTTGCAGTTTCATTAATCTATTTAAATCATACAACCTACATCATTTATTTTTTGAACCAACTAGAATAACTGCCACAAGTGCTACATGTATTGATAATATTTTTACTAATTACTCAATATGTGAAAAGTCAGTAATTAATGTTTTAGACTCTGATCATTGTGGTCAGTATGTTTCATTGCCTAGCACTAAAAGTAAAGTTCTAAGGAAAAGTATTAAGTTTGTTCCTAACAATATATATCGCATGGAAAAATTTAGAATAAATATCAAAAACAATCTGCCAGCACTGTCCCCTCACCGAGACCCAGACAAACTGTACAGTTCATTATTTGAAATTATTAAATGTGAATTTAGAAAAGTATATAAATCTAAAACTATTATTGTAAATCAGCGAATGACATTTAGTGAGTGGGCAACCACTGGTTTATTTAAAAGTCGGAATAAACTATATAATCTATACAATGAAAGAATGTTTAACCAAAATCCGACTTTTAAGGAATATGTAAAAAATTACTCCAAAGTTTTCAAACGAGCTTGTTCCACAGCTAAATCCTTGTATTTAAGAAATAAAATCAAAATGTCTAACAATAAAATCAAAACTACTTGGAATATTATTAATTCTGAATCTGGTAAAAACTCGGTACGTGAAAGTAACTTTAATCTTAAAATAAATAATAGGAGTTGTACAGCAGATCTGGAAGTAGCGACTGAATTTGAAAGATTTTTTACTGATATTCCCAAAAATACCACCCAACATCTTCAGTCATCTTCGAGGTCTGCTTTATCTATACTTGAAAAACTTGTACCTGAATGTAACGTGGCGTTTGAGTTCTCGCAAATTGGGCCGCAGCATATATTAAAATCGTTTAAAGAAATTAGTTTAAAAAAGACCGCAGACTTGTGGGGAATATCTGTAATTAATATATCTTTAATCATTGAGCATATAGCACCCCACTTAGCAGAGATATTCAACCGCTGTGTGGTATCTGGTGTTTTTCCTGACCTGATGAAACAAAGCAAGGTGGTGCCTCTTTTTAAATCCGGTGACAGCTCGGATCCGACCAATTTCCGACCTGTTTCAATTTTACCAACGCTTAGCAAGTTATTTGAGAAAATAATTCTTACTCAATTATTAACACATTTCAACACCAATAACTTGCTACATCAGAAATAGTTTGGATTTACGAGAGGTCGATCAACAATTGACGCGGGAGTATCTCTCCTAAAGCAAATCTATGACGCTTGGGAAGAGTCGCAGGATGCACTTGGTGTATTCTGTGACTTATCTAAAGCCTTTGACTGCGTAGAGCACGACACTCTGGTCAGGAAATTACGCCACTATGGTATCAGGAACCGAGCTCTCAATCTTTTGTCCTCCTATTTGAGCAATAGGGTACAGAAGGTTGATATTAATGGAAAACTTTCTGGAGGATCTGCGGTCACTATGGGAGTACCGCAGGGTTCAATTCTGGGACCTTTTCTATTCCTGGTCTACATAAATGACTTACCTTATCACGTCGGGAATAATCACGAAGTTGTGTTGTTTGCGGATGATACATCTTTGACATTTAAAATTAAAAGGCAACAATTAGATTTTGATGAAGTAAACAGTGCCCTTCGTGAAGTTGTACATTGGTTTAATATTAATAATTTATTACTTAATGCCAAAAAAACTAAATGTATTAAATTCACACTGCCCAATGTTAGGCAATTATCTACCACTGTACAAATTAACGGTGAAGAATTGGATCCTGTTGCGTCTACTACGTTTCTGGGCATTACGGTCGACGCTAAACTCCAGTGGGGGCCGCATATCAATAAACTATCTGGTAGATTAAGTTCAGCGGCATATGCAGTTAAAACCATTAGGCGTTTAACGGATGAGGCAGCGGCAAGAATTGTCTATTTCAGCTATTTTCATAGTATAATGTCTTATGGAATTCTTCTCTGGGGAAATGCTGCGGATATAAATAGCATTTTTATTTTACAAAAAAGAGCTGTTAGGGCCATTTATCAACTTGGTCCAAGAGTTTCATTGAGAGAAAAGTTTAAAGAAGTAGATATTCTTACTGTTGCATCTCAATATATTTATGAAAATTTATTATATGTTCGTAAAAATATAACTCAATTTAAGCGTACTTGTGACATACATAGTAAGAACACTAGGAACAAACATAATCTTGTCTCACACATTACTCGTCTCCACAAAATAAATAATTCTTTTATGGGTCAAAGTATACACTTCTATAACAAGCTTCCCAACAGTTTAAGAGAACTTCCAATTAATAAGTTTAAAAAAGTGATAAAAGTTAAGCTGTGTAAAAAGGCATATTATAGAATCACAGATTATGTGGAAGATAAAACTGCTTGGGAATAAATTTATCATGTTTTGCATCAAATTGACATTATTGTTACTTGTGACATGAACCATTGTTATTGTAATTGTAATTGGTGATATAAAAAAAAAAAACAAAAGAAAAAGAAGACAGTTCGTGTTGCTGAGGGAGTTTCTTGCGCCGCTTCTTCTTCACAGCTACAACACGTTCCGAAGCGGTGGTAGCAGAAAAGGACGATTCAAAAGATCTTGTGAAAGACTATTTGAATAAAGAATATTTTGATTGATTGATTGATTGATAGGCCATATAGTCCACCACGCTGGCCTAGTGCGGGTTGGCGGACTTACATACCATATAAATTCTTATGAATCGCTATGGTATGCAGGTTTCCTCACGATGTTTTCCTTCACCGTTTTAGTTATATACTACGCACGCTACTATTGTTTGATAGAAATATTTCATTTTATTGGCATTTGTGTTTCTACGCAAAATAATACAAAACATCGTTTAAAGTCAAATGCACTTGTGCAGCAAATGTTTCGATAGACTGACAGGCATTTTGGGCCACTTTTTCGGTAAGTTTCATTACATTATTACTGATTTTATGCAATAACAAATTGATTGTAACCAAAAACAACAATTCTATCATGCAGTATAATCAACATCGAATTAAAAAATTCCAGTGCCTTTCAGAAGTGGGAACGAAGAAAGATGATAATAGGAAAGGATAATCTCCCCATTTCTTACAAATATTTAATAGCATCCAAATAATAAAATACTATCACAAACACAGAACAGCTCAATATGGTTAGAAAGGCAATAGCCGTCAAATTGTATGAAAACCAGTGTCGTCGTTTTCGAAACACACAACCTCCACAAATCTAATATAGAAAACTTGCAATAGTCGAAAGTATCGATAAAATTATGGAAATATGTTTTTGTTATAAGACCGGAAATTATTTTATCGATATACTTAATGGTTTTTCCTGATACAGTTATTTTATTAGTATTACTTATGATACAGATTTTTTTTGACGTGACAACGTCTTAAATTAGGTTGCGGCTGGGAGTCACTTATGAAAAAGTGTAACGCCCGGTAACGTAACGGTGCGCGCGCAGCACTAGAGAATTAGGCGCATTGAATCGGCGCATGCTTGTTTCTCTGTCTTTGTCTTTCTCGAACGTTCTTGGCGTTGGAAAAACAAGAAAGCGTCACAATACAAGTTCACACGTGTGGTTAAAGTATCGTCAGCTGTGTCTGTAGTGAAAATATGGAGTGCTTAGATTCGTCATTACATGTACAATGTTTTAGTAAACAAAATATATTTCTATAGTTAAAATTTGTGCAATTCTTATTTTCATTCAATTCCTTGTTCCTATTGTGCAATTTAATTATATTCATATCAATAAATATTCTACCGAGAAAAAGACGTTGTCACGTAAAATCTTCGCCCGTAAAACCGACTTTACAGGCAACCATTTTTTAACTTCTTTTTCATGAAAATGAATACTTAAAACAAATCGTACTGGATTTTGTAGGAATCTAGTTGTCTCTACCTGTTGCCTTTATCGAATCACTATCGGAAACCTACAAACAAATGAATTAATATTATAAAATATATACACATATAAATATATTTTGTGCTCAAGTTGGCGGAGTTATAACATTAGAACATAAGGATAGGTCGTCAACGTTATCAAACGTTACGAGTACTACAATTAAAAATTACTAAAGGATTTGATTTAATTTTCTTTGTTTAATGCCTATGAAAACTGATTTAGCAGTATACGAAATCTATGACTACGAAATCGATATAATTACTATGTACATGGCTACAACACTGTGTGACATGTGACAAATTTCAAAGTTGACATAATAAAAATGAGTCGTATGCATTGCGTAGGAACTAGGCATTCGCGTACATTATATGTATGCGTAATCAGCAATGTATATTTTTGATATGTCGCTATCATATTATCGAATTCTTCAAAACGTCGTAATTCTAAACCGCAATTTTTGGAAATAAAGGTGAAAATCTTCGATCAAATATACACTAGATACACAGTTCCCTGTAAAAGTTCTGTTAAAAAGTGGCACCGATGCACGACATGAAAAAAAGTAAACAAAAAGATCACATATTCCAAATATATAAACACAAATTCCACCTTATTCCTAGAGCTTAAAGTAGCTTTTCACATATTGTCTAAAGTTCTGCGACGTTTTAGAAGCAACGGTAGATGCGTGACTGAAGGGGAAAGAGTGCTTAAAGCACTCTTTTTTGGTGCCATTTTCTGAGCGCTCATGTTGTATCTAGTGTATATTTGATCGAAGGTGAAAATAAATAAAATCGGGTTTAATAGTGGTACAAAATTCTTCCTCTATTGATATTCGACGTTTTAGTATTGGAACTGCATGATGATATATCAGAAATTTGCATTTTTACTCTATTTTCCCGGAGCACCACACTCCAAGGCATTTCGACAACGACAGATTTGACAAATCATCCGTTCCACGGCAGTGATGTTTTTTATGCACCACCTTGCGACGCGACGCGTCAAACGCTTGTATTTCCCTTCTAACCATATTCATCTGTTCTGTGATCACATATATCCCAGGCTTCAATTATGCTAATCTCTTTCGCAGAAAGTCGTCATCAAAATCAAATATTTTTAACTCAGACGCTCAATAAAAAATACACAATATAGAAATAAATACTAATTATTATTTATTTATCTTACTACAAATATTGTTTATATGTTCAACGCCAACAATATTGTTTATTTAATAATTTTCTATCAGAAAAATAAAATAGGATCCTGTTTGAAGAAATCTTGATGACGCGACGTCCAATTACTCGAGCATTAAATTTCTCTGACGTCATAGTACAGGTTTGCAGATGTTCAGCCTAGGCCTTTTCTTAATTACGACACAGACTTGAGTTCCTTCTCGTATTTGTGGACATATTTGCGGTCGGGGTCGTACTTGTTGCACAAGTTGGTCCACCATTCCTTCTTGTTGTTGATAAGATGTCTGATAATCTTACGAACGCCTTCTTTTTGAGCATCTGTGCATTTTTCACAGTACTCTTCTAACGCTTCTTTTATGTGCGCTGTGAACAAAGAGTTTTCATAAATAAATAACACAGTCAGACGTGTACAGTCAGCGACATAAGTCGCTGAACACTTCACATTTTTTGATAAGCTTTTTATGAATTAAAATTTGTACGTACTACTCTGTAGTCGTAAAATATAACCAAGTAAAGTCATCTATGCCGAGAAGTGCCATACGATATTGAAAATAATTATTATTTTGGATGATAAGACAATTTCAAATCTCGTGAATGTGTAGCGACTTATGTCGCTGACTGTACCTTATCGCAAACAAATATAGATGTGTTGAGCATCAGTCTATGAGTGAGTTTTTGACCCCGCAGAACATAATTTAATGCCAATATCTAGAACTGTCTAACGATATAATGATTCATTCTTCGAAAGGTTTCCATCGCAGATACATAGAATATGCAGCAATTTATCAGTAGTTATCATAGTTCATGGACTTTTTCTAGTCCGTAGTCTAAGAACTAAAAAGCAATTTATAATTAATCAGTATTGCGACAGATTTCACTGTTGTTTAAATTGTGTAACTAATAGAATGAAAAAACAACTTATGATCTCCTAAACATACTAATATTGGTTTGACTGCCGGTTTCTACGAGTAACCAACTGTACTATACTTACACTTCAGTTCTAAGCCCTCTGCTGTGCACTTGCCCTCTTCCATGATACACTTGTAGTAGGCTTCAAACAGTCTTTCATTGCTAATGACTTCATCGAGGTTAGTACCGTCGTACTTGTCTGTATATTTAGCAGAATGCGCCGCAGCCATCGCCGCCACCGACAGGACAACCAACACCAATGTACGCATCCTTTGAACAAAAACAACAAAAATGAACATACTGTAAACAACAATCCAGCCAGTATACGTTCCACCATAGCACGGATCTCCGCTAAAAGATCATCTCTGATAAAATCGTATCAGAGGCTCACTGAGGGTGTACGTAAATAAATACTTGAGGAATACACATTTGTCTCTATGCGAACGAACTCTTTCGAATCGTATCGAGAACTTCAGTATCAAGCAAAACCGAATAATTATTTTGGCTTCTTCTCCCGGTTCTTCATAGTTAGACGCTCGTTCGGTAGCCAAATTAAACCAGCTTGATTCGACTGGGTCCCTCGAGGCGACTGGCCCCCATAAATGAAAATTCTATTTATATTGCTGATGAGATGAACTCCTCACTCAACCTCAATTTTGCAATCGAAATTAATACCAACGCTACGGTTTAACCGCTTCAAAAAAAAAATATCACAAAAGTACTGTTCCATTATTACTTTCGATCCAGTTAAAATACATTTTACCTTGTCGATTTGCGTTTAGCCTGTGTACATAAATTCGAGTTCAAACTGGCCGGTACAATTGTGTTCACTTGATGAAGATAACCATATCTTGCTGATGCTCAATAGATTTGGATTGTATTGCACTTGCAAACATCCGTGCAAATATAAAACCCACAATTTATTTATTGCAAGCATAAAACTATGTAAAATGAAAGTATATAAAATTTTAAAATAAAAAAAGTTTGTACAGCTAATGTTTTTGAACTTGCTTTCTCAACTACCCCCGAAAATATATGAAAATATAATTTAATCGACCACCAAAAAAGGAGTACAGAAAAAGTTGGCATCAACAAATGTACTCCTCTTAATTGCAAACCAAAAATTAATTATGAGTAGAAAAATATTGATATAAAGCACCAGAGATAGATCTTTATATGGGTTCTACGAGCTGATTATGATAAAATACTACCTGCCTACTTTTTATATAAAACCATAACAAAATATTTTCGTATAAACTTACTTGGATTTTAGTAATACACAGCTCCGGACAAATATGAGCAGTTCACTTATTGGCAGCTGTCGAGTCACTCAGTATGTATAATCATCTAGCGAGTCACTACGAAATGGATATCGCCGAGCTTTTTATATATGATTCGTTTTATGCAAAGTTTTATTCTTGTTCTGTAGTTTAGATCGAATATGGTGCGTCATTTGATTTTTTTCCATGTTGTTAATCAATTACAGTGGAAATTATATTTTTTTGTTTGTGCTTTGATGAAATATTTTCTTGAAGATCTGACTTAATCTTTGTATAACAGACCGTAAATAGATCCAACAGATTTTTTCCTGAAGTATTTAATTAGTTTTAACTAACGCATGTTTACAACAATGAGTAATCCCTAATTATATTCAGATTAAGATCGTTTTGTATTTCTCGATGACTCCCATTCAAGATCCCTAAGGTCGTCAGAGAGACTGGAATTAAGAATGCCTGTGCACTCCACTAATTTTATGGACGGGTCGTTCACCGTCAAAGCTGTCCGATTGTGGAACGCCCTACCAGTTGTGGTAAGACGGGCGAGGTCACTATCATCGTTTAAAAAAATGGTCAAAGATCACTACCTGTCTCCTACATTTACACATTGATGTGGATAACTTTCCTGTTTGTATGTACTGATACTCTTATATTATATATAAATATGTATTTATTTATGTATGTAGTATTAGTTATATATATATGTATGTATTGATGTATTTATATATACCGGGTATCTCAAGACTGCTACCGAAAACGAAGCCGGGTGGTAGTTTTAGTGGCTACAAACATAATGCAATTAAAAATTTCGCCTAGAAACGCGACAATTTTTTTTATGATTTTTTAAATATCGTCATTTTTGGGTGGTAAATCCATAGTTTTTGCTAAAATAATAATTTAAACTCTTTTATACCTTAGAGTATTTATAAATAAAAGGGTATATACTATTATTTTAGGAAAAAATGTATTTACCACCCAAATATGGCCATAGGAAAAAAAAAAACAAAAAAAAATTGTCGCTTTTTTTTGCAACTTTTTCTGTTGCATTGTGTCTGAAGTCGCTTAAACTACCACCCGGCTTCGTTTTCGGTAGCAGTCTTGATATACCCTGTATATACCGGGTATCTCAAGACTGCTACCGAAAACTAAGCCGGGTGGTAGTTTTAGTGACTACAAACACAATGCAACTAAAAATTTTGCTAAGAAACGCGACAATTATTTTTTATGATTTTTTAAATATCGTCATTTTTGGGTGGTAAATCCATAGTTTTTGCTAAAATAATAATTTAAACTCTTTTAAACCTTAGATTATTTATAAATAAAAGGGTATACACTATTATTTTAGGAAAAAATGTATTTACCACCCAAATATGGTCATAGGAAAAAAATTACAAAAAAAAATTGTCGCTTTTTTTGCAACTTTTTCTGTTGCATTTTGTTTGAAGTCGCTTAAACTACCACCCGGCTTCGTTTTCGGTAGCAGTCTTGATATACCCTGTATTATTATTTAGTAATTATTTGTTGTTCTTATATATATTTTTTTCCGTCTTAACTCCTATTCTTTACACTTTACGACTGCCCTCTAATTATCCTTTTATCAAATCCATCCCATGGTTGTCTGTAAGACATTGCCTTTGAGCGATAAGACCGCCAATTGTACTTTTATGATTGTAATTTTCATTTTATTTGTATTTTTTTTGTGCAATAAAGTGTATAAATAAATAAATATATTAAAAGTGTAAAGTAACTTTGTCAATGTGTTTGCGATCTATACCGATCCCGACATTTATATTTATTGCAGAAACATAATAGCAGACGCGAATTTTCTCAGTTCTAGCCCGAAAATCAAGCTTTTCGATTTAACCATGGGAAACATGCTGAACTAAGCCAAACATGTGGCAGTTGGTTAGACGCCGCGGACTGTAAAGCATAAGGCTGCGAGGTCCATCCTCGCTCCGACAGAAATATTTGTGTGATAGAAACATGTATTTGTTTCGTTTCGAGTGTTCCTGAGACTGAAAAGTTTCTCGTTGTAACTGTTAGCCACGACACAAGACTAAATCTTAGTATGGGCTGGGGGTCAGGACGAGAGATGGAATCAGTACTATGGGGGTGAAATAAAGGATGAAATATTATAGTAGGGTTAGAACGGTAACTGACGCTACTGACCCAAGCGAAGCTGGGATGGACCGCTAAAGCAGGGATATTAAATATCTTCAGCGGTTCAAATTTTTATTTTCATATGAACCCTTATTTTAGGGGAAAAAAGCCTATTTACTAGGAGATAATGTAGCAATCTAATGATATTGTTATCAATTTTAGTTCATTCGTAATAAATAAAAAATGAAAATGTTTCCTCTTTATCATTATAATAATATTATTATTATATATGAATTACAATAATTCCCATTTTCATGTCAGTTATTTTTTTAATTTAATGTAATCGTAAATAAATAATAAATCAATTTAACACTTTAGGACTTCGATCAAATTGATCGAAGCTTTGTGACTTTCTCTATCTATCCTAATAATATCTGACAAGGTTAAAGGAGATATAAGGGCCATATAAATTAGATTCACAATATGAGTATTATATTTTAGGAGTTGAAATATATCAATTTTAATTTCATTTAATCTTCATCAATATAAGCGCCGGACTCTGTCCTGCTTTTTCCGTGACGTCAGTTATAGCTAGTGTTGCCGGGTGTCCCGGTTTGTTGGGGACGTCCCGATTTTTAGGGGTTTGATGACGCTTCCCGAACTTTGGGTGGGACACCAAAGGTATCGCTTATTCACCACTCCACTCTTACTGGTGGTAGGTCTCTCATATGTGAGAGGCCATCTGGGTAGGTACAGTCAGCGACATAAGTCGTTGAACACTTCACATTTTTTGATAAGCTTTTTATGAATTAAAATTTATACGTACTACTCTGTAGTCGTAAAATATAACCAAGTAAAGTCATCTATGCCGAGATGTGCCATACGATATTGAAAATAATTATTATTTTGGATGATAAGACAATTCCAAATCTCGTGAATGTGTAGTGACTTATGTCGCTGACTGTACCACCGCAATGTCTATTTCTCCCGTGAAACAACACTGCGTGAATGCATTGTTGTGTTTCGGATTGAAGGACATTGTAGCCAAAGTAACTACAGAACATATTGAGAGTTAACATCTTATGTCTCAGGATGGCGGGCGCAGTGGAATTTTGCTAGGTACTGTTTATGAGCGGTCGTATTGCTTACCATCAGGCGAACGGCTTGCTCGTCTCGCCATTCATTGCAATAAAAAAAATAAAAAAAACTCCCTTACACGACGATATAATATTACACACTTTTATTTATTATCCTACTGTATTTCGCGTTTTCCTATAAATACTTATATACTTAGTATCTAATTTGATTCTAAACTTGTTTCCAAAGACTAATCCCATAAATATAGTGGACCTTAAATAAGTTCTCGCAGTTCGTTTACGAATTCCTATCTCAGGAATAACTATCTTATTTCTGATGATACCACATGTGTAAGAAAATTCAATTAGTAATCTATAATCTTAGTGACTTAGCTGGCTCCGATGATTTGAACTTTTCTTTCCTACGTTTACCAATTTCAAGTTTCATACCGCGTAGAGAACATTTGTGGGGCAATTTATTGCACAATATATATCTATTAGAATGTTATTTAAAATAAATACACATCTTAATTTCACCAAATTCTTATCGAGCATTACAGGTATAGCGAACGTAATTTGTGAGAATCCGTGTGCATAAACTGGTTTAGACATTGGGAAAATATTGATTAGGGAGGGTATCAGGAAGAAAAAATGTTAATAAGAAGACAGTTCGGGTTGCTGAAGGTGTTTTTTTGAGCCGTTTCTGCTTCACAGCTACAACACGTTCCGAAGCGGTAGTAGCATAAAATAAAGATTCATCAGATCTTGTGAAAGACTTTTTGAATAAATAATATTTTGATTTGATTTCATTTGGAACAAACAAAGAGTTTTGAAAATTAATTCAGAATTAAAGATGTTAGAAACGTTTAAAATCGTTAAGTAGAAATAAAAGAAAAGGGATGCAAAACAAAACTAGTGACGTCACTGGGCTTAATATGCATTACATAAGTGGGTGTGAAAGGGAAGTCAAGAAGTTCCCTATTACGATCCCACTCTTGAATTTAAAATACTATTAAGTAGGTACTTACTTACTACTTTACTACTGTTTTGATAGAAATATTTTATTTTATTGGCATTTGTGTTTATACGCAAAATAATACAAAACATAGTTTAAAGTCCAATCCGCTTTTGCAGCAAATGTTTCGATAGACCGACAAGTATTGTCGGGCACTTTTTCGGTAAATTTCATAACATTATTACTTATACTTTGACATTATTACTTATACTTATACTTTGACAGCCTCCGTGGTGCAGTTGGTTAGACGCCGCCTGTGAAACGAGAGGCCGCGGGTTCGATCCCCGCACCGAGAGAAATGTTTGTGCGGCCCACAAATATTTCTTCCGGGTCTGGGTGTTTGTGAGACCGAAAAGTCTCTCGTAGTTCCTGATACCCACGACACAAGACTCGATCTTAGTGTGGGGTCAGGACTATGTATGTGACTGTTGGGTGTTATTTATTTATTTATTTTATACTATGGAACAACAAACTGATTGTAACCAAAAACAACAATTCTATCATGCAGCATAATCATCATCGACCAAAAAAAATCCAGTGCCATTCCAAAAACATTCCCCAAAATAATCCACAGTAATTGTTAGGAAACAGGCTTTATATAGTGGGTTCCGAACTTTTACAACGACTTCCATTGTTATTGAATTCGGGAAGGAAGTGGGAACGAAAAAAGATGAGAATAGGAAAGGATAATCTCCTCATTTCTTACAAATTTTAATAGCATCCAAATAATAAAATACTATCACTTATAATGAATGAAATGAATGAATGTATTGAAATGAATGAATGTATTTATTGGTCACGTAGGCAATTTAAAAGCTCTTATGACAAGTCAATACACATATAACTTAATCTCTTTATACAATATATTTCCTATACTTAGAATGACTTATTTTAATTTCTTGGTTGAATTAATTTATTAATGTAATTTATTTATTTTAAATTATTTTTATTTTTATTTAGAATTAGTTTTATTTATTTGTGTAGTTTTTAATCTTATTTTATTTAAAGTATTAGTTATGACTTTATGGTAATTTATTTTTCAAAGAAATACAATATATACGTTAGTCAAATTAAATTAAATCAAATTAATTTAATTAGTGGACCATAAATATTATTACAACGGTGCGTAGCGGTTTATTGTTACCACCGGATCCAACGCGGCCCTTCCTGAGAAGACCCGGCGAAACAAACTCAGTGGGCTTACACTACCACTGGTATATCCCTGGTATATCCCAGGCTTCAATTATCTATTAATATATTCATCTCTTCCGCAGAATTTCATCATCAAAATCAAATATTTTTAACTCAGACGCTCAATAAAAAATACAGGATATAGAAATAAATACTAATTTTAATTTATTTATCTTATTACAAATATTGTTTATTTTTTCAATACTAAAAAATATTGTTTTTTTATAATTTCTAATAAAAAAATAAAAAATGGATCCTGTTTGAAGAAATCTTGATGACGCGACGTCAAATTACTCGAGTATTAAATTTCTCTGACGTTATAGTACAGGTTTGCAGATGTTCAGCCTAGGCCTTCTCTTAATTACGACACAGACTTGAGTTCCTTCTCGTATTTGTGTACATATTTGCGGTCGGGGTCGTACTTGTTGCACAAGTTGGTCCACCATTCCTTCTTGTTGTTGATAAGATGTCTGATAATCTTACGAACGCCTTCTTTTTGAGCATCGGTGCATTTTTCACAGTACTCTTCTAACGCTTCTTTTATGTGCGCTGTGAACAAAGGAGTTTTCATAAATAACACAGTCAGACAAATACCTTATCGCAAACTAATATAGAAGTTTTGAGTATCAGACTATGACTATGTTACTTTTTGATTCCACAGAACGTAATTTAATCCCAATTATTATTTATTTATTTATCTAACGATATAAATGATTAACTTTTGGAAAGGTTTCCATCGCAGATACATAAAATTTGCAGCAATCCATCTATTGTTATCATAGTTTATGGGCATTTTTAATCCGTAGTCTAAATCAGTATTGCATCAGATTCCAGTGGTGTTTAAATTATATAACTAATAGAATGAAAAACAACTTATGATCTCCTAAACATAATAATATTGGTTTGATTGCCGGTTTCTACGAGTGACCAACTGTGCTATACTTACATTTAAGTTCAAGACCGTCTGCTGTGCACTTGCCCTCTTCCATGATACACTTGTAGTAGGCTTCAAACAGTCTTTCATTGCTAATGACTTCATCGAGGTTAGTACCGTCGTACTTGTCTGTATATTTAGCAGAATGCGCCGCAGCCATCGCCGCCACCGACAGGACAACTAACACCAATGTGCGCATCCTGTGAACAAAAACACAACGAATAAACATACTGAATAAAGAACAATCCAGCCGGTATACGTTCTACCATAGAGCACGGATCTCCATTAATATCTGGTGCTAGATTCAGAAAATTTATGGTATATGGAGAGTACCAACTCGTAAAAGGTCGATGTCCTGAATAATGTCTATCTCCATTAATCGAAATATACATTTAGTTGAAATCGTATCAGGGAGTCAGTGAGGGTGTGCGTAAATAAATACTTGTGGAATACACATTTGTCTCAATGCGACCGAACTCCTTCGAATCGTATCGAGAACCCTAGTATCAAGCAAAACCGAATTAATATTATGGGGTCTTCTTCCGGTTCTTCATAGTTAGATGGTGTCTTCTTCGGTAGCCAAATTAAACCAGCTTGGTTCCCCTAGAGGTGAGTGACCCCCATAAATAAAAATTCTATTTATATTGCTGACGAGATGAACTCAACACTTAACTTCAATTTTGCAATCGAAATTATTATTATTATTATTTACACTTTATTGCACAAAAGGAAAACAAATACAAAAATAAATCACATACATAAAAAGTACAATTGGCGGTCCTATCGCCGAAAGGCAATGTCTTACAGACAACCATGGGATGGATTTAAAAATAGGATAAACAGAGGCAGTCTAAAGCGTAAAGGATAGAACCTACTTAGAAAGGAAAAGTATAGCATATTACTTTCGTTCCAGTTAAAATACATTTTACTTTGTCGATTTGCGTTTAGCCTGTGTACATAAATTCGAGTTCAAACTGGCCGGTAAAATTGTGTTCACTTGATGAAGATAACCATCTCTTGCTGATGCTTAATAGATTTGGATTGTATTTCATATGCAATCATATCGTTTTCCATGCAAATATAAAAAAGAAATGTAATGAACCAAAAAAGGAGTACAGAAAGATTTGAAATCACCTATTTGACTCCTCTCAATTGCAAACCAAAAATTAAATAAAATAAAATCGTAGAAAAATATTGATATAAAGCACCAGAGATAGATATTTATATGGTTTCTACGAGCTAATTATGATAAAATAGTTTACCGTAGCGATTTTTATAGCCTACTTTTTATATAAAACCATAACAAAATATTTTCGTATCAACTTACTTAGATTTTAGTAAAGCCCAGCTCCGGACAAATATGAGCAGTTCACTTATTGGCAGCTGTCGAGTCACTATGAAATGGATATCGCCGAGCTTTTTATATATGATTCGTTTTATGCAAAGTTTTATTCTTGTTCTGTAGTTTAGATCGAATATGATGCGTCATTTGATTTTTTCCATGTTGTTAATCAATTACAGTGGAAATTATATTGTTTTGTTTATGTTTTGATGTAATATTTTCTTGAAGATCTGACTTAATCTTTGTATAACAGACCGTAAATAAATCCAACAGATTTTTTTCTGAAGTATTTAATTAGTTTTAACTAACGCATGTTTAAAACAATGAGTAATCCCTAATTATATTAAAAGTGTAAAGTAACTGTGTCAATGTGTTTGTGATTTATACCGATTCCGACATTTATATTTATTGCACAATTATAACAGCAGGCGCGACGCTTCTCAGTTCAAGCCCGAAAATCAAGCTTTTCGATTTAAACATGGGAAACATGCTGAGCTAAACCAAACATGTGGCAGTTGGTTAGACGCCACGGACTGTAAAGCATAAGGCTGCGAGCTCCATCCTCGCTCCGAAACAAATATTTATGTGATCCACATGTATTTGTTTAATGTCTGGGTCCTCGTGAGACTGAAGTTTCTCGTAGTGTCTGTTAGCCACGACACAAGACTAAATCTTTGTACAGGCCATCGAGCCAGGACTATGTATGTGATAGTTGTCATTTTGTTACTTATACATCATCATCATCATCATCTCAACCACAGGAAGTCCACTGCTAAACATAGGCCTCCCCCAAGGCCTCCACATTGACCTGTTGAAAGCGGCCTGCATCCAGCGACTTTCTGCAACTTTAGCCAGGTCGTCCGTCCACCTTGTAGGCGGGCGTCCGACATTTCGCTTGCCTGTACGTGGCCTCCACTCTAGAACCTTTCGGCCCCTACGCCCATCGGTTCTACGCGCCATGTGTCCGGCCCACTGGTACTTCAACTTGCTAATTCTATGTGTTATGTCGGTAACCTTAGTTCTTCTAGGGATCTCCTCATTCCTGATTCTATAAAAAATCCCCCCATAAAATGATGTCACAGTACTTATACATATTCTTCCGAAATAATACAATATAGCATATTACTTAATACTAAAATCTTTCCCATCTTATTCATTTTGTTGTTCTCCATAAGACTCCCCATAAGACCTCCCGTATAGATACTGACGACCTGGTAATATTAATCTGAGTTTGGATATCAGCTTTGCTTGGGTCCTAATATTTTATGATTTCACATCAGGTACATGTTATTGTCAAGTGCGTGGTGGCCTGTTGGTAAACGGACTAGACTCGGCTGCCCGCATGATCACGGTGGTCGCGGGTTCGAATCCCAGGGCACACCTCTGACTTTTCGGAGTCAGTGTATTGATAGTCAATCACCACGCACTAAAACGGTGAAGGAAAACATCGTGAGGAAACCTACATATCATAGCGATTTATAAGAATTTCTATGGTATGTAAGTCCGCCAACCCGCACTAGGCCAGCGTGGTGGACTATATGGCCTAACCACTCTCAATCGTACTGTCGATTGTGGAGGAGGCCCGTGCCCTGCAGTGGGACGTATATGGGCTGATACAGAACATGTTATTTTTCGTACGAACTCTTATACCGGGAGCGCACCGTATGTACCAAACTCGACGTAGGTCTACTACCATCCCTTTTTCTTCACATCATACCAAACCTGCTTCCAACGCTATCCCGTTCTTTCTCGTCATTTTGATCCGCCAAATCGATTACGGGATGATAAGAGATGGTAAATGACTAGAAAGAACAGGATAAAGCGGAAAGTGAAGTGGAAACGCGGTAAAAATCAATGTAATACTTTAGAAATTCGATCAAATTGATTGAAGCTTTGTTACTTTCTTTGTCTATCCTACAATATCTGTCAAGGTCACAGGGGCCACATTATCTTAATGTGGCACCAAAACACGGCCCTGAATGAATTAACTGACGACACTGATGCATTAAAATTAATAATATCATAAGCTCGTAAAACGCCTTAACCTGTACTCCATGATATTATCATAAATATTTTTATCCGCCATCTACGTATAGAACGCCTTAAGCCTTGAGGTCAACCCAGGAACCTGTAACAGCAGAGTCGAGAAGGCGAAAGATCGGGTGAAACTGAGTCGAAGATTATGATAAATAATTATAAATTATGAGCCGGATAGTTATTTATTTGCCCGATGTCTGCCATAGTAATAAATAATCATTTAATAAGAATAAATAATCTTCCAGTAATTTCGATACTCGCTACAAATAGTGATAAATTTCGCAGATAGATAGTAAATTAGAATCGCAATAATTTTATGCCTAAATCAGTCAATCTATTATAAATAATAAATATATAAATACACCCAACAGACACATACATAGTCCTGACCCCACACTAAGATCGAGTCTTGTGTCGTGGGTATCAGGAACTACGAGAGACTTTTCGGTCTCACAAACACCCAGACCCGGAAGAAATATTTGTGGGCGTCACAGACATTTCTCTTGGTGCGGGAATCGAACCCGCGACCTCTCGTTTCACAGGCGGCGTCTAACCAACTGCGCTACGGAGGCTGTCGAAATTTGCCAGGTGTCCCGCTTTATACGGAACGTCCCGATTTTCAGTGGTTTGGTGACGCGTATCATTGGATGGGACACCAAAGGTACCGCGTTGCGCCACTCCTCTACAGTACGAATAAAAACTAAATATTTACTGGGGTAGATATCTCATTTATGAGAGGCCGTCTGAGTGAGAACCATCGAAATCGTTTATTTCTCCCACCAAACAACAGTTTAAATGCACTGTTGTGTTTTGGATTGAAGGACATTGTAGCCAGAGTAACTACTGTACGAGTATATATTGAGACTTTACACCTTATGTCTCCGGGTGGCAAGCGCAGTGGAATGCCAAGCATCGCTTTGCAATTCAAGGTGTTGTTTGGTTTTGCTACTGTTCATGAGCGGTCGTATCGCTTACCATCATGCGAATGGCATGCTTTTCTCGTCATTCATTGCAATAAAAAATCACGAACTTTTACTGTGTTTCGCGTTTTCCTACAAACCCTTACGCCCAAATACTGGAACGCAACTTAAATATAACTTGCGCTTAACTACGTTAATCCCGATTAAATGTACGGGCTAAGTGGGCCGTCCGCTTTTAAGAACAACTTATTATTTGAATGGCGTTCCAGTATTCGGGCTTTACCTACTTACGGTACCTATGGCAAGGTACGGTACCTTGCCATAATATTATTAAACCCAAACAAAAATAATTCGATTTTCTAACTTTATAAGACATTAGCGCCATTATACAGGCGTAACATGAGTTAGTTTTTGAAGTCCTTTATTCCGACAAAATTTAGCTGAATATATCAATGCTTGCAACACAGTAAAAAATAAATAAATATCATTAAAGGCTCGCGAGTGAATTTACTGACTCACAACCTAAAAATCTCTTGAAATTAAAAGGGTTTGTTTTTCCAAATAAAGGTAAGTTTGTGATGAAATTTGAGTTACATTATGATAGAATATCATTATATTTGTTGTTTTTTGTAATCATATAGCATGTATAGTGAGAAAATTACCAAAAATATGATCTTTTTAAATATTTTAGATGGGAAAAAATCATGATCTTTCTTCCAAGACAGTTGGGCAACTACGGGGGCTTTTAAAGGCTACTGAATTATCCAAATACCAAATTGCTAAAGCGACAGGCATATCGAGAAGTTCGGTGAAGAATATTAAAAAAAGTAATTGCGGCATAACTTTATCGCCAAAACGAAAAGGTGCGTGTGGACGGGAACTCTAAGAACAGACAGAAAAATCCGAGATATTTGTATCCAAAATAGAAAATTACCGGTCCGTTATTAACGAAGAACATTAGAGATGACGGAATACTCATTTCTCAGGGAGCTGTGCAGCGGCGTCTTGCTGAAAATAAATTAAACGCGCGTAAGCCTGTGCGGAAACCAAAGTTGACTCCGACCATGATAAAGAAAAGGCTTGATTGAGCCCGTAAATATAAAAACTTTACCATAGAAGATTGGGAAAACATTTTTCACTATGAGAAGTGAATATAATCAATCAACGAACTACATTTAATATAAAAAATTGATCATAATAGGCTAGTTTCTACGACAGGTCCGTCTTTCAAGTTTCGATGTAAAAATCAATGTTTGTACGGAAAAGACCGTTTGTTACGTAAGGGACAAACCAGACTGCATTATCCCTTACGTAAAACATCCACCTTCTGGTTTGTTCTGTTATATCAGGCAAAGGGACAGGTCGCCTGTATATCGTAGAGAAGACAATGCGCAAGGATCAGTACAAAAAAGTTCTTATAACAAAATGAATACCCCAACTTAAATAATGGTTCTCTGAAGAAGAAGAACCAATTTTTATACGCGATGGGGCCCCTAGCCATAAAGGAAATAGCATAACAAGCTTTTTACAACAGCAACATATCAAAGTTTTGAAATGACCTGGACTATCGCTAGATATGAACACTATCGAGAATGTCTGGGAGCTTCTGAAGAAAAAAATATCAAAATATACAGTTACAAGTAAAAGAGAACTCATAGATAAATTAATTTTCGAGTGGAATTACAATCCTTAGCTTCAAAAATCTATATAGGAATGCATAAAAAGCATGCCACGAAGAATTAAGGTACTTTTGGCGGCTAAAAGAGGGTCTACAAAATACTAGCAAAATACTTAATTAAACGAAACCGGTGTTATAATTTGTACAAATATTATTGTGTATAAGTATAAAATATTTAGTCACAAATTATTTCATTTTATTAGCATTACATTAAATTATAGTATCATAAACTGAAAATAGGAAATAGCACGTAATTTTGACCAATATCAGCTGTTACGATGAAAAAGTAACGTTTGCTACGTGGGGCTGATAATATGGTAAGGGACTGTAGTATCCAATTTGATTCTAAAGTTGTTTCCCAAGACTAATTCCAAAAACATATTGGACTTTGAATAAGTTCTCGCAGTTTTTTTTACGATAACCTATCTCAGGCATAACTGTGTTTTTTTCTGATGGTAACACATTTGCAAGGAAATACAATTAGTGAAGTAGTGAGCTTAAATGTTAATGAATTAGCTGGCTCCAATGATTAGAACTTTTCTTTCCAAAGTTTATTAATTCCAAGTTTTATACCGCGCAGAGCATTATAGAGACCGTAATTTATCAGAATCCATGAGCATAGACTGGTTTCGACATTGGGAAAATACTGATTAGGATGACTATTAAAAAAAAAGACATAAGAAGACAGTTCGTGTTGCTGAGGTAGTTTCTTGCGCCGTTTTTTGTTCACAGCTACAACACGCGAAGTGGTGGTAGCAGAAATTAACGATTCAAAAGATCTTGTGATAGACTATTTCAATAAAAAAAATATTTGTTTTGATTTGAAACAAAGAATTCTGAAAATTCATTCAGAATAAAAGAAGTTAGAAACGTTTAAAATCTTGAAGTAAAAGAAAAGCGATGCAAAACAAAAGTAGTGACGTCAAAAGGCTTAATATGCATTACAGTATGCGGGCGTGAAAGGGACAGTAAGACGTCCCCATTGCGCTCCCGCTTTTTAATTTTAAATACTCATACTACGCTGCTATTGTTCGACAGAAATATTTTAGTTTAATGGTATATTTCTTTCCACACGTCATAATAATATAAAAAATATAGTCCAATACAGTTTTCTAGCAAATATATCCATGGACTGTGCAAATGTTTAATAGCATCCAAACAATAAAACCCTTTCACTAATATCCCTTCAAATTCAATTTAGCGAATCTCTTCCACAGAGTGTCATCAACAAAATCAAATATTTTCAAGTTGTAAAACAATTGAAACGCTTAATGAAAAATACACAATATAAAAATAAATATTCACTTATAATACCACAAGAGCTTCAAAATTATCGGGTATTTCCCGATAGGTTCGTTGCAAACAAATGAAGGAGTCAAAACTTGACGACTTTATTTGTTTGCAGGGAACCTTGAGGGAAATGCCAGATAATTTTGAAGCTCGTGTGGTATTCGGGGGATTATTTTTCCGTCCCAAATTTTAATTTCAAACTCATTTTCATGCAAAATCTCCAATTTTCACAATTGAATTCAACCTGTCAGTTTGACGTGTGGTTAATTTGACTGGATCATGTTTTGTTTTTTATATATAGCAACTACCAGAGAAAATTTTCAAAAAATTATCAGTATAATACCATGTAGGTTGTACCACGTGACGTCGAATGGTGCAATTCTATTGGTCGATATTTGGGTCGGAAAAATAATCATTCATATATTTTTATTTATTTGTCTTAATGCAAATATTTTTTATTGTTTACATTCTACACCAAAACAATTTGTTTATTTTCTAATTTTCTACCAAAAAAACAAAAATGCATCCTTTTTGAAGAAATTTTGATGACGCGACGTAAAATCACTGGAGCAATAAAGTTCTCTGACGTCATAGTACAGGTGTGCAAATGTTCAGCCTATGCTCTTTTTTTAATTACGATACAGACTTAAGTTCCTTCTCGTATTTGTGGGCATATTTGCGGTCGGGGTCGTACTTGTTGCACAAGTTGGTCCACCATTGCTTCTTGTTGTTGACAAGATGCCTGATGATCTTACGAACGCCTTCTTTTTGAACATCTGTGCATTTGGCACAGTTCTGTTCTAACGCTTCTTTTATGTGCGCTGTGAACAAAGAGTTTTCATAAATAAATAACACAGTCATACATGTACATAATCGGAAACTAAGAAATATATTTTCGTTATAAGACTATGAGTGACTTTTTGATCCCACAGAACATGATTTATGCTTATATCCTGAATTATCTAACGATATAAATGACTCATTCTTTGAAAGGTTTCTATCACTAATACATAGAATTTGCAGCAATCTATCAATAATGTTTATAATTTTTTCTTCTTGCATAGTACTAACTGAAAATTAATTTATAGGTAATCAATAATTGTTTAACTTATGCCACAAATAGAATGAAAAAGCTCATGATCTCGGGCAAAACATAAATACTTTTTCCAAGCGAAAAACTCACACTGAATAAATTGCCCGGCTGTCGAACCCAGAAAATTGCATCTTGTCATGTCACAAGACCAATGGAGCAATACGAAAAAAACAGTCACGTTCATTGACCCCACACTAAGATTGATTAATTGTGTTGTGGGGATCAGAAACTACCAGCGACTTTTTGGTATCACACAAATATTTGTTTCGGCGAGATTCTCCCGATTATCAACCAACTCCTAACCAAATGTGCCATGGAGGCTGACATAACTTCTCTATACTTACATTTAAGTTCAAGGCCGTCTGGTGTGCACTTGCCCTCTTCCATGATACACTTGTAGTAGGCTTCAAACAGTCTCTCATTGCTAATGACTTCATCGAGGTTAGTACCGTCGTACTTGTCTGTATATTTAGCAGAATGCGCCGCAGCCATCGCCGCCGCCGACAGGACAACCAACACCAATGTGCGCATCCTGTGAACAAAAACACCACAAATGAACATACTGTATAAAGAACAACCCAGCCGGTATACGTCCTACTATAAAACACAGATCTTCTTTAATGTCTGGAGCTCGATTCGGAAGTTATATGGTATGTGGACTGTACTAACTCGCAAAATGTCGTTGTCATTTATTATACCTAGTTACAAGCGAAATATATAATAGTTGCTAAAATCGCATCATATATCAGAAACTCAGAGAGGCTTTAAAAAAATACTTGCGGAATACACATTTGTCTTAATGCGACGGAACTCTTTCCAATCATTTCGAAAACCACACTCCTCTCAATTGTAAAACAAAAATCAATATACAATAGTGAAATTCAGATGCTAAAAGCACCAGATATATGTAGATATTTATATGGGTTCTACACTACGAGCTAATTATAATAAAATAGTTCACCGTAACGATAAAAATATCCTACTTTTTACAAAAAAACGCAATTAATGTAAAAATGAAAAATATTTTCTTATTAACTTACTTGGATTTTAGTAAAATAGAGTCCCGGGCAAATATGAGCAGTTCCCTTATTGGCCACGGTCGAGTCACTATGAAATGGACATCGCCGAGCTTTTTATATATGATTCGTTTAATGCAAACTTTTATTCTTGTTCTGTAGTTTACATCGAATGTTGTGCGTGATCTTATTTTTTTCCATTTTGTTAATCAATTGCAGTTAAAATTATATTGTTTTGTTTATGTTTTGATGTAATATATTCTTTAAAGATCTAACTAAATTTCCGTGTAACAAACCGTAAATAATTCTAACAATTTTTTGGTCAGCAATACCTGATTAAGTTTATTTAACCTACGTTTACAGCAAACTATCCACCCTTATTATACTAAATGTGCAAAGTAACTTTGTCTGTATGTTTGTTACTATTCTACGATGAAACTACTGAACCATTTAAGTAATGAAGCTTTGCTATAAGTTAGATTGGGGCCTAGATAAGGACGTCGGTTAATTTTTGTTACTGAATTGAACCCAAAAGTAACTACACACAGAGTAACTACTAGAGATATTGAGACCTAACATCTTATGTCTCAGGATAGCGAGCGCAGTGGAATGCCAAGCATTGCTTTGTAATTCAAGGCTTTGTTCGGTTTTGCTACTGTTTATGAGCGGTCGTTTTACCATCAGGCGAACGGCAAGCTCGTCTCGCCATTCATGTCAATTAAAAAAAAAAGATGACAAAGGGAAAGAAAAGGGAAACCATTATTAAAAAGATTATCTGATCATGTTTGGAAATTAATATAGAGTGGAAAATGTGATGCAGTCCAGCAAACCCTCTCTACTTACAAGGGCGCCAGTTAAATGATTAATAGGAAAATTTATTGTGTATAAATTACTGGAATATGAGATAAACGTAAATTAAGTAATTAACAATACTGATGCAAATTAATATCCTATTATACTCGTAAATTGCCTTATTGTGCACTCTTTCAATAATAAACTCAGTTGCAAAAAAAACGGACACCTAAGCAATGAACCATTTCAAATGTTACTATTGGTTTGTTTGATAATTATAGGTAGTTTTACTTTCACAATTTTGTAAATTAATAAGCAAATAATCGTTTTCGTCAATATTATCATAAAATTTTGATAAAATTTATGGGTTTTAATGCTATAGTTCACTAGTAGTGTATGCTCGCTAGTAGTGCATATGCTCGTGAAGTAAAAGTTAACAAAGATTTTTGTTTGTTTTTTCTTTAATAAAGTAAAAGCAGATAAATGTTTAGTATCGAGTGTGACCCCCTCTAGCTGAAATCACAGCTTGAATTCGTCTGGGTATGCTAGCGAGGATATCCCGGATACTTGCTTGCGGAATACGTTCCCACTCCGCGGTAATCACATTCTTCAGCTCTCTGATGGTCTGCGGAGCCGGTTGTACTGATCTCACGCATCGTTTCAGAGCGTCCCAGACATGCTCTATAGGATTGAGCCTGGTTCTGGAAGAAAACCAAGTACCCAACCACGGGACGATCGTTTTCCTGTGAGTCGCGCATTGAAAAATCGCAAGTCTATCTTTATTAACTTTGTTTACTTTTACTTCACGAGCATATGCACTACTAGCGAGCATACACTACTAGTGAACTTTGGCATTAAAACCCATAAATTTTATCAACATTTTGTGATAATATTGACGAAAACGATTATTTGCTTATTAATTTACAAAATTGTGAAAGTAAAACTACCTATAATTATCAAATAAACCAATAGTAACATTTGAAATGGTTCATTGCTTAGGTGCCCATTTTTTTTTGCAAATGAGTTTATTATGTTCTTATCTCTACATAATATAACAAATTTGTAACTGATCGAAGTCTGTATAGGGAAGATATATATGAAAAACTAAATAAATAATTATGGGGATAGTGTATAAATATAATAGAACCCCAAAATAAAGATTGTTAGAATTTTTCTCCGTCTGCCTGTACCTCTAAGCGCACTAATGTCTGAAACAGATGAACTATTTCGCTTAAGGAATCACGATAGTTGACGCTCTTGATTATCTCAAATGCATTTTTTCCCGAAAGATATATCATTGCCGTGGCATGAGCATGAAATTTAATTGTATTACTAATTGTTACCTTTGTTTGCTATTTATAATTTTATTGTTAATGTTTTGATTGTGTTTGCATTTTTTTTTATTTTAATCATGTTGTGATGATAATATTGTTTGTTAATTTTAATTTTATCTCAATTCTTAATACTAACTGTTGACTCATCTTGCCATATATAATTGTATTATTAATAATAATCTTACTGTTTTCGGATAATTCTAACAATGTTTTGCCTATTTTTTTACATTTAAACAATAATTTCATTTTATAAACTTTGATACGAGTATATACTATATAATAATATTTATCATGTATATTGTTTTATCACAAATGGTGCAAGTTGTGACCGCCTTCAAAGGATGTTACTCTTAAGTTATTTCTGTATATCTTATTAGCCTACGTTATATTGTAACAACCACTACTGTACTAAATAAATTAAAAAAAAAGTTTTAATTTATTATTTACGTTTTTTAAATTTTCATTCGAAGAGGATGAGGACAGGGAGGGATATAAACACTGGCTTAGTTATGAATTATAATGACATGGGACAGGAATAGAAAAGCAGTATAAACGACAGCAACCAAATTGCCTTTATTAAGTAAGTTTGAATATAAATAAAACAATTCGTAAGGGACATAAACAATCGATGCGATATGGCCAATTGTACCATATTTTGATTAGTTATATTTTATTATTACATGCAAGATGTTCAATAAAGAGTGTAAATAAATAAATAATATGGTGATATGTGGTCTGAGGTCAAAAGTATACGCAACCAGGCGAAGCCGGGCCGGACCGCAAGTCATGAATATTTATAGCCTCCATCTACGTAGGCGTGTTTACTTATAACCCTAGCACAAGTGTACGTCACACTAACTTGTTGGAAATTCCCTTAATTAATGCAGCATCTCAAAATAACTTGTTGATGGCCCAAACAAGTTGATAGTTGGAGATATTTTTAGATCAGAAACAAGTTTGCGAACGTCATCGCAAAGTCAGGCATAGGATTTTTTTTTGCTTAAGTACACTAACCTTTATTTTTAATATTTGCTCACATTGTAAGTTTGAATTATAACTTCAGGCTTTCACAATTATTCATAGCATTGGTGAAGTAGAGGATACTGTAAACTTAAAAATTAACCAATATACAATTAAATTAATCAATTAAATTATATGACGACAGATCGAGTAAACAAATAAAAATAATAATAAATATGGCAAATCTAGGTAAGACAAGTCACAAATACTTATTTTAGTAAATTGACCAAAACCAAGCCCACTAAGTTTGACTCGCTGGATCTACTCAGAAATGGGTCGCGCCGCGTACTATCCAGTGGTAAAGTTAAGCCCGCTGATTTTGTTCGCCGGGTCTTCTCAGTCAGGGCCGCGTTGGATCCGGCAGTAAGCCTAAACATACGGGATGTTTCGGAAATACTTATGGTCGTTGTCTTAAGTTGGACCCAAAACAAGCCCACTGAGTCTTATTCGCTGGATATACTCAGGACTGGGTCGCGTCGCGTAGTTCCAGTGGTAGTGTAAGCCGACTGAGTTTGTTTCGCCAGGTCTTCTCAGGAAGGGCCGCGTTGGATCCGGTGGTAACAATAAACCGCTACGCACCGTTGTAATAATATTCATGGTCCACTTATAATTAATTTAATTTGACCAATGTAAATAATGTATTTCTTTGAAATATAAATTACCATAAAGTCAAAACTAATAAAATATGAATAAAATGTAAATAAATAAATAAAACTAATTATAAATAAAAATAAAATTAATTTAAAAATAAATAAATTAATGCAATAAATTAAAATAAGTAATACTAAGTATAGAAAATATATTGTATATAGAAATTAAGTTCTATGTGTATTGACTTGTCATAAGAGCTTTTAAATTGCCTACGTGACCAATAAATACATTTATTTCATTTCATTTCACTGATTCTTCGTTCATTCTACTTTGCTTCGTTCATTTTAAAATGTTATAACAAATTATTATTGAACTGCACTGATTTAAGCCACTTGTTACTTTTGTAATCTATATATATAAAAATGAAACCCGTTTCGCGTTGTCACGGCATCACGTGTGAACGGCTGAACCGATTTCGATAATTCTTTTTTTAAAATGTTTGTGGAAGTCTAAGGATGGTTCTTACGGCGAGAAAAAATCGAATAATTGCCGGAAAAACCCTAAAAACAGCCCCTTTCTTTTTCCCATACAAACGTTTTCTAACAAAAACGTAAAGTCAATTTGAGCTTTATTGCTATTGTATAAAGTTCATATTAAATTACAAGCACTCACTGTTGTTTAAACAATGTAGGTATGTTCCTAACGTCAAAGAGTCAATTTGCACTTTATTACCGCTAAACAAAGTTCAAATTCAATCATATCTATCAAAACAGTGCGCGTGATTTTCCCATACAAAATGTTCATGGGTTTGTAACTGTCAAACATTTAATTTTCACCCTGTCGATATGGTAAACTCTTCCCTCAAATTAAAGAACGTATTTAAATAAAGGTTTTGAATCGACAACACAATATTCAATTAATGGCGTATTTTAGATGTTAAAGATGTAAAATATTGACAGTAGTGAAAATGGATTGACATTTTATTTGATTGTAATTGTTTATGCATGCGTTCAGAAATTTATTTTGTATAAACTAAGGAGAATATATCAAGCTAAATTAATATAGGACAATGAAATAAATAATGCTCACACGTAATGGTAGATTTACATGTTGGCTGAGGCTGGGCCAACGTCTACCAATTCCAAGCTATTAACTATGAAAAACATAATGCCAGCCGAGCCAAACACTCCGTTTACACGCTGCCGTTGGTCGAGGCTGGCTGAGGTTGGCCAAGCGTGTAAATGCAGCATAAGAAGTTACTCCTTTTCAAGATCGAATGCCATTTTTATCACGAATTTTTACAGTGGCCTTTCCTTCGCTATAATTCACTGATAGAAATGTTCATCGTATCGGAGTGAGATAGGTTATATTATACCTAAAGGGGGTAAAAAAGGGTTGAAATGTTATGTCTAAGAAAATCGAAACCACTGAAGTTATGTCTATGAAATTTTATATTTCAACTCTTTATTACTAACAAAAAGTAATGGTGTGCAATATTTTTGGAAAAACAGCATTTTGGTGCTGAAGTAAGGGAAGGAATATTGGATGGACAATAAAAAACGCAAAAGTTTTTAATGTCAAAATTTCATAAGGCAATCTTTATATGTATATGTATATGGATGTATATGGAGGGAAGGGACATAAAGTAAAATGGAATGGAAGGTACGGGAGAGGGCTGGGATAGATGACAGATTTGTTAGGACGAAATGTAAATGCACGTTATAAAACGGGATGGATAATAAAGAGAAGGGATGGGACGGATTGGGAAGAGACTGAACAGGCGGATGAGACGGGATTGTTCCGGACAGTAGGATAGCTACGCCAAGTTTAGGTATACAAGAGTTTATACGAAAAACAACATGTATTTGGTGTGGAGTGGAATCAAGAAATATATGCACCCAGGCGAAGCTGGGTCGGGCCGCTAGTAATCAATAAATTTTAAACTGGTTTTAAAAAGAGCAATACTAGAGTTTCTTGCCCGTTCCTATCTGACGAAAACAGCTTTTTGAACCGGTTGCTAGTGGAAAAAAGTGACCGAATCTAAATAATGTATGACATTTTATAGATTCAATAAATACTTTCAATTCATTTCAGTATCCAGTAGTTATCGCTGAACCGGCAACCGTTGGGGTAGATGTGTTCTCGAGTGGTGACGACGCCTCGAAAAGCGTAGTGTAGGAAGATCTCCAACCAAGTGAAGCGAGGATATTCGTAACATGGCTGGTAGCGGTTGGAGATGATAGGCTGAAGATCGAGCTTAGTGGCCATAGGTAGAGCCTACATATGTCCAGCATAGGACGCGGATAGTTTGATGATGATGGACCTAGACAAACAGAGGATTAAATGGCGTAAGATGTTCATACGCTTCGGCTGCATCAGCAGTATAGCCTACCGAGCTATGAATGCCTTATTTGATTGCCACGCTCAGATCTTTAGTTCAAATCCTGGGTCAGGCAAAGTAATATTGAATTTTTCTAGTCAGAAATTTGTGGCTCATATGCAATACACTCGCTACGTATCAAAATCGTGGGTCCGGAACCAGACGTGTCCTGGTAGGCTATAGCACCTCTACCCTCTACCCTCTGGGTTAAAGGCGTTATCCAGGGAGACGATGAGATATCAGCAGGTTACCGTGTGACGTTGTGAGAATGTCACCTCTAATAGTTGCGGTCTATGGCTCAATAGTCGGCATAAATCCTATTGTCTATGCCAATCAACGCCTCCGTTGCGCTGATTGATTGATTCAATTTCTGACATCTGTCAAACGTGACGTGCGAACTGTCATCGGCGCTCGCTTAAATACGCATGTAACGTCGCTCGCGTCCTCTTTTCTATAACCTGAAAGCCGCGTGCTACCCACGCGTCTTTCCGAACCCACTGGGGTGAGTGTTCTATTTGCTAACCGCTTAACTGCTTGTTTGTCAGTGTATTCTGTCTGCCGGGCTTGTGAGCTATCACGAGTCGCTGGCACGGAATGCAAGCCTAGTTTGCATTCCGATTTCTTGGACGCTGATTCCAGGTTCTTCGAGTTCTTGGTGTTCTTCGTTCTTCGCCTTCTTCATTCTTCTACTTCGTTTTGCTTCCGCCACGGAGAGCTAACTCCGTGCGCTGGCTTACTGCCCGCTTTCGCTCCGCACCGCTTCCTGCCCGACTGTAGCCGAGCCTGCGCCGCGCCGCTGACCTGCGCGCCGTGTCCGGCCACGTGGCAACTAACTTCGCCGGCGAGCTGTCGCCGGGTTCCGCCACGTGTCGAAGACCCGGTTCAGTGTCCAGCGAAGGTCAGTGACTCCCGTTGCATACCACCAGCAACAGTGCCGGGTGTAAACAGTGATGCGAATTTATTAAAGCCCGAACTACGTAATTACCCTGAGTACTCATTTACTTACCTACCCCTACCTGCGGGCGGCCTAACCCGCCGCAACCGTTTCCGTGGATTTCATTATATTTTACAAAATATATTATAACTGAATTTTTATCATGTACATATTTTGTATTTATAAATAAAGTATCAAATGAGGATACTGAAGTAATATTTCGTTTTAAGAAAAACTTCAAATGTATAAACAATCACACAAAAAGAAATCGTAATCCGTTTAGTAATTCTCTATATCAACCCATATACGTCCCACTGCAGGGCACAGGCCTCCTCTACAATCGAGAGTACGATTGAGAGTGGTTAGGCCATATAGTCCACCACGCTGGCCTAGTGCGGGTTGGCGGACTTACATACCATAGAAATTTTATAAATCGCTATGGTATGCAGGTTTCCTCACGATGTTTTCCTTCACCGTTTTAGTGCGTGGTGATTGACTTTCAATACACACATTTTAGTCAATACACATAATTAGAGTTTAGTAATTATTCAGCGTTAATTGGTCGACGTCGTATCATAGCCTAAGAAATAATAATTATCCAATTAAGCATACCTAGAATTGTTTACAACCATGTGAGTTTATCTCCTTTAATTAATGTCGTTGCTATTTTAAGGAGGTTTTAATTGGAGTAAGACAGGGCAAGATGGAAAGGCCAGGCGTGATGAAAACGCATATTAAATAGTTGAAAATACACCCAACAGTCACATATGTACATGTTCCTGACCCCACACTAAGACTGAGACTTGTGTCGTAATAATTAGGAACTACGAGAGATTGTTCGGTCTCAAACACCTTGATCCTAAACAAATGCCTGTGAATCGCACAAATATTTGTCTCTGTGCGGGGATCGAACCCGCGGCCTCTCGTTTCACAGCCGGCGTCTAACCAACTGCGCCACGGCTGTAAGATATTTCCTAAACCGTGCTTCGAGCACCCAAGTCTCTAAACACACATATAGGTACTGTACTATACTGTACTGTATGAGCCCATAACCTCAGAAACACAAGACCTTTTATAAATATGAAATGAAGCTCAGCCCAGCTGCAGTAGCAACATGTGCATGTGCACATTCACAGAAGATAAGTAATTTTACAATTTATCTTTTATATATAAATTTTATGTTCAACCATCAGGCATAAATAGTAAGATTAATATTAATAGCAATTGGAAAACATTAAAAGACATTATGATTTCTTAGATTTACGCGAATGTTCCACATTTATTAGATTTATTTCAACATTAAAAGACGATCAAGTTATTATGAATTAATAACAAAAATAATTGATACTAAATAGATATTAGTATCAATATTTATACTTGTTTGATTTTTGTTTTTCAAATCATATTATGTTATATATATTTTTAATTCCGAAAGGTCTCTTTTAATACTGATTACAATAAAATATTTTACAGTAGTATATAAGGTACAGTATATAAGTAAGGTAAGATCTACTAACCCTCCCTTCCCCTAAACGAATTCGGTTTTACATTTAAATCTAGATTACAAAAAATAACTAATTAAATTTTCATCGCAAAGACCATAAAAAATATAAAACAACCACATAAAAAGATTGCAAATCTGGTAGTAGTATATTTAAAAAGGATGCAACCAGTAACCATGACGTGACGTCAAATCAAGGGTACGTGCGTACGCAAAACCAGTGACCCTACAATGAGATTTAAAATATTCAATGTTGACCATTGATTTAAAAACTAAGGATAGGCCCTTCAGTACGTTGGGTACGTCAAAAAGACGCCTGTGAACATCGCGCCATCTGTTAGATTTTCATGTAACTACGTAGTGTGCTAAAGCATCCGACCGTCGACGTAACTTTGTTACGTCGTAGTTATTTAAACGTTAAATTATAAAAATTTGTTTTGATTTCTATGTATATCCATAAATCAGGAAAAATATTTTTTAACATTAAATATGTTGTATATTAGTTAAGTTGTAAAATAATATGTGAAATATAGTGTGCAAATTGATAACAGAAAAAACATCATATTAAAGAATTAAAATAAAATGAATAAAAAATAATAAATCTGAAAATTTGTAACGTCTTAGTAGGCCTTTTTATTAAATGGAACACATTTTAATTTGCATTATAGGTAGTTTTAGTAGTATAATTTGCTACGGATTAAAAATATGTAAATCAAGTGGTAAATATGTCAAATAATTACACGGCATCAGTTCTACTATAGCTTAGGTCTACGCATTCCTTAATATGCGCCGCTACAAAGTACAAAGTTATGTCGTGCAGAATACATACGCCGAATGATTTGATGGCGGCCATGAAATTGTTTTTCAATAATGCTAAAATAAATGTTATATTGATTTAAAGTAATATAATTTTTACTTATAGGTGATAAGAAATGTTATCTTTATTTTTTGTGAATGTTCGATCATATTTATTGCACCCACGCACGATACAATTGGGCATTTTTACGACGACTTACAGACCGGTGCGCTGTGACGTCACAACCGCTGCACTGGTCTACAGACCACTTTCGTGACAACACTTTTCTCGCTCTCCGCCCCGTCCATATATTTTACGTCAATGATGTTGACGCTTTTTTTTATTTCTATGAATGGCGAACCGAACCTGCTATTCGCGTGATGGGAGGCTATACGGCCGGTCACACTAACAATTGGTATTTACACTGCGCTCACCTTCCTGAGACATAAGACGTTGAGTCTCAATATGTCCACTTGTTACTAGGCTTCAATGTCCTTCAAACCTGAAATTGACATTGCAGTGGTACCTACCCAGGCGGCCTCTAACATATTAAAGACCTAGACTAGTAAATGCTGCTTTCCAATCGATTCTTGAAGATATAACATATTTTATAACATATCTTCAAACAACATATAATAATAAACATAAAACCAATCAGGCAAGATTTCATGCCATCATCTCACGTTTTGCAAATAAACTAAAATCCAATTCATCTATATAATATGGTCATTTTTTTTCACTTATTTGCTAAAATAACAAGTGAAACAAACTAATGATTAATGTAATAGGTTAGGACTGAGTTAAATGGTATATCATATTAACAAAAACAAGAAGGTTATTATTTGTATTTGTAATCAGACAAATATGGACTTATCCTGGGGTCCCCAATTGCAACAAGTTAGTTGCAAATTGTTTGCTGCAGCGGGGTCCTTGCGGAGATTGCGGAATCTTCTTCCGATTCCCACGAAGATTGCACTGGTTCAATCTCTTCTTTTTCCTCTCCTTGATTATGCTGATGCTAGCTATCTTGACCTCACCGAAGCCCAGATTGAAAAGCTTGAGAGACTTCAGAATGTCTGCATTAGGTTCATATTTGGTCTTCGCAAATATGACCATGTCTCCGAATTTCGAGTCAAACTCAAGTGGCTATCAATACGTTTTCGCCGAAATACTCGAATTCTCTCACTCTTATATGGTATCTTGTTCCATCCCTACACCCCCCATTACCTTAAGAACCGCTTTAATTTCCTTAGTCACACTCATGCGCGATCTCTTAGATCAACAGAGAATTTAACGCTAGAGATTCCCAAGCACAGCACATAATTTCTTGACAAGTCCTTTACCATCCATGCTGCTCGCTTGTGGAACGTATTACCACTGTCAATTAGACAAGCCAAGACGCTGCCAAGTTTTAAAAGACTTGTTAAGGAACATTACTTATCACTACAGTAATCTTTATTCATGTCATAATTGTATATATGTATGTATGTGTATATATATATATATATATATGTATGTGTATTGTCATCTTCACTGTTTACTTAATATATAGTATATTAATATATATATGTATGTATTTATAATTTAGGTATATAAGTATGTTATATTTAAAACATAATATATAACGTGTACATCTAGTATAATTTTCTTTTATCTCGTCCTCTGTACTGCCCCATTAGATCTTTATTATATTAATCCAGTCCATCCAAAGGTTGCCTGGAAGAGATCGCAGCTAGCGATAAGGCCGCCAATTGTTACCATGTCTTTAGTTTTAAGTATTTAATCTGTTATTTTTCCTATTTTATGGTGTACAATAAAGTATATATAAATAAATAAATAAATAAATAAATATGGTTATAATTAGAACATATCTGACATAGTGATTAAATTATATCATACTGATCTGTGATTATATCTATTTTTAATACGCTTTTATTAGCTTAATCTGTATGTTTGTATGTATGTTACCGACTTTTTGAGCTCTATTTTGCCCAAATTTGAACGATCAGATTTAATTCAAACTTTGCATACTTATCCAGGACCGATGACAATGCAATAATTTAAAACGTATATGACATTATCTCATCCAGAATAAAAAAATTTTTTTTTAAATATTAAATGTTGGTAATTTGCGCGCAGCTGTCTTTCTTTGATAAGACAGCCGTAGATAATGTTTTTAGTGCAAGCAATTAAATTATAGTTTAAAAAACTAAAAAAACACGCTTGCATAAAAGATCCAACTAAAAACTAAAAAATAATTGATAATGAGTTTAAGATTCGAAAGAAAATGGAGTAAAATACTTACATTTTCTTGCTATAAAGCGTGGGGTGCTGTAGGATAAGTAATTGTTGTAAACACCCCATGCTTTTTAACAATAAAATGTATGTATTTTACTACATTTTCTTTCGAATCTTAAACTCATCATCAATTATTTCTTAGTTTTTAATTGGATATTTTATGCAAGCGTGTTTTTTTAGTTTTTTAATTATAGTCTCGGAATCAAATTACATTCCAGACATCGATCAGTTACAAATTTATTATATTTATAGATTAGTTATTTGTTTTCTAAGATACACTTTGAAAAATCTGTTTACTCACTTCCTTATTTCTTTTTTGTGTCTTACTAATTTTATGTCAATGTATGAATTTAGTGTGTTGCTTCATGGAACATTAAGAATTGTAATTAATTTCCGCAAGGCTAAATAACACATAATTATAGATTAAAAGTACACTTTAAGTAATGTTTACTCTCGGGCTGTATTAAAAAGCATAATGCCCCTGACACATAGGAAACGCAATCTTGTATTCTCATAAAAATAATATCAAAAGTCAACTTAAGCTATTATGACACATAATACACTAATTAAACATAAATTCTAGATTCAAAACGTCTCGTAAATTTTTATGAATCGTAAATAATGGAATCCGTTTTCCTTCGCTAAAAGAAAATATATCAGAATCTACTTTCGAAAACACACAATGTTCTTTTTTCAAAATTGCTTTTTTATATTGTGTTTGTTACACTTACACGAATACCTAATACTAAAAATCTCTAGTGTAGTTTATAATTATTTGCATTATAATATTATAAACTACCAGAAGTGGTTTTACATTATTTAATAAAATTAGGTATCCGCTTTGCACAAAGTCACGATCAATAATAATCCAAAGACATTCAAACTACTGTCACATGTGTTTCGTCTTCTCTTGAGAGGGTGCGTGCCAACGAGGTAACATCCACGGAGTTCACATATAACACGGCCTCTCCTGACACCCTGGCGTCCCGACAGGCTTAGTCGTCGTCGACCAAAGATGTAGAAATCAACCGAAGTAATGATCCAACGCCATCGGCAAGTTCCTTTTCTTGCAAAGACGTTGAAACCAGGCGTGGCAAAGGCCTAGTTGTTCAGTCAAACGTTGAGGATGGGCCAGCCCCATTGGAATCTATTTATTTAGATTCAAACACTCATCATCCACACCATGATTAGTCTCTGAAACCAAAGTCCAAATTACTTCAGAGCTCCATTGCTACATGTAACAAAGTAAATTTGTTAGAGATTGTCATAAAAGTCAAACCAGTCAGAAAGTCAAAGTCAAATAAGTTTATACAAGCTAAAACATTCAACATATAAAAGTCTAAACATATGCACATACACAGGTCCTCGGTATGGGCCCCTACCGAGGAAATACTTAAATCTACACTAGGGGTCAGGGTGCATTTAATCCCCCTAGCGACTCTCCGAACACGGAAAGCTTTCACACCGAGGGAAAAGGAGGCTGTACTCCCTCGATGACTCTCCGAACACGGAAAGCTTTCACGCCGAGGGAAAAGGAGGCTGTACTCCCTCGACGACTCTCCGAACACGGAAAGCTTTCACACCGAGGGAAAAGGAGGCTGTACTCCCTCGATGACTCTCCGAACACGGAAAGCTTTCACGCCGAGGGAAAAGGAGGCTGTACTCCCTCGACGACTCTCCGAACACGGAAAGCTTTCACACCGAGGGAAAAGGACACTGTACTCCCTCGATGACTCTTCGCGAAAAGCTTTTAAAAGGAACAAACCAAGGTACCAGCTTCAATCTAAGACAGGTACTTAAAGAGTGAACACACACCTTCAAAGAATATTGCACACGTCTCAGGGGTCCATTCACCTTTCCATGGAATCATATACTGAGCAGCCGCATAAGTAGACTTTCCATATGATCCAGCAAGTAACTTTAACTCATATCGGTGATTAGAGAGGGTTTTCACTACCCTATAGGGCCCCCGCATGCCAGAATCCAATTTACCCTGAGATTGAGCAAACTTGACAACAAACACCAGGTCACCCTTCTGGAATTCACGAGGAGGCTTCCGGCGCTCATTGACCATTATGTCTTGACGAGTCTGATTGTTTTTCAACCGTTCGGCCGTCCTTTGTCTGAGCATTTCCCGTTTTGCTTCCCGGTTGCCTTTGGTTAAATTCAATGCCACATCTCGCACCAACGTTCGGATTGCAGGCGTTGCGCTTTCATGGCCAATTAAAAGGTTAAGAGGAGAAGTCTGCGTAGTTTTCTGCTTTGTTAGGTTAAGAATGAGCTGTAAATGCCATAGTTCTTCAGCCCACTCAGCTTTTTGATGATTGACCGCAATACGAAGCATATTCAAGACCGTACGGATGTAACGTTCAACCTGTCCGTTTGCATGATGCATTTCAGGAGTTATGAAGTGAAGCTGTACACCAAGGACCTTCATCCATGAAGTGAAGCCCGTCGACTCAAACATGCGTCCCCTATCTGATACAACTAACTTAGGAGTACCAAACAACGATAACACAATTTTAAATACTCGTTTCAGTTCATTTAAATCTTGTCGACATATAGGTGTCAAGAGACAATATTTTGTGAACGCATCTACCACAAGCATGACAAACTTATAACCCTTGGACATAGGGAGAGGCCCGAGAACATCAACATGTAAGGTTTCAAAGGGAACTTCGGATTTTTCCCAGGATGTAATTGGCTGTAAAGGTGCTCGCGGTACACGCTTGTGGGCGACACATGTTAAACAATGAGAAGTATATTTAGTGACAAACTTTCTAAGACTAGGGAACCAAAAATGTCTTAAAATTAGATCCACTACCTTATCTGCGCCTACATGGCCATGCTCATCATGAAAGATGCGGAGGAGGCTCAAACGGTTACCTTTAGGTATAAAGCAAAGTAGCCTCGGGTCTTCACCCGTCGGCATATATCGGTAATATAATATGTCATTGTGTACTTCATACCTTGACGCATCCAATTGACCTTGTTCAAGCAATCGAATCATATTTTGAGTCTCCTCATCACCTGCTTGAGCAATTTGAGCCCAATTACGTGGGCGTTCGACATTGTTAACATTACATGGGTTTCTACTTAAATAGTCCACGTGCGGCATCATGGTGCCCTTTCGGTAAAGAATGGTGAAATTAAAATCTTGTAGATAAATCCACCATCTCGCCACACGCGGTAACAAGTCTTTCTTATTTTGGGTGGATTTTAAGGCATTACAATCCGTTACCACCAGAAACTGAATACCAATGAGATAGTGCCTGAAATGCTTTAATGCATTTACTACCGCAAGGGTTTCGAGTTCATAGGAATGGTATTTCGGTTCAGCACCTTTTGTGACCTGACTATAATAGGCCACAACACGCCGACTACCATCCCTATGAACCTGTTGTAGAACCGCACCATACCCAAGACTACTTGCATCCGTATGAACTTCCGTAGGTAAACTTGGATCGAATATCGCAAGTACGGGTGCACCAGTTAAAATTTTAATAATTTCTTGACGTACAGTTTCATGTTCCGCAGTCCAGTGAAACTGCACGTCCTTACAAGTCAGGCGCGCAATGCAAGCAGTTCTGGTGGAATACTCTGGGATGTATTTTCGAAAATACCCCGCCAACCCAAGAAACTGTCTAACCTGTTTAACATTCTGTGGTGCAATGGAATCTGAAAGAGCCTGAACCTTACCAGTAGCGGGTCGCACTTCACCGTTAGATATCACCCGCCCCAGGTATTCTACTTCTGTGCACAAAAAGAAACATTTGTTCAGATTTAACGAGAACCCAGCTTCCGTCAATGTTTGTAGTACTCCCCGCAAAGTTTGCAGTCCCTCTTCAACGGAAGAAGACAAGATCAAACAATCGTCGATGTATACCAGAACTTTCCCATCAGTGATGAATTTCTGCAAAGTTTTACTAATAATGCGCTGGTATACAATCGGCGCGTTTGCTAACCCAAATGGCATTTTTACGTACTCATAATGGGCCTCTGGCGTCACGAAGCCGGTGAGTGGTATGGATTCTTCATCAAGCTTTATTTGATGGAACCCAGTCGCCATGTCCAAAGTCGTAAAGTAGGTGCTTTTACCCAAACGGTCAATGTGGTCATCAATTAGGGGTAGCGGAAATCGATCTTTTACCGTTCGGGCATTTAACGCACGGAAATCGACACACATCCGGTCAGAGCCGTCCTTTTTCTTAACAAGCAACACTGGGCTTGCATAAGGCGACTCTGACTCACGAATGATACCCTTCGAAAGTAAATCTTGAATAATTCGACGTACCTTCAACTTTTCGTCATATGACATCTTGTACGGTCTATAATGAACTGGTGTATCGTCCTTTAGACGAATGCTCATGGTACCTGTTGTAACCGTGGAAGTGGCCGTACCTGAAATCATGTGTTCGGAGAACTCGTCCAAGATCCTATTGAGATCAACCAAATGAGGACCGCTTAAACTGGTTTTATACGAGCGTTGTCGGTTATCATGCACAGAAGAAACAGCACATTCAGGAGCCCGTATGATTCTCTGCAAGTCCTTGGTACGTACATATGTGACGCCCTCCCGATTCAGCACATCGGTGCCAATAATGACTGGAGCATTCATACACTCACTAGGGACAACCAAGAAGTCCACATCTAATGAAACGTCTTCCAGCTGAACCACGAGAGAGACGTAAAAATTAACATGCGTAATTAACTTACCTACGCCTTTTATTTGTCGACTGGTGGGTTTCTTGGTACAAGAAAGATGATTTACTACCACTGAAGAGATAAGCGACACCCCTATAGCACCACTATCTATAAGTATGTCAACTGGAATTCCATTGATGACACCAACAACGACGTCTTTTTGTTTTTGAGCTGAGTAACTTGAGCAAAAGTTGACTTTACCTGAATCCGCACGCTTCCTTACAAAGCAATCACGTATGTGATGGCCTTGTTTTTTGCAGTATGCACATGAGACGAATCGATCAATCTTAGCAGCGGTCGGTTTTAGGGCCGGCTCAGTTGCAGAACCAGTGGCAGCAAGTTTCGACTTCTTAGAACATTGCAACTGTTTGTGTCCCAACTTACCACATAAATAACATTTAACGCCTATTCCAATTCCCGGAGTCGGTCGGTTGGTAACTGTCGTTTTCTCGGTACCACTTTGCGCAATCGGATAGCGCATAGCACGAGCATCTGCATTTTCCGATTTTGAGAAGGTAGCCAAATAACCTACCAGGTCCCGCGGAGCTAAATTTGCGTTCATAGCCGCTGCTTTAACTTGGGGATCCGTAACACCCCGAAGCACAATATCGGTGATTAGGTCATCACTAAGGCCCTTAACAACCCACAACTGAAGTAATGATTTTCGTGCATATTAAGCATAAGTACGAAAACCATTAGAATTAGTGGACATTACCTCATACAAGATTGTTGCCCGATCTACCTTTTTGGTACATAAACATCTAAAGTCCTCTTTAAAGTTGGTCCATGAACGGTCGTTGGTAACCCACTCATCCAACCATGACCTTGCATCACCTTTCAAACACTTACCAACACGAGCGAGGCACTCGCGTTCATCCCACCGATTTGCAACCTTGGCCCGATCAACTTCCTCAAACCAGGAATCCACGTCATGTATATTAGGGTTAAAATTAGACACATAATAGCTATGTGTACTTACCGATTTCAATGATTGAATCGCTTCGACAATCTGTTCTGTTCCGCTCGGGTTGCGTGACTCAGTAGAGGCTAATCGACCTGATAAATGCGAATCATACGCTTGCGACTCTAAAGCCTGAAGACGCGACATTATAGTGTGCCAGGATTCATAACCACTAAACTCACGATTATCGTTTCGCCGATTACTATCACAGCGGTAATGGTTGTGGCCACGACTGCGCCCGTAGTCACAACTCCGGCTACGATCGCGACTGCTCTTGCGACTGCTATTATGATCTCGGCGCGTGTGACGTTCACCACGACGTTCATTGCGGCTTCGGCTACGGCTGCGACTACAAGTAAAGTGTCGTTTTCTTACCGGAGGGGTATACCCTCTACTTGAACTGCGCGAACGATGTCTCACCAAGCGTTCGCCGCGCGAGCGGCTGGTAGTAGAATAACACCGGTCACGAGATCGGGATCGGCCCATTTTCTACTACAGCAATACAAAACAAGCTTACCAGAGATTATCAATCGCAACCTTGTGTTTCACGGACACTCAAACAAAATAAACCAACTGACTTTTGAAAATTTCAAAGTGGACGTAGTGAGCAATCCCACTTCTGATATAAACTACCAGAAGTGGTTTTACATTATTTAATAAAATTAGGTATCCGCTTTGCACAAAGTCACGATCAATAATAATCCAAAGACATTCAAACTACTGTCACATGTGTTTCGTCTTCTCTTGAGAGGGTGCGTGCCAACGAGGTAACATCCACGGAGTTCACATATAACAATATAAATTAATATTCGAACGCTTTCCTTAATGTACCTATCAAAGCATAGTTACTAGACGATACAGTCTTAGCATAATATAAGTCAATGTATTAGTCTCGAAATGACCATAAACAACGTCGATAAGGTCATCCGACGAACAACAATTATTATTATGAAAGTCACAGTGGTCACACCGGTCAATGTTATAACAGATGTTAAACCACAGGTGGTCGTTTTTAATCACAGAATTTGTCGAATGACAAAAAATATAAGGAAACCTTTATTTTGTTTTTGTATAAGATTGTTTTTACCATTACCTTGACGCTTTCGTCTCCAAGCGGGATCAAATCTCTTGGTCTCGCTCCAAAGCGTATTCACAGAAAAAAGTTATTAGAAGATCTAGATTTATGCTACATATTATAGTTCGTTATTGGTCCTGTGGCGGCGTATTTGGATTGCTGACCGGGAAAACCTGGGTTGTAAAATAATACTAATCTATGATTGTAACCCCAGGTCAGCTATCCACTTTGAGTTTTTCGGATTGAATTTGAATTCTATCAATCTACTCTAAGCTGCGTTGCTGAAATGAGACCTAAATTCTTATAAATCATTGAAGAAACCGCAGCTCTTTCCTGCGAAATATATGGACTAATTTTATTCTATATGATAACAGAAATTTTAAATACGTTATAATAATAATTCTTAGGAAATGTATGATTATTTTTTCCATATCTACTTTTACCTGGAATATACCTATTGTAATAGGATATAATTAGTTACTATCAGTATCTGCTCGTTCGATTCCCGGGTCGGGAAAGTGATATTGAATTTTTGTATTCATTGTCAGGCTGGAGTCGTTTGAGCCCGATATGGTGATAGGCTCGCCCATAGGGGTGCGACTTCATACATGAAAAATATTGAAAAAAAATATTTCGATTCTAGCGCCACGCTCTGGCGAGAACGGGAAATTATCTTGTAAATAGTTTAAATTTAATTGTTAAATGGCGGAAGTGTACCACTAAACCAAGAAATATGTTTTTTACGTTGATACTATGAACTTTATTGATATTAAAAACAATTTTAACTTGATGTTGGTTAAAATTACAAGAGGTTACGAAAAATACACATTTTGAAATATTGGAATAACAAATATGAAATTTCGCGCGTTTGCCTAGCGCGCCCTCTGATGGCGAAATCACGTCGGTAAACAAAAAGTAGAGTTGCGCATCTATCTCTGTATATAATTCTAATCTATGGGCTCGCCTCCTACCACATTGCGAAACGGAAAAGACAAAGCGAAATGTGGGTATCTTGATCGCACCTCTGCCCACTCCATTGGTGAAAAAATCGTGAGTTTTTGTATGTATCTATATCTATCTTGTCCAATAATTTCAAGGGTATTTTATTTATAAACTAATTTGATTCTAAAATATTATACAGGGTTATAAATAATAATGTTAACTCTAACATGACAGCCTCCGTGGCGTAGTTGGTTAGAAGCCGGATGTGAAACGAGAGGCCGCGGGTTCGATCCCCGCACCAAAACAAACAAACAAACGTTTGTTTCCAGGACCACAAGCATTTGTTTCGGGTCTGGGTGTTTGTGAAAATTCTCTCTTAGTTCCTGATACCCACGTTACGAGACTCGATCTTAGTGTGGGGTCAGAGCTATGTATGTGACTGTTGGGTGTATTTATTTATTTATTTATTTACATAATTCGATAGCTCCTTTTCCACATGGGCACCAGGCGACACCATCGATATGTGCTATCGGTTCCAATACATTCAGTCAGTTTCAACGAAGTTGTCTTGCTACACCTTATTACTCCATTAACCTTGTGGATTTAGTATGGGATATAAGATGGCAGGTCACATAACTATCTCTAAAAATATCAGCCCACTTTTTTTTATTGCTATGCCGTTCGTCCGATGGTAAGCGATACGCCCGCTTATAAACAGTAGCAAAGCCAAACAACACCTTGAATTACAAAGCAATGCTTGGCATTCCACTGCGGTCGCCATCCTGAGACATAAGATGTAAAGTCTCAATATGTCCAGTTACTTTAGCTACAATATCCTTCAATCCGAAACACAACAGTACATTTAAACTGCTGTTTTGCGAAAGAAATAGACATTGCGGTGGTACCCACCCAGGTGGCCTCTCACATATTAGAATAGGTCTCTCATTATTGCGGTGGTACCCACCCAGGTGGCCTCACGCATATGAGAGACCTACCACCAGTAAGTAAGCTCTATATTGCTTTAAATTTATAGACTATAATAATCCAGTCCACATGTTGTTACGAGACTTATTGTGGTTGTGAGATAAAGTCGTTCTGAATAGTTTTGCTCTTATTTATAGGCAGGCGTGGTGCTTGCCGTCAAGCGACTGCATTGGTCGTCTCGCCAATCAAGCTAAGAGCCAGCGCAGACCGGAACGACATGGCAAGGAATTGATTTTTTTACCAAAGGATATTTAAAATTATCTGGTCGGAATAAGACATAAATTCCAATGTCTTAAAATGCCATGGCATCAAACTGCATTTCTTGATGCCGCGACATAAATTCAAAACATTATAATTCATGTCGTATTTCCACCAGATTATTAACAATGCGAGAATTATATTGAAAACGGAGATCCAGCTAAAGTCTGGAAATTTCTGAAGGCATTAGGAGTGGGTAAACCTGCACAAGACTCAATTCCGAAATCCATTGATTTAAATTCCTTAAACAATCACTTCTCCTGTGCATCTTTTTTGACAGGAAAACCAAAGATAATACTATAAAGCATCTTTCTACCATTAAAACTCCTCAATGTTCAGCTTTTAAATTTAAACAATTTGCCACTTGTGATGTTAGGAGAACCATTACTCTTATCTCATCAAATGCCATGGGTAGCGACTGTGTCAGCCGTAATATGATTCTTCCTATCCTAGACGAAATCCTTCCCGTCATTTGCCACATCCTGAACTATTCTGTTTCCAGTGGGTCATTTCCTACTGCTTGGAAAGAAGCCCACATAATCCCCATTCCAAAAAAACCTAAGCCCTCTATACTGTCTGAATTTCGCCCTATTGCCATTCTACCTTTCCTGTCCAAAGTCCTCGAACGCCTGATCCATACCCAACTTAACGATTTCCTTTCCAGTAACAACCTCTTAAATCCTCTCCAATCGGGATTTCGTCCTGGGCATAGTACAACTACCACTCTGACTCATATTACGGATGGCATCAGATCGGGCATGGAGCAAGGCCAGCTGACAGTCCTAGCATTGCTAGATTTCAGCAACGCCTTCAACACTGTCGATTTTGATGTGTTACTTGGTGTACTACGTTCTCTTAACATATCTCCAATGGCAATTGATTGGTTTCGTAGTTACCTGTTTGGGCGCCAGCAACGCATTCGGGTTGAGGATAGTTATTCCTCTTGGTGCCCTGTATCTGCTGGCGTTCCACAGAGCGGCGTGTTGTCTCCTTTACTCTTCGCAGTTTTTATAAATTCCATAACCAATAATCTCTGTTCTTCCTACCTCTACGCTGATGATCTCCAAATTTACACCCGGGCGCCCTTGGATAATATGGTTGACGCTATTGCGAGAATTAACTCTGACATACAGCTGATCTGTGAGTGGAGCAAGACCTATGGATTAATGGTCAATCCATCAAAACACAACTCATTGTTATTGGCAGCTCCAGATTAATCTCAAATATAAACTGGAACCGACTACCATCCGTACTACACTGTAATGGCACTTCCATCCCATTTAGCGACACAGTTAGGAATCTAGGTTTACTCATTGATAGATCCTTCAATTGGGGCCCGCAGCTTCGTGAACTTAGTAGAAAGCTGTTTGCCTCGGCAAGGTCCTTGCGAAGGTTAAGCAATCGTCTGCCCATTACCACGAAGATTTCACTTGCGCAAACTCTCCTACTCCCCATCCTTGATTATGCCGATGTCAGCTATCTAGATCTCACCGAGGACCAACTTAATAAGCTTGAGCGTCTCCAGAGTTTTTGTATAAGATTCATATTTGGCCTTTATTTGCGAAAATATGACCATGTTTCTGAATTTCGTACTAAGCTCAAGTGGTTACCCATCCGGTTTCGTCGGAATACTCATATTCTTTCACTTTTATACAAGATCATGTTTAATCCTCTCACGCCCCGTTACCTGAAAAATCGATTCATTTTTCTCCACGACTCACATTCAAGATCCTTGAGGTCGTCGGAGAACCTGAAACTAAAAATGCCCATGCACTCCACAGTATTTTTTTTTTTTTTTATTGCCTAGTAGGCAGGCGAGCAAGCGGCCCGCCTGATGGTAAGCGGCTACCGCTGCTCATGGACCTCCGTAGTGCCAGGGGACCAGCACAACAAAGTCGCTGCCTACCTCGAGGAGAGTACTCTCCTTAAACCTCGTTTGAAGAAGGACAGGTCATAGCGCTGAGGAAACACCGATGCAGGGAGTTCATTCCAGAGCTTGCACGTACGTGGTAGAAAAGAACGCTGGAAACGTACCGTTCGGGAGCGGTACGCCTCCAGGTGGTGGGAATGAACTCTACTGCGGAAACGTGTGGTGCGATGGTACATAGGCGACGGTGGTACCATCTCAAACAACTCTTCGGAGCACTCCCCATGGAACAAACGATAGAACACACAGAGAGATCCGAAGTCTCTCCGCAGTCCTAACGGTTCCAATTTGTCCGTGAGATCGGGATCATTGACTATTCGACAAGCTCATCACTGCAAGGAGTCAAGTGGGTCGAGCTGGTATTTTGGGGCACCTGCCCAGAGGTGGGAGCAGTACTCCACGTGGGGCCGGATTTGCGCTTTGTAAAGTGTCAATCTATGACCCGACGTAAAGTACCGCTTGGCTCTGTTCAGGATTCCCAACTTCTTGCTCGCCAGTTTGGCTTTGTCCTCCAAATGACTCCTAAACTCGACCTTGCTTGATATTTCGATGCCAAGGATTCCAATACTCTCGGATCCTTGGAGAGTAACTCCTTGGAATTGCGGCGCCATGACAAAGGGGTCCTTCTTCGCAGTGAACACGCAAACTTGTGTCTTCGAAGGGTTAAATTGAACTAGGTTCAATTCACCCCATTCGGAGGCCCGCCCCAGAGAGCTCTCGACTTCAGACACAAGTTGAAACCGTCTTTCCATAATGGAATCCCGAGAGTGGCTCCGTTGGCCGATGTACCGCGCGTCACTCGTACTATCATCTGCATAACAATGCATGCCATCAATAGACAACATGTCATTGATATGCAGGATAAAGAGTGTCGGCGATAGCACCGAGCCTTGTGGAACACCAGCATTAATGGTCTTGGTCTCGGAGCAACAGCCGTCCACTACGACTTTTATGCTCCGACCATCCAAAAAGCTGGCGATCCATTTGCAGAGCCCCTCAGGAATTCCATACGCAGGTAGCTTCGCCAGAAGGGCGCGATGCCACACTCGGTCGAACGCCTTCGCAATGTCAAGGCCGACCGCAATCGCCTCACCCCCACTCTCCAAAGCTTCCGCCCAACGGTGCGTGAGGTACACATGAAGGTCACCAGCCGAGCGACCATGACGGAAACCGTACTGGCGGTCACTAATCAACTGGCGATCCTCAAGATACCTCAGGAGCTGAGTGTTGATAACTCGCTCCAAAACCTTGGAGAGTAAGGATGTGACAGCAATCGGCCTGTAACTCGAAGGGTCCGAACGGTCACCCTTTTTGGGGACAGGGTGTACATTGGCGACCTTCCACGAAGCCGGAACCCGGTTGGCTTTATAGGAAAGACGGTAAAGGCGCGTGAGCACGGGTGTCAACTCAGGGGCGCACGTTTTAAGAACCACTGCGGGGATACCGTCTGGCCCACTCGACTTATGGACGTCTAGAAGCTTGAGCTCCCGTCTGACAGCACGCTGGGTGATTTTTATGTCAGATAGGAGGCTCTCACAACGCGGGATGTTCGGCGGTGTGGCGCCCCCGTCATCCAAAGTCGAGTTCGAGGCAAAGAATTGGGCCAAGAGATCGGCCTTCTCCTTTGCACTGTGGGCCAAACTGTTATCGGACTTGCGCAGTGGTGGGAGACTGGACAGGCAGAAATTACCCTCCACAGCCTTAGCGAGCGACCAAAAAGCACGACTCCCAGAGGGATAGCTCTGGAGTCGCTCGCCAATTCTGCGGATGTGCTCCGCCTTGGCCTTAGCTAAGGCTCTCTTGTTGGATCTAGAGGCGGCGTTGAATTTCCGTTTCTCCTCCTTTGAATTTGGATCCCGACGCCTCCTTGAGTCTTGCCACACCGTGTATGCGGACTGCTTTAGGCGCGCAGCAACAGCACAGGCACTATTGTACCAAGGCCGGCTGCGACGCCCTGCGGGTATTTTCGAGCTGGGTATGAAAGTTTCCATACCCAAGCTAATCGTATCCGCGACGCAGTCCGCACAGGCGTCAGGATCATCGGAGGAGAAACAAAGCCGCCCCCAAGGGTAGGACGCAAAGAATTCTCGCAGTCCATCCCAATCTGCTGACATGTACCGCCAAACTGTGCGAGTTCCAGTCGTCGAAGAGCGGCTGGGACCCACTCCAGGAGCCCATGAACGGACCAGGCAGTGGTCAGATGATCCCAGGGGAGCATCAACCGCTATCCTGTATCCGTCCGGGTGGGTCGTCAGCAGAAGATCCAACAAAGAGGGCTCATGGCTCTCAACGTCTGGAACACGGGTGGGCTGTGGTGGGCTGTATTACCAGCTGCGAGAGACCATAAGCCAAGGCATCTCATAGACAGCCCGACCGGGGAGATCAGTGGTCTTGGATCCCAACCACTCTTTGTGATGAGCGTTGAAATCACCGAGGACCACCACCTCCGCGGAAGGGAACTGCTCGAGAATCTGGTCAGTCCCCACTTGGACGCTCTCAAATAATTGAGTAGATCCCGTATCACTGGCGTGGGACCTGTACAGGCATGCGTAGACTCGGGTCCTACCCCTGAATTCTACTCGTAGCCACAATAAAGACAGGTCCTGACGCTCGAGGCCCCGAAGGCGGTGACAACAGATATCACCCCTGACGAAGACGCACACCCCGGCTTTACGTAGGAATCGATGTTCCAAAACGTAACCGGGGTAATTTAAGTACGATACATCGTCAGGGGCGGATATTTGCGTCTCCGTTAAAAAGAGCAGGGCAGGCCGCGCCGTCTCTAGATGGTGGTGGACGGCGTCGAGGTTGCTATGTAGACCCCTGACATTACAGATGTCCACAGAAAATGTGGATAAATTTCCCGCCGTGGAGAGCCTGCTTCGATTGTGCCTTCGCATATTTTAAAGAGAGTGGGATAGGGTAAGGACAAGCGTGGTTGAACCAAGACGATACTCGAGAAGGGAGGATATAGTGTGAAGCGGGCACGCGGCATTAGGAGGAGCCAGCGTGAAGCACGGAAGGGCCCCCGATGCCCCCCCGCGTGCAGTCGCCGGGATTCACTCCAGTCTCCCACTCTGGCACGACGACTGCGCAACGGGATTTTCGCCGTTTGGCGGGACAGCTTCCCGTGGAGGGAGTTAGACAGTTGTGTATCCCCGGGTTCAGGTCCCCTACTAACCGGCAGGCGGCCGGCGGTGACCGTTCCCACCGGGTCTCCCTGTACTCCACACCAGCACCTCCACCCGAGCGCCCACTCCGACACCCAACCACATCAACGAGCATCGCTTGCAACAACCAACACCTATTATCGAAGAGGAAGGAACGGATGAGGGACATGAATTCATGGACAAATAATTTGCAGTCCAAGCTGTCCGACTGTGGAACTCGCTTCCAGTCGAGATAAGACGGGTACGAACACTGTCGTCTTTTAAAAAAATGATTAAAGACCATTTCCTTTCTCAACTAGAGCATAGCTGAGGAATATCTTGTCCATTCGCCTCTTTGGTAAATGTTAGGATAGGTTTATATATTTATGTATATGGTAAATTGTATGTATGTGTATTTTAATATATTTTGTTGGTATGTATTCGTATATACGTATGTATATTATATATATATATATATACCGGGTATATCAAGACTGCTACCGAAAACGAAGCCGGGTGGTAGTTTTAGTGACTACAAACATAATGCAACTAAAAATTTCGCAAAGAGACGCGACATTAGTTTTTAATGATTTTTTAAATATCGTAATTTTTGGGTGGTAAATCCATAGTTTTTGCTAAAATAATAATTTAAACTGTTTTATACCTTAGAGTATTTATAAATAAAAGGGTATACACTATTATTTTAGGAAAAAATGTATTTACCACCCAAATATGGCCATAGGAAAAAAAATCCAAAAAAAAATTTTCGCTTTTTTTTTGCAAAATTTTCTATTGCATTGTGTCTGAAGTCGCTTAAACAACCACCCGGCTTCGTTTTCGGTAGCAGTCTTGATATACCCTGTATATATATATATATATATATATATATATATATATATATATATATATATATATATTTATTTATTTATATTTATATATATACAACGTGTAACAGGATTAATTCACAACCTCAGACACCCCAACTTTAAAATATTATTGCAATCATAGTTTATGCTTTGAAATCGTACTATCATAATTACAAAATCTTTTATTTATGAAATTAGTTATACCAAATGTAGGCACTTAACATGGTCACCTTACGAGTTACAAATAAGAGTGTACTACTACACACGCTCGCCGGACATGCACACATGTACACAAGACACATTCACACGAGTACCTAACGCCGGTCGCCGACCGCTGCGCCGCGCCGGCAGAAACAGCTGACAATATACGAAATACAAATTACAAATTACGTACGTAACTGATTACTGGGTGGTTTGGTAAACAAATTATTATTTATTTAATCTGTAAGCATAACATTTGTGTTTTAACTATAAAATCTAAATATTTTACTTACTAGATATAATGCGTACGAACCCAACATAAGACAATATTTTGCATGAATCGGCTATAAAATATTATTAATTTCACTTCCCCTAAACTTAGTTCCTACAGGCGGGCAGGATACGGGCGTCATTTATTTTGCATTATTATTGAATAAGATAATAAGATAACGCAATATCTAACAACGAATACTAGATTGGGAATCACAACCTAATCACAACACAAAAAAATACAACAAAATTAACTTACGTGTTACATGGCACTCATGAGGCGATTTCTTTTTAAAATATGTTCGACATGTCCACCACCTTGATACACTTTGATGCACATTTGCGTAATTGTTCACGTAATTTATGTAAAACTTCAGTGTCACTCTTCACTTTTAGGAATTTGCTCCACATTACCCTCCTCATCCTGGATCCTCCACATTAGTACTTTCACTGAAGTATACCAGAGATTTATTACGTCCCCACAAAAAAAGTCAAGAGACGTCAAGTCAGGTCAGGTGACCTAGGAGGCCATTGCACAGGTTCGCCGCGACCTATCCAGCGCTCTCCGAACTCAGCATCGAGATACCGTCAGACATGCCAATGATACATTATCACCACACAGTGCCAAAGTTCTCACCATTTCAGTGTATTTGAATATTCGAATACCGATAAGACATCGCGCGCGAAAGTTATCGAAATATCTACTTAACACTTAAACACAAGTAGACACAGATAACTGCGGTGCACGACTAGATTTTTTTCACATATTCGGTGCCCATTTAGGGATTGCAATAACGGGATATCTGACACACCGGGATTCCGCATACATTGTAGCAAAATTACAAACCGAATTTAATCACCATTTTAACGTTCCCCGAAATTATTTTTCATAGAAATACCTATTTGTTGTTTCTTTTCATATTGATTTTGTTACATTTAATTTGTTTCATTTAAGTGCATGTATTGCGCGGGATTTGGATCGCCCGGCCTTGCAAATACCGGGAGTAATTTTTTTCGCGGCGCATCCCTATACCGCCGCGCGCGCCATCGTTTGTCGGATGGATCAAATTGCATTAAACAATAGCTGCATCCTGCTCTATCTAGTTGTAGTTAAATGTGCGGAAAAGAGAATATGATAGTTATTTATTTTGGTAGCTTATTACGTTTATTGAGGCCTATCGTTGTGTGCGTTTGATTAATGATAGATTGCTCAAATAAACTTTATGACTATCGAAATAAAGTTCATTTTTGTTCATTATTTAGTTTATTAGAGTATTCGTTTAGTGATTCATTTAAAAATGATCTTATGTGCTGGAGTTACGTTTCAATTTCGTTTGTTCGGAGTACTAAACGAAGGAGTGTCTGTAATTTACTTGGTCTTAACTAATTATTTTGAAAAAAAATACCTACCGAAAAAAATGTTGATATCGGTTCAGTAGCTGATTCTGAACGTACTACTTTCCGCTTTTACATTTAAATCTGTTACATGTTGTATATTACTATTTTATATACCTTAGACTGCCCGCTCATTTTTCCTATCTCAATATCCATCCAAAGGTTGCCTGGAAGAAATTACCTAGAGTGATAAGGCCGCCTCTTGTACTATTATTATTGTGTTGTTTCTTCACTGTATTTTTATTTTTGTGCAATAAAGGATTTAATAAATAAATAAATAAATATATGCCATTATCGCTTGACATAACCACTATAAGATTTTCATACTTGACAAATGTTTACACGATGTAACATTTTAACATTCCTACGATATTCGTATCTTTGAGGCGAGAAATTCTCCCCATTTACAATGGGGTTTAAATATCTAAATACTAGTAAATAAATTCAAACAATGAATAGCAATAAATACTGTGAACTACATCTAATCGCCTTCTACATCAAGTTCAAGAAAATTACCGTACAATTTACGTAATTAAACAAGGACATATTTTAAGAAACTAAATATTTATTTAAAACATTGCACAATTCAGTCCTTAGGCCTTGATAGAACGGAGCTCCTTCTCATACTTGACAGTGAACTTTCTCTCTGGGTCGTACTTGGCGCTCAACTCTTGCCAGTAGTCGTGTTCGTGGTTGATGAGGTGGGCGATAACCTGACGGGTACCTTTTCTCTGTGCGTCGGTGCATTTCACGCAGTCTGTCTCTAGGGCTTCTCTGATGTGTTCTGTTGAATACAAAGGATTATTTTTATTATTTCGTATTATTTGGAACTCAAATTGCTTATACAATTTTGGTAGATAAATTAGTATGAACTTTCGAAGTAGGATACATTGCATACAATACAGTGTAATAAGAATTTGCTTATTATTATTTTTGTATAATTTAAAATGAGTTTATTCGTAGTATAATACAACCATCAGATTTGGGGATAGTGGTCTAGTTTAAACTTTAAATCATTCATAAGAGTAAGAGAAAATAGTACAAATCTCTTAAAAACCATCACTTTTATCTTGCGTGTAAAATCACAAAAATCATCTTAGAAATCATGAAACACATATCGCGTAAAATTAAAGCGCCTTATGAGAATTCATAGTAAAGCGTCAAATAAAACTACGTTGTTTCACTCAAGCATTACATAATAATATATTTAAATACCTATTCAGGCAATGTAGGTAATTTCTTACTACCTTGATCACCTGATAGGTAATCATAGTAAGTTTAGACGTCATAATATGTTACAGTATACGCACATAGAGAAAAGTATATTTACAACCTAGTATAAACTTTAAGCATATATCAGTATGTCAAAATCATAATGAAACGAAATGTTTTCAAACTATTTCGAAATGGACCGTTTTACAAATACAACATTAACAGATCGAAGTTTTTTGTATGTCATTCTATTTAACTTTTTTCATCAGTCAATCATATTAAGTTTGATTACGTAATGCCACACACAGAGTACATTTTATTACATACTCTTAATGTTACATTGGCGTCGCGGGGTATTTGACTCCTCCATGGCTCTACAACTACCATTATAATAATTATAAGATGTGTAACTTTTTATCACATTATACAGGGTATATCAAGACTGCTACCGAAAACGAAGCCGGGTGGTAGTTTAAGCGACTTCAGACACAATGCAACAGAAAAAGATGCAAAAAAAAGCGACATAATTTTTTTTGTTATTTTTTTCCTATGGCCATAATTGGGTGGTAAATACATTTTTTCCTAAAATAATAGTATATACCCTTTTATTTATAAATACTCTAAGGTATAAAAGAGTTTAAATTATTATTTAAGCAAAAACTATGGATTTACTACCCAAAAATAAAGGTATTTAAAAAATCATAAAAAAAAATTGTCGCGTTTCTAGGCGAAATTTTTAATTGCATTGTGTTTGTAGCCACTAAAACTACCACCCGGCTTCGTTTTCGGTAGCAGTCTTGAGATACCCGGTATAGTAACACGTTCAAAAAATTAATTTTAATTCTCCATTTTAAATTATAGGTTTATGAATATAAATTATCGTATAAAGTATCTGTATTTTCTTTGTTAAAAATAATACTAGTTATTCCAAGAAAATATCTAAATAATTTCAATTCGCAAATTTATAAAATAATTTCCCGTTTCTAGTTATTAAACAGATGGTTATAGCTATGGAAAATTATTTGTTTCTTTCTTCTATTTGTATGTTATTTGTTTATGATTCATATATACGTACGTACGTACTGTTTGAAGACAACCCTGTCCCTAAGATATAGCAAAATCTGCGCAGGCCAGATAGTCTTTAAAAACCACTTTTACAACATAACATACATACATAAATTCATGCCTTTGTCACAGAATAATAGGCAGAGATGCCACCAGGACACCCACACGCCTTGTATGTTTAGTCCCACTACCTGATAGGAGATAAACATATCGCCATGTCCGGCACAAATTCCTGACTCCGGGTTGATAATGCATAGAAAAATCCAATATCACTGCCCGACCCGGGATTCGAACCCAAGACCTCAGCTTTGTAACCATACCATAATACAACTACGCAACTGAGGCAGTATCTTTCTAACCGTACCGGAGTACAACTACGCCACCGGAGCAGTCAACCAAAAAATACTAGATCAACTAACCTTTCAGTTCCTTAGCATCAGGTGCGCACTTTCCTTGGTCGAGGATGCACTTAATGTACGGGACAAGGAGACGATGGTTGCTGAGGATCTCATCCAAATTGACGTTGTCGTAACGATCGGTGTAATGGTCAGGGCGAGCTGCAGCGATTGCCACTGCCGCGAGGAAGCAAAGGACGATGAAACTCTTCATTTTGATACTGTAGAATAAAACCTTTTTAAAGAATAATGGTTTTTTAAATGTACGCGAATGTTACACATTGAAATTAAACTATTATTTACGGATTTTATCGCAGATTTAGTTGAATTTTTACATTTTTGACTTCCCGACGTTTGGATTACTTTACAGCTTACGTTCGGCGTCCACTCCGTGACCACGATTAAATCCGCGATAAAATCCGTAAATAATAGTTTTATTTCAAATTGTTAAAGAAACTATAGCAGATCGTAATGGGAATACTTGAGAGGATGTAGTGAGGGATGAACTTACTGTGGCTGAAGAAAGAGATCAAATGACGGAGAAAGAGAAAAATAAGCAACAATACTACTACTAGGTATCTGCAGAATAAAATGACAATGAAATACAGTAAATAAAATTACAATAAAATTAAATTAATTTTAGCAACAATAAAACTAGTTTTAACACATAGAGTACGGATTGTTAAATGAATTAATAAACCCAAATATCAAGGGTTTTATAGTAGTGAGAATACGACTCATTAATAAATTGTACTCAGAATAAATAATTGTAATAGTTCCTGATAACATTAAATATTAAATTGTATGGACAATACTATTCCATTTCTTGCAATCGTATTAATTAAAGTTAAAACTTTTGATTACGTAATCAATATTTTAAATATAATGACATCTTGTAATATGCCATGTTTAACGAATAAAATATTGATTGTATCACATAGTTATATAAGAAATTCTAATCCTGTATCAAGGCATAAATATATATGTTCAAAAAATTGATTGTTGGATATCATAACAAAAAAATATATATTTTACCTATGGTAACAAGATAGAATACATAACATAATATAATAATAACAATATACATATTCATTCTTAAAATAAACAGGAAACAAATCTTCAACAATTTAAATTACCATCAGAACAGTAATAAACACTTAAAATATAATAGTGAATATATAAAAACAGATAACAATTATTACTACGATCCAAACCACAATGTACCCACCTTATGAGACGTTATTCCTCTGGTAAGAGACTATGGACTGTTGATAGTGTAGACTTCTTTACATACACTTATATACCATGGACGACCGACGCAAAAACTCATCGATACTTGCGTGATGACTAAATATTTAACATGATTTTCACTCGAGGTAACAATCAGGAAGTTAGTCCTATTGTTTGTCTAGCTGGGCTCAAGGATGATACCAGTTTACCTGACGCATAGAAAATTTCTTTGAAATGCATTTTGGCACTCTTTTGTATTCAAGTAGATGTGGAGAAAATGTTACCGTGACTTTTTAAATGTACCATTAATTTATTTTATAAAAAAAGGTTGTTTTTTTTTGTTTATAAGATAGTAAAAGAGTTTAGTTCGTGTAATAAATTAAAAAAACTGTATAAATACGAGTCACAACTAATAAACTACATGCTAGACCAATTATAAATAAAATAGACAATTACTTAAAATGTAATTGATTAAGTAACATGTCAGGATCGAGCAAAGTGGCGGTCTATCGTCTCTGCATGCTCCTATGGGATGCACGCGTGACGATTATGTATGAATGTAATTAAAAATGTACAGACTCTTAAACAATTTATGAAATGTATCATCCTGTTCATCAGTGCTAGACTGGCTCGATCTTCAGCCCATCAGATAAAATGTTTATCACAAGTAAATTTTGAATCAATTCATACTGCCCTTAGCAATAATTAATGAAAGATGACTAAATTAAGTTTTAACTAATTTTAATGTGATTAAAATTAAACAATTCGACAATCTACAAGTCTCATTGCAAGTTAAAAATAAACAATAGTCATGCGATTATTGATAATCACCACACGCACTTTTACGATGAAGAAAGATATCGTGAGGAAACCTGTATTCCATTGTGATTAGTAAGAATTTCTTGGCATGTAAAGTCCGCCAACGCTTACTAGGCGAACGTGGTGGATTACTCGTATATGGCCTAATTACTCTCAATAGTACTCTCGATTGTAGAGTAGGCCCGTTCCCTGCAGTGGGACATATACGGCCTGATACAGTAATATACAATATGACAAATCCAATATTTGCAGTTTTGTTTATGATGACTAAGCATATGTCGATAATATTTGTACTAAAAGTCATAATTTTACTCGCAAATACATGACTGCGTTAGGATAATATTATTCAATACCGCACAACCTTTGTACTTTCGACACCCCTGACATCTTTAGAAATCCTCTCAACAGCAAAATAAATACTAAGATATTTATTCAACATACGCATACAAAAGCATTTGTTCATATTTTTCTAGGATTTCGCAATTACTTTCAGAAAATACATGCATATATTTTGCATATACATGCATACATAAGGAATTTGAATATTAACAACTGTGATACAAATTCATGATTCAAATGTTTCAAAGTCTTGATCTTTCGGATTAATTCAGAATTTCAGATCAGAAATTCAAATGCTGTTAATATGAGCTGACTCAAAAACGTTAAATAGGCGTTGAAATCACTAAACAGCTATTTAACAGCTCATTCACTTGGAAATGGCTGAGATCCTTAAGCAATTTTTTAGCAGATAAATGGTGGACGTCGGTCAACTGGACGTTTGATATTACTGTCAAGTGGAAATCACTTTTCTTCTGTGAAGTGACAATATTAGATAAACTATGTAAAAGTAATTATTAATATCAATACTTCATAAACTTTTTATCTTTTCTTAACATGATTTAATTAGTTTATGTAGTTCATTAGCCATTTCTTAATAATAAGATCACTATTGATTAAATGAAAACTAATTGTCACAGAGCTACGGTGATTAATGGCTTTTCAATGGGTATCTTTAAAACACAATAATAATGTGTTATATGGTATTGGTATGTATGTTTAAAGGTATGGGGCCAGAAAAATCAGTTCAAAAACCTTTAGCCTAATTTTAATCTATGGAAGGACGTTAAAATCTGTTGACAGACTCCTTCAAACATACAGGGTATCTCAAGACTGCTACCGAAAACGAAGCTGAGTGGTAGTTTTAGTGACTTCAGACAAATTGCAACAGAAAATGTTGTTTGGATGGTAAATTCATTTTTTTTTCACACTTAAGTATTTCCTAAAGTAATAGTGTATTCCCTTTTATTTATAAGGTCTCTGAGGTATAAAAAAGTTTAAATTATTATTTTAGCAAAAACTATGGATTTACAACCCAAAAATTACGATATTTAAAAAATCACAAAAAAAATATCGCGTTTTCTTGCGAATATTTTAGTTGAATTGTGTTTGTACTCACTAAAACTACCACCCGGCTTTGTTTTCGGTAGCAGTCTTGAGATACCCAGTATAATACTAGTACAGTTAACCACTAAAACCTTTCGTTGTATTGAAAATGCCTTAAGTTTTCAACTAAAAACTACCTCATAAAATTAAGGTAAAGGGCTCATCGAGGAACAGAAAAAGTATACGAAATAATAACTAGATACTAATTTATATTCCTATGATTTTATTTGTAACATTAAAATGTAACTTCTTAATATCATAATAATTAATCACTAAGTTCTCAAAACTAAGTGCGTTACGGCCTGTTGGTAATGAACCAGACGTGGCCACTTACATGTTTACGTTGGTCGTGGGTTCAAATCCCGGGGTACACATTTGACTTTTCGCTGTCAAATGTGTCTTAATAGCTAATCAATCACCACGCACTTATACGGTGAAGGGAACAATCTTGAGGAAACCTGCATACCAAAGCGATTTCTATAAATTTCTAGGGTAGGTAAAGTCTGCAAGCCCGCACTAGGCCAGCATGGTGAACTAAATGACCTAACCACTCACAATCGTACTCACGATTGTAGAGGAGACCGGTGCCCTGCAGTGGGACCTATATGGGCTGATACAGAAGTCCTCACAAAGATTCGGAAATATTTTTTGATATGTGTCATAAAATCTACATCTAAATATATAATATATTCAATACTGTCTTGTCTTCCGGTTGACTTAGGGCAATGGTATTAGAGACCCATTTGATGTAATATGACTAAAGCCCCATTTACACGAGAAGTTACTCGCTTCGAAAATGCGATAGTCGTAGGGATATAAAACGGTTGCGTCGTGTAAACATTTCTCAAACACGAAATCTTATGGTGATTATGTCATAGTATATGATTCTCCTACTACAACCAATTTCTTAAAATTATATAGGTAATAGCTTTCGACATTACGAACAATGTAATAGGCGTGACGACAGTATCAAAATATCAAATATTTTATGATGTTAGGGGGAAAAACATATTAGAAGGATTTAAAACGTTGTTTTAGTTTTAATCCAGAATTGGAGATTAACAAGATTTTCAATAAAATAAAAGTATAAAATATAGCAATCGGCCATTTTGACATTAACGCTAGCCACGACGCATGGCGTCACGCCTATGTAAACCTGCCGTAAACATTACCAATTTCTTTAGAAATGTGGAATGTGAACTTTACCGGAACCACTTATAGACTTTAGAATTCATTTTTATCAAACGAAATATGATTTGTTTCGTTAACTTTCTTCGCTGCGCATAGACACAATGACATGTTTACCTAGTGGCAGAGGCGGCTCATCATACATTCGTACATCGTACATTCTTTATATTTTACTACGCCTATAATAAGTCTTATTATATTACCTATATAGGTACATGTAGCGTCAATTTGTAACGAGTGGAGCGCCAGCGATTGTGCTCCTATGAAACGAAGTTTAGTACGACTCTTAGTACTGTATTCAATGAGTGCGAAAGAGAGCTACGACTCGCGCTGACGCGTGAAACAAAAGATATCGTATGAGAAATTAGCGTAATGTGGAGCGCCGCTCACGCGTCACTCAGTTGTCGTACAGCCAGTCGTGCCGTGCGCGCGCCGGCGGGATATCCTACTTATGCGCAGTTGTCGTCCTTATGTATACAAACAACGTCAAGCAAGCTCGTCGACTTCGTCAGTTAATTCGCAGTTTTTTTTTAAATAAATATTAAAAAATAGTTTGTACGCTTAATCAATTCCATTTCTGATTTTCACAAGAAAGTAATAGATATCTTCGCATGCCAAAAAGAGCGGCGAATGGATTTTGTATACAAATATAATAAATAGTAAGCTCTAGTTTTTCAATTAATTTTTTTGTGAACCCCCATAAAAAAATTTCACGAGCCGCCTCTGCCTAGTGGTGACGTTATAACGGACGCCATGACACCTACTAGCTTTTTCTGTGCACTATTGAAAGATTATTAGAAAAATGGCTTAAAACCTTTGTTAATTCTTGAAGTATAGATTATTTCGTATATAATAAATGTGTATCTATATTATAAACATGATTTTAAAATAATTCGTCTTAAAATAATAAATCTTCCTATCCTTATCTTCAGGTACACGTGCATGCACTTAACAAATCTTAGATAACACTTCATAGATCAATGTGCGCCCTTGAACCTGCGCCTCAGACTTTTTGTATAGACTTGCGGTTCACACACCATGATCGACGTAATTTAATATACACTAGCGGCCCGGCCCAGCTTCGCCCGGGTACAAATAGATTTTAGTAAAACAATATGTATGTACGTATTATACACCTTCCTCTTGAATCAATCTATCTATTAAAAAAACCGCATCAAAATCCGTTGCGTAGTTTTAAGAATTTAAGCATACTAAGGGACATAGGGACAGAGAAAGCGACTTTGTTTTATACTATGTAGTGATATATATCCTCCAACGAATACATTGCTTTAATATATATTTTCTTCTTTTAAAGATCAAATTATGTCTAGATGTTTAGGGTATATTCAAACTGCGACCAAAAACGAAGCCGAGTGGTAGTTTTTATGACTACAGACACAATGCAACTAAAAAAACGCCATTTTTTTGTTGAGTTTTTAAATATCATCGTATTCGGTACGATACATCAGTACGGATAATCCATAGATTTTTCTAAAATAAAGATTTAAAGTTTAAACCATACAGTCTTTATAACTAAAAGGGCTTATATTAATATTTTAAGAAAACTACTTATATATAAATTATTTTTGTTTTAATTATCAACCATTTTAATAAAACAATATTTAACATTGCATTTAAGCAACTACAGTCGACCCAAATAGTGTACTTATCATTTATTGAATTGAATATGTTGCTTATTACCACTTAACTGAAACGAATGCCTTAGTTTTACGTGCATTTATTATTTGATACATTCATATATATAGTGATGGTAGGTAGGTCTCTTATAAATAAGACGCCCCCTCGTAAGGTACTAGCGCAATGTATATTCCTCCGCCAAACAGCATTGTAAACGCACTATTGTGTTCCGGTTGTAAGGACATTATAGCCAGAATAATTACTGGACATATTGACACTAAACATCGTGTGTCTCAGTATGGCGAACGCAGTGCATGGCTTTGTAATTCTTGGCGTTTGATTTAGCTACTGTTCATAAGCTTACCATCAGTCATTCATTTAAATAAAAAATATTTCCTTTTGAATATTAAGCTTATTTAATTTTGATGTTATGCATATCAAACAAATTGCTAAGTGGAAGTTCAACGAAACAGTACATTAGCGATCATAAAAACATATTGGTTTGAATAATCTTTTGACTAATATCTTTCAGCCGCTAAACACTTGACTAATACATTCGGTTACATAATTGTATAATGTGTTCATATTTTTTTTTCTGTTTAGGGTTCTAATAATTGTAGATTAGTGAAAGCTCATTTCAACCAATACCGGGTATATAGAAAAGTATTTTGTTGACTCAGAACTAGATCAACTAACATTGAGGAAAATTTTAATTTTTGCGATGCCTTTGTTTTGTTTTGCCATTGCTTGAAGACAGCCAGCGAATCCGGGCCGTTGCCGCTAGGAAACAAAACGCAGAGCAAAGAAATAAAACTAGTATCCTAGAGAATCAAAAAGGGGTAAAATAGGGGCGGGCCACATTGCATATGGGAAGACGAAATCAAGAGGACAGGACTCAGTGGAATGAGTTAAAAAAGGCTTTTGGAAGGAGACAAACTAAGACTCACGATATTTTGTAGCATTCAATTTTTTTTAATTATTTTATTTATTCATTATATTTCACAAACAGCCTTTAAATTAAAATATATGTGGGAAATATATATATGTGGGATGTATTTTGTGAACTATATGCAGTTTTTCTTGATAATATTTTTATGTTAAAATAAAACACGTCTTGCTCATTTTACAGTCTACGACTCAGTCTATTTATTCATTTCTGTCAACCTTTAAACATAAAATATACTGCCAGTAACAAATAAATAACAACTTAAAATAAATATAAACCTCCTTATACTACATGGCCATCCTGGATTTTCATCTGCCTCAGATGAACCTTTTTCTATTTCAACTTGACTTTTCTGTATACAATCTCTCGCTTAAGTGGGTCAAGATGATCAATATGATTTATCGACAGCGGCATATTTTTTTTATCCAACGAGTGTAAGTATCCTTCGTTATTTCTTCTTTTGTGTAATGTCCGTATGCATTCAATGTAATTATTTAAAAATTCTTCAGTTTTTCCTATAGAAAAATGTCCTTTCTCGTGAATCTCTCTTATAACATCGTATTGCATCTTCTTTGGAACTTCAATCAGTTTTCTTCTGTCGTCTTCTTTAGTTAGTATACCGTTCTGTAGTAAGGTAGGTTCTTTTTCTAAGATTTTCTTCATTGTGTCAATTTGTTTATCAACTTCTTTCTCCAGAGGTGACATTAGTTGGTTTTGATAAATAGGAGTTTCATCGGTAAGTATTATCTTCATTTCTGTATTACTTCCATTTTCATATTCACCCGGCTATAGGCTATAGGCTCCTAACATCTTTTCTTCATCTTCAGAAAAAGTTTTTTCTTCTATATTCAGGTCATCAAGTGTATTCTTCTCTTCGGTAAGTAACGCGAGGTGTGTCATCTTCCCTACGGAAATTCCATCAGTCAACTGCCCTGTATTTAGTTCATCGCTACCGGTGTCAATAATTGCAGTCATCACTATTCCATTAATCTTCTTAAAGGGCGCCTTGTTTTCTTCTTCTGTAATGTTAAGCGACTTCTTAGCTTGACTTTAGCATTCAGTTGCTTTATGACCAAAATCGTTACACTTGAAGCACTTGATACCTCTTGTGCAATCAGGCACTAGGTGATCAGTATCACCACAGTTAAAACATCGTTTATGTACATATTTACGTCCTGCGGTGGTTATTGCAGTACTCATAGATGAGGTACTTTTTTGCCGATCACAATTCTCCTTATCGATTCGTTTCCTCAAGTTACTATACAAATCCAATTTTGCGCGAAAGTCTTTTATATCTTTGGCACCATACAATATAGATTTATTTATTTCAGAGTCTACTATACCGTCAATGACATACTCCATCAAAGCCTGGTCTTCTATGCTGCCATGTAAAGCGAGTTCCTTCATAATCAAGAAATACTGTTGAAATGTTTCATCCCTTTTCATTTTACGTGAAACTAGCTTTTTGTGAATCATTGCGCTATTCAGTTTAGGGCCAAATTCTTCTATTAGCGAATTCTTCAGACTGTTCCAGTCTCTAACGCTTCCTAAAGATCGTAAAAATAATCTAGCAGTGCCGTCAAATAGTCTTTTCGCATAAACTAATTTCTCAATGTTGGACCACTCCATAATATCTGCGGTGTCCTCAAAATCATTGATCCAGGTGGAAATTGGATACGTGTCATCACCCATAAACGTAATCATGGATTTCTCTAAATCGATGAAAAGTATTTTCGGTCCCGTAGATCTGGAACCTTCTTCATCTTCTCTGTCTCTTTTAGGTGGCATCTTTCGTCTGACGTATACTGACTTCAATCAACAACTGAATCTTTTACGTATAATTCGTCTTCTATTTAGTTCGTCTTCTTATTAATCCGTCTTATTAATTAATCTTTTAATTAATTTGTCTTTAAAACATCTCCGTAAAATCCGTCTTATAAAATTCGTCTTCTTATTAATCCGTCTTATTAATTAATCTTTTAATTAATGTGTCTTTAAAACATCTCCGTAAAAATCCGTCTTATAAAATTCGTCTTAAAACATCTTCATATTTTTTTTTATTTATTTATTGGTTCACCACAATTGTTACACTGTTACATAAAAGTAAAAAAATATATAGCTAAACAATATTAAGCTAAGTGTACAATTTTTCATAGTAAACACTACATGAATAAAATCAATTATGCTCTAAAGTTAGTAAAAATATTAAAGTATTTTTAAACATATTTATATTCATCCGTCTTCTTAATTCGACTTCAATACATCTTCATAAAAATAAAAATATAGTTAGTCGTATTTCGTAGCAACATACCATGACGTCATCATCAGCAAATCTTTGTTCATCGTCGGGGCTAACTGCATACAGACACGTTACTACATATTCCTTGGCGTATCCCGAACGAGCCCCCAAAGTTGTGGGATGTATTTTGTGAACTATATGCAGTTTTTCTTGATAATATTTTTATGTTAAAATAAAACACGTCTTGCTCATTTTACAGTCTACGACTCAGTCTATTTATTTTATTTATTTATTTATTTATTCTTAACTGCACATAAAGAAGACAACATTAACATATAACATACAATAAAAAAAGTATAGAAGGCGGTCTTATCGCTCTAGGCGATTTCTTACAGACAACCTTTGGATGGATACGAGATAAGGAGAAGAAGAGAGGGGCAGTCTAGGAAATAAAGGAAACAAGCTCCAGTAAAATAAGAATTATAGACGAATTATTTATAATTAATATTATATATATAATATATATTCATATAAATATGCACACACACACATATATATATATATGTATATATATATATATATATATATATACACATACATACATACACATATACAACTATGATTATGCATAAACACTTATAAATACTATAAATTGCCTGTAGGTTTTATTTTCTATATGTAGAAACTATACTTCTCGGTCTATAGGTTTAGTGAGAGAGATAGTAGTCTTTCACCATTTTTTTAAACGATCCCAGTGTTTGAGCCTGCCTTACTATAGTGGGTAACTCGTTCCACAGTCGTACAGCTTGGACTGCAAACGACTTATCTGTGAAATTTGTAGTGTGCAACGGCATTCTCAGTTTCAGATTCTCCGATGACCTCAAGGACTTAGAATGAGATTTATGAAGAAATAGAAAACGTTCTTTGAGATATGAAGGGGTGAGAGGATTAAATAAGATATTGTACAGAAGAGATAGAATATGAGCATTTATTCTTTTCTGTCAACCTTTAAACATAAAATATACTGCCAGTAACAAATAAATAACAACTTAAGATAAACCACCTTATACCACATATATACATATATATATATATATATATATATATATATATATATATATATGTGGTATAATATAATATATATTATTCATACACAGGCAATTATTGTACTCCTTCATAGAAATTATATTTTTTAGCCCAATATATTCCCATATGTTTCTCTAGTGATGAAGATTTGTAATTAGCACTGAACTATTCATTGTACTTAATAATAATAGATATTATTTGTCTGTAAATCTTCCACAAATAAAAAAATAAATAAAAAATAACATAATATTGTCTACGCAAAAGGAAGCTCAACCAATTAGCGGCTAACATAAAACCTTGATTGATATACAAAAAATACTCTGCGTCAACACTCCTCTGACTATCAATTTGGAAGTAATTTTCCACACATATTGTACAAAAAATGATTTAAAATAGTTCAATAGACGTGACGTTAAATATAACCGTTTATTTCGGTCGTTAAATCCCAATGTAATGTGTAGTAATAACAGGTTCTTGATTCTAGTATGATGTTTTCATATTGGAGGCAGTTTATTTTTTGCCGTTACTTAATTGTTAATTGATAGATTTTTGCCAATACAAAAACAACAGGTTATTTTTAATGTTATGGCTGGAATAACGTAAACAAACCTATGACGCTCGACGTGAAAAAGTTTAGAGCTGTATTATTTTATAAGCACGATAGCCGAGCCGCTTATCTAATCACCAGAATATAGAGGAAATTTTAGCTGCTTTCTCAATCATCTTTACTGGTGGTAGGTCTCTCATATGTGAGAGGCCATCTGGGTAGGTACCACCGCAATGTCTATTTCTCCCGTGAAACAACACTGCTTAAATGCACTGTTGTGTTTCGGATTGAAGGACATTGTAGCCAGAGCAACTACTGGACATATTGAGACTTAACATCTTATGTCTCAGGATGGCGAGCGCAGTGGAATGTTGCTACTGTTCATGAGCGGTCGTATCGCTTACCATCAGGCGAACGGCTTGCTCGTCTCGCCATTCAATGCAATAAAAAAATATATTTAAGAATGTGTTTAGTAGGTCATATAATGCAACTAAAATGGAGAGGTATTATAGAACATCATAAGTTATAGGTAATTATTTATGTTTTTGTGACACTGTGGTCCCAAACTGGCTAAGAAAAACCATGTTTTTAACACAACTGCGATCTAACTCTAACATAATATAGTTAAATTGTTACTATACCATCTAAAAACATATATGAAGAGAATATATAAAAATGCATAAGGACTACATGCACCATATATTACAGCAAATTTTTAAAATATAATAATATATGTGTATTACTTTTAGCAATTTTTTTAAGGTAGAGTTTGAATTCCAAAACATTCAAGATGCAATCATAGTGTACATATTTTTTGCTCGCCATCCTGAGACATACGATGTTAAATCTTAATATATCCAGTAGTTATACCAGCTACAGTGTCCTTCAACCCGGAATACAATAGTGCATTTACACTGCTGTTTGGCAGGAAAATAGACATTTCAGTGGTACCTACCCAGGCGGCCTCTCACAAATGAGCGACCAGTAAAACATTTTATTTAAACTTAAATAAAATATTATTTTTATGTAACTTATAAATAACTTTTAATATACACACGGCAAAAACCTTATGAATAGATTTATTCTTGTTCATTTTCTATCCGGAATAGTCTTAACTTAAAATAATTATTTGCCCATTATATCCTTCATCTTCACAATACCCATTCTTTTAATACCATACTATTTTACATTGGAGTGGGCCTATATTTAGCAGTAGACTTTTTGTGACTTTTAGCAGGCAAGAAGTTAGTGACATATATAAATAAATGTAAACTTGTACTTTATTATCAATAATTCAAAGGTATTTTCATTATCATAATCACAACTGGATGTAAACCTCTCCCATGGCACGCCACTATGCAACCGAAAAACATTTGAGTTGATGTGTTCTCGACTGGAGACCACGCCTCGGCAGAAGACCTTCAACTAGGTGGAGCGACGATATTCGTAGGATGGCTGGTTGCTGTTGGAGATGGGCTAAAGGGTAATATAGTTTTTTTTTATTTATATATTTCCAAATATGTTTTAATAAAGGATAGAATAAATAGTAATCACCACCCATAATTATGGTGATGAAAAACATAATGAGAGAACCCGTATACCATGGCGGTTTGCAAGAATTTTTTGTAGTAGTAAAATCCACAAACCCGCACTAGACCAGCTTGGTAAGCAATATGGCGTAACTCCTCGGAATTGTTCTGTTAATTGTAGAGGAGGCTGGTGCCTTGCAGTGGGATGTAAGCTGATACTACAGAGAGACAGGGTCCCTGAAAACTTTGTTAGGTCATCTACTACATTCTGTGGAATTCCGAAGTAGCGGTTCCCCGTACCTGGCCTCTCTAGAACTCTCTACTCTAGAACCTGATTGATTATAACAGGAATTTTATCGATGTTGATATTTTCTACTTATCAAAGTACCAGTTCAGGAAGAATGTCACTCGTAAACTTATTGTTAAATCATAACTTAATTAGTCACATACAATTATATTATATTGCCATGTACAATAGTTTGTCCACTATTTGTAAATACATACAATAATTGCGTTTAAATAATCTGTGGACAATGTTGTTGGTTGAAGATTTGTATATTCAGTGTATGTTATTATGTTCTATTAACCTGTATTTTTCAACTGTTTTTTGTCCCAATAAATAAAAAAAAACCTTTCGGCCCCATTGGTCTTTCACTCTTCGTGCTATTCCGCCAAGTCTTTGCCAGTAACTTGAATGTTTGGATATTCGTTGCTTTTATAGACTAAACATTTCCATAGACACAATACTGATATATTATAATTGGGAGTCTTTAATTTTTGTCACATAACGTTATTCCATTGTTGACTTAGAATTTGTTCATTGATTAAATTGTTTATCATTGCTTTCATTTTAATTCGAACGGTATAGTTAGTGTTTACTGGAGTTTTCCAGTGTAAATCTTGGAGGAAATTAAACTACCCAGGCCTACTATTTTAACGTATTTTATTACGGGCTTTCCCTCTTTTAGATCATGAGCAGAGAATAATAAACGCTTTGTTGTCTCTAATAGAAAATATTTACGTATCAAGAAAAAATAAAAAGGTATAACAAAACACAATTAATAAAATATTTAATTGTAAATGCTAATTCGTATGAGTATTAACAATATGAGTAAATGCTTGTACAGATTAAGCTAAAATGTATATGGCAGATTTTACATTACATTAGTCACATTACTAAAGTCTTAGCAAAATAAGGCGAAATAAGAAAAACCTCAGCTTAGGTTTTTCTAAAATTTAAACAATGGGTGTGTTGTTTTATACAGGGTATCTCAAGACTGCTACCGAAAACGAAGCCGGGTGGTAGTTTTAGTGGCTACAAACACAATGCAATTAAAAATTTCGCATAGAAACGCGACAATTATTTTTTATGATTTTTTAAATATCGTCAATTTTGGGTGGTAAATCCATAGTTATTGCTAAAATAATAATTTAAACTCTTTTATACCTTAGAGTATTTATAAATAAAAGGATATACACTATTATTTTAGGAAAATATGTATTTACCACCCAAATATGGCCATAGAAAAAAAAATAACAAAAAAAATTTGTCGCTTTTTTTTGCAACTTTTTCTGTTGCATTGTGTCTGAAGTCGCTTAAACTATCATCCGGCTTCGTTTTCGGTAGCAGTCTTGATATACCCGGTATAATAAAGTATGGCTATTATTAAATTTAAGTAAAATAAAGACATTTTAGAAGTTCAACAAGAATACTATTATTTTTATTTTATTTTCCTCACAATCTTTAACATAAAAATGCGACATATACAGCTGACTTTAAGTCTATTGTTAAATCGTCTAAGAAATCTAAGCCTTAAAATACAGTACTATGATATACCTACATTTTTTGCCAATTTTAAAGCTATGCTAACAACTTCAGCTACACAGAATCAATATTTGGCAATTCAAATGCATATCCAAACGCATTTTCTTAGCTAAATGTTTTTTCTTTCATTCTATATAAATACGACTAAGGTAACCATGATTTATAACACAAGGTGGATTAATTATTTTATGTAAGTGCAGATATTGAAAATAGAGTTGGTATATTAAACGGATATAAATTAATTGTGGTCCTGATAATATTAAAATAATTACAGACGCGAAAACTATTGCTCAAACTATAAGTAGTTGAGGTCCAACCATCATTTCCAACAGGACTATGATCACAAAAATATTAAATTTCTACACAGAACATATTAAATACTATAGTTTTTCTTTCGCCAATTCGTTAAATAATACTAATTACATGTATTTTCAAAAAGTCTTAAGCACCAAGACTACGGAGTTCAGTTTCATGGGCCTTAGTGTATTTGCCAGTAGGATCGTATTTGGCTTGCAGCTTGCTCCAGGCGGCTTTTTCGTGCTTCAATAGATGAGAGATTACACGTTCAGTAGCGCTCTTCTGAGTTGGAGTGCATTTCTCGCAATCAGTTTGCATCGCCTCTTTGATGTGAGCTAGAAAAAGAAGAAGAATAATTTTAATACACTAAGATATGGTAACATTAATTATTCAAAGCGACATTGAGAGTATTTCGTCAGCATTTAGTTCACAAAGAAATTATAAGTAATTTAATTCAATGGTAGTCAGTGAATAAACTATTTTTATATTTTTTACAGAATACATTATTTTATAATTCAGCTTGTAGAAAAATATTAAGACGCATGGACTCCATCTTTTGATGGAATAAGTCGTTTTTGATATCAAAACCTGTCGTCCATTTTTAGCACAAAGACACAACAACTAATGTCGAAAAGCAGCTCACAATAACGAGTTATTATGTGCCTAGTTTTTTTTTTTTTTTTGGTAGTCTAATATAACTAGTATTTGTACAACATGCGTTTAGTGCTTAATAAATATCCTCAACTAAAGTCCTACGCAATACTTTTTGTTGTATGTTACGTAATGTAATACCCGGTTCACATGTACCTACAAAATTGCAAGTTTAGAGCCAAAAGCATGTCAACTTTCCATCTGATATACACGCATTTAAAATTTAAATAGGACAAACCAGTATAATATTAACTTTACGCATTTGTAAGTCTAATTTGGGGCGGAACGGGTTTCTATTTTAATTGGTAAAACGCATTATGATAATGAACTGCGCTGGAAGTTTGCTTTATAAGTTAAAAAGTACATTAAAGTTACGTAGCTACTTTCGTTCACATTCTCAATAAAAAGTAGGTATTATATTAGCTTGAAGGTTTTATTTCTAGATTGGATATTAGGCTGGTAAGGTCCCATCATTCACTAATTTACGCCCGGTATTAAGCCCAGACTCACGTGCAATGTTGGGAGATACTAATGCCCAATGGAAATTACTTAATATCAGATCAATCACGATAGTATAAATCGTCTACGGTCTTTCGGCGTGCAAATGCGTAGTTGTCAAGCTGTTGTCAAAATATTAGGAACCGTATTTCTCTTTTTTTACATTGGAAATGTTAATAGTAGTAACGGTGATAAACGCTTGTAGTTTGGGTTTAAAAAACATATATCAATCAATGCGTTATGGGACAACCACGCATTCGAACGCCAAAAGACTATTATACCCACTTTGGTATATTTTTTCTCACAAAAAAATATTTAAATAAATAACTTATACCAAGCAGTCATATATGTAGATAGTCTCAAGAATATACTAAGATCGAGTCTTGTGTCGTGGGTATCAGAAACTACGCGAGACCTTTCGATCTCACAAACACCCAGACCCGACAAATACTATATAAACACAAATACTCACATTTAAGCTCCTTGCCCTCGGGGGTGCATTTCCCCTCCTCAAGAACGCAGGCTATGTAGGGACCCAGGAGGCGGCGGTTGGCCAGAATACCATCAATATCTATACTGTCGTATTTGTCGGTGTAAAAGGAAGAGGAACGGGCGAAAGCCACTGCGAAGATCGCGAACAAACAGACAATTGTGGTCTTCATGCTGAAAATTAAGAAAACATAGTGTATTCAATCAGAAGCTTCGTTAGAACTATGAACGACGGAATCAGGGAAGTATAAAAGAAAGAGTGATTTTGAAGGAAATATATCACGTGAATAAACTTAGACCCCAAATCTAATCAATTCTATTACGAGACAAATGCATCAAAAAATAAAATCTAAACCGATATTGTTAAATTAGGTTATGTTAAACTTAAACTATTTGAAAATGAAATTTTTAACATGTTCTTTTATGCTTTTTAACTAAGAACTTATTTGAAATTTCGAAAACACATTTACTCAAAATCAAGTCACTGAAATTAAAATTAATATCATGCATAACTTTCGTCCAAATGTGAACCTACCTTAAGCTTTTTTGTGTCACTAGGAGCGCCTCTTAGCTCAGCGAACTCTTCACTAACCCAAACATAACTCCCGACCACTTTTTATACTTCTATAATGTCGTTTTGGACTCCAAAACTAGTTTTCGGCTTATTCAAATCATATGGTTTGCGGAATGAGACATGCGTCAGTGTTATTAAATAATTAATCAGAAACGCTCCGAATGTGTTGACATTAAACAAAACTTTGTTTTAAAAATGTTCAAGGTTTACCATACCGGTCTGAGACTATTGTATCATGGTTTCTATGATTTTATATTATGTTTATATAATTAGTATCTAAACACTAGGATTTAATGCAACAGTCAAACGACTTTTCCATACTACCATAATACCCACATTAGGTTGTTATCTACATTCGAGTTTAATGCTTACTTTGTTTAAAGGTTTAGTAACAAAAATGAGGCTTCCTTAATTTTTGTCAGTAAACTTGACTAAGACTAGTGTCGGACGTTTGTCGACAAAATGTAAACGACCTAATTAAACATTTTAGAGGCAAAAAGAGGGAGATTCCTGGCAGGGACCTATGTTCATCAGTAAACTTCTTGTGGTTGATGAAGATGATGATTATAAATATTTACCATATCTTTTATTTAAAAAATAGACTCATTTAATCGCACAGAGAAAATACACAAACAGAAGGTGCAAGCCCATATCACTAAAAAAGGATAATAATTTACAGCTTGCATATTCTTACTTTACTTCGCTCGCAACTAAGAAGACGTAAATAAATATTGGACTTAAAAGTTGTTCTGTGTGTGTAGCCTTGAAAGATGATTTGCTATTGACCTTACTTTGTAAATTAAAGTCATTGTGATTATTTATAAAAATTGAATACCGCGGACAATACCGGTTTATAAATCTTTATATTATATATTTTGTATCCTATTGTCACAATTATGAAGCCACTCATAATGTTTATAATCCTACTGGAAAAATCAATGCCAAATAGGAACAGAAATCTAAATGCTCCGAAATTGGTTGTTTTTTTTTTGTGCGGCTCACAAATATTTATTTCCGTCTGGATGTTAGTGAGAGCGCAAAGACTCTCGTAATTCCTGGTACTCTCAGCACAAAATTCGATGCTAATTTGGTTTCAGGACTACATGTGTGACTCTGTGTATGAGCCCATATATGTTCCATTGCAGGGCACGGGCCTCCTCTACAATCGAGAGTACGATTAATAGCGGCTAGGCCATATAGTCCACCACGCTGGCCTAGATCACTTATGTGATTGTTGGGTATTATTTATGATTTATTTATTTACTACCTGGCTTTGTATCTCATATATCTCACACTAATGCACCATGACTATTACAATATTAAAATAATATGTCAGTGCTATGTACGAATCAGACATGTGTGACAAAAACGTATTTTCTTTCATTGAATATCTGGACATCACGTAGACGTAATCTGAGGAGCATTTTTTTTAGTAATCAAAAGAATATTATTTTCATGCTTAATACGTTTATAGCATAGTCATGAGTGACATGCTACGCTAAAGTAGGAAATTAAAATCACTTTTCTATGGAAGGTTCCAAACACAGTTCCAAAATAACAAAACAAATCCAATGCGGAACCAATTGATGCCGATTTAATTAGAAAACATAGGAAATATTTGGATTTACCCACTATGATATAAAAAACCGATATATAAAATAAAGCGTCTCTGGCAATTACTTGATTTTAGTAATAAAAAAATTAAAACTTGATTTTAATAATTTCAATTTAAATAATATAAAAAACAACCAGACTTGTTGATTAAGATAATATTTTTATGTTTGTTTCTAATTAAAAATGTATAGCATAAAAATAACACCCATTATTTCAAATAACATTATGTATATTAGCATCAGGGGGTTATTCTGTGATCGAATACGATGCTCGAATGTTCGGACGTCCTACATAAAACTTCACAAATGTGCCTAGGCCATTGAGATCATATACTAGAGCGGACACTGCAAACAAAATGTTTGTCACAAAATGAAGGGTACATTCTATTTCTTTCTCTGTCACGTCTACAATTAACATATCTTCTCTCTCGCTTCAATGTGTACCCGTGTGCACGCACCATACGCACAGATTTTGTTCCCGAAGTCCGCTCTAGTCTAATACCTCAATGGCCTAGGCACTTGATACTCTACATATTGTTCGAATCCTCTATCGTACGTCGTGACCATAGACTAAGTTCGGAAAAATGATAAGTTTATTATAGAATCGTTTTGATTATTAGAAGTGGAAAACTTATATCTTACAGACGTCCAACAGCCGAACATCTGAACTTCGTGTCAGTATGAACTGATACGAAGTTCAGATTTTATTTGATGACATTTTATCAAAAACATACTAAATATAAACGGTCTTATTCATAGACAGTTTTAAAACCTATTTTATGTAACGAATGTTTTGTCTTCTTTACCCAAGCTGAATTAAAAGTCCTTTTTAAGCTTTAAAAACCGTTTATTTAAAGCGGAGCGCCCAAACAACAAAGGTAATTCATTAGTAATTTTTAACTCGATTTTAATAAACAGGAAAATACGTTATTATTTTTTTATAGATGATATGGAACCCTTCGTGCGCGAGTCCGACTCGAACTTAGCCGGTTTTTTTTGGTATCTCTTGGGACTATAATTAACTTGTATATTTATATGGCTGGATTCTCAGTAGATAGGTATACCTAACCAAAATTGAATTTCCATTTGATTTGAATAAGTGTTTGCTTGCGGTAACGTCGTGTGCCAGGTTGGCCACTCCCCTGTAAAATGGTTGAGGAGTCCAATGGCTGGCACAGGCGTCATCCTCACGAACGGTTGCTGGCTTGCACTGGTCTGTCCGATTTTTTTAATTTGTAAATGATTTGTAGATTACTTAAGGCTTTCACAGTTATTCGTTGTCAAACTGAGTATAGATACTGATTCTTCGTTCATTCAACTTCGCTACATTCAGCAAAAAAGAAAACATAAAAGTGTTTGTTGTATTTAAAATATATATCGCTTAAAATTTTTAAAAATAGTAATGAACTGCTCTGATTTAAACCAACTTGTAACATTTGTAATACTCACAATATTGTAAACTGGTTTTGAAAAGAGCAATTCTAGAGTTTCTTGCCCGTGCTCTAGTAAAAACGGCTTTCCGAACCGGGTGGGAGATCAAAAACTGACTAAATCTAAATGATGTAGAACATTTAAATGTATTTAAAAACTATTTTCATTAACATTTCCTTCATTAAAAATATATTCTGTATGTATCTGTATCAGCCCATATACGTCCCACTACAGGGTTCAGGCCTACTCTACAATAAAGAGTACGATTGAGAATGGTTAGGCCATCCACCACGCTGGCCTAGTGCGGGTTGGCGGACTTACCTACATACCATAGAAATTCTAATAAATCGCTTTGGTATGCAGGTTTCCTCACGATGTTTTCCTTCACCGTTTTAGGGCATGGGGATTGACTATCTTAAAAAATTTTTATTGGGGTACAATTTGCGCAATACACTCTGTTCGTCATTCCTCAAACTTTCCAGCTCCGCAGTAAACAACACGACTTCTCAGTACTAAGAACGTTTCAATATTTAAACACACATTTTAATTATCGTATCAACGTATGAATTCTTAGAATATGCATGAATATAACTTAGTGACCGTGTCTAATAAATTTAGAAAACAAATATCTATTATACGAGTAGTTATGAACAATCGTCAATTAATAATAATGAATTGTTTTCCCATTTCAACGACATTTACAATGGGATTGTGGAGGTTTAATGTTTGTTTTTCCATTACATTGTACTTTATTCTATAAAAAATAAACTGTTTCATAAACTATGACATCGCCTCATTTGTAAGAATAAACAGTTAATTATGGCCGAGATAAAATTTTACTCTAGCAAGTAAATATTTCGGTTATTTAATTTGAGCCTTAATTATGTAACTCATTTTATAGGTGTTAAATACGTAAATGTGAAATAAAAAAATGTGCTACATACTCAGCGTACAACAAGAACACTAGAATATCTATTTAGCGTTTCTTAATAGAGTCTATGTTAAAAGTTATAAATAAATAATAACACCCATCAGTCACATACACAGTCCTGACCCCACTCTAAGATCGAGTCTTATGTCGTGGGTATCAGGAACTACGAGAGACTTTTCGGTCTCACAAACATCCAGACCCGGAAGAAATATTTGTGGGCCGCACAAACTTTTATCTCGGTGCGGGGATCGAACCCTCGGCCTCTCGTTTCACAGGCGGCGTTTAACCAACTGCGCCACGGAAGCTGTCAAATTGCATATAATATAAGTATACCAAACCTAAACAAATTTCATTACTTTTAACGTCAAGTCTCTCAACGCTAATTGATTGAATATGGTCAACATCACGCGAGATGAAGTGTGAACACGATTGCAGGGTTTTTTGCACATTGAGAAGTCTGACGTCATATATGTTTAGAATTTGCGTCACTTGATAGTAAACAGGGAAATGAATATTTATTTTCTGACGCATACTGACTAAGATTTACTAAAAGAAAATAATCGCGCATTTACTCGCTATAATAATTTAACTATAATATAAACGCGAAAGTATGTATGTTTGTTACTTATTCATACTCAAAGGGCTAGACAAATTTTGATGTCATTTGGTATAGATGTAGCTGGCACCCTGAACACATAGGCGACTTTTTTCCCTAAAAATATTTAGTGATCCCGTAGGAGGAACAAAGATTTCATATACAGGGTATATTAAGACTGCTACCGAAAACGAAGCCGGGTGGCAGTTTAAGTGACTTCAGACACAATGCAACAGAAAATGTTGCAAAAAGAAGCGTCCATTTTTTTTGTTTTTTTTTCCTATGGTCATATTTGGGTGGTAAATACATTTTTTTCCTAAAATAATAGTGTATATCCTTTTATTTATAAATACTCTAAGGTACAAAAGAGTTTAAATTATAATTTTAGCAAAAACTATGGATTTACCACCCAAAAATGATGATATTTAAAAAATCATTAAAAATAATTGTCGTGTTTCTTTGTGAAATTTTTAGTTGCATTGTGTTTGTAGTCACTAAAACTAGCTTCGTTTTCGGTAGCAGTCTTGATATACCCAGTATACATATTTGCTACTCTTTCGGCCCCTTAAGAACTGGAAAGGACATGATTCTGTATCAGCCCATATACGTCCCACTGCAGGGCACGGGCCTCCTCTACAATCGACAATACGATTGAGAGTGGTTAGGCCATATAGTCCGCCACGCTGGCCTAGTGCGGGTTGGCGGACTTACATACCATAGTTTTTTTTTTTTTTTATAAATCGCTAGGGTATGCAGGTTTCCTCACGATGTTTTCCTTCACCGTTTTAGTGCGTGGTGATTGACTATCAATAATAGATGATGTCTGCGTCAACAATTTAAGCTATGCTGACGATATGGTGCTGCTGAGCGCTTCAGTCTGTGGATTAAGGAGTTTATTACGCATTTGTGAAGAATACGTCTGTGAACATGGCTTAAAATATAATGTTAGTAAAAGTCAGTACATGGTGTTTGAGGCCGGTGAAAGGTTGCCCTCTAATTTACCGGACGTCAGACTCAATGGCGTCGCCATTGAAAGAGTGCAAAAATTTAAATACCTGGGGCATATACTCACTATTGATCTCAAAGACCATGAGGACATCGAAAGGGAGCGAAGGTCATTGTCTTTGCGAGGAAATATGATAGCCCGCAGGTTTGCTCGCTGTTCGCGAGAGGTGAAGACTATGCTTTTCAAAGCATATTATACATCCCTTTACACATGTAGTCTGTGGGCTGACTATACAAAGAAAAGTTACAGTGACCTTCGCGTCCTTTATAATAATGCATTTAGAGCAGTAATGGGACTGCCCCGATTCTGCAGTGCGTCGGGCATGTTCGCTGTGGCACGGACAACCTGCTTCCACGCAACGATGCGTAAACGATGTGCATCCTTAGTGTGTAGAGTGCGAGCTAGTACTAACTCAGTCCTGGCAAAGATTGCCAGCAGGTTGGACTGTCCCTATATACGGCATTGCTGCGACAGACATATTGCAGTAACGCCGCCTGCTAGGATTTATTGATTTTGTTTTGTTTTCATATTAATTAATTTCTCTTCTTTTAATGATTAAATTTTTGTGATATTTATTTTTATTTTATTTTGGTTTCTGTATATTTGTCCTATTTTGAGTAATTTTGTATGGGTTTATTTACCTGAAATAAATGACTTATTATTATTATTATAATACACACATGACTCCGAAAAGTCAGAGGTGTGCCCTGGGATTTGAACCCGCGACCACCGTGAACATGTTGGCAGTCGCGTCTAGTCCGTTTACCAACAGGCCACCACGCACTTCGAAGGACATGATTGCAAGCCTTAAATCATGGGACAGACGGGATATGACGAGACGGGATGGGAAAAACAGTATAGTGGACGGCAGTGACTGATATTCAAAATGTGAATATAAAACAGTTATTATGCGAAATAATATGTTGTTGATGTGGACAGGACTCAAAAATAATCTTTTTTGTTGGCCTTTAGCAGGCATACGAGCATGCGGTCCGTCTGATGGTAAGCGGTCACCGCAGCTCATGGATCTTCGCAATGCCAGGGATCCAGCACTGCCAGGTTGCTGCACCTGAGCGAAGCCGAGCTGGGCTGCTAGTTTAAAATAACAATAAGTTATGTAAGTTCTGCATTTATATTTTATGAAATTGTTTAATGTTTCATATCGGTATTAAATCATTACCAATAGAAATGCTAACAGATGCTAGGATGTATTCTCCCAGATAGCAACCACCGTGCAAAGTTATGAACAATCCAGCAAAGTGTGCCACGCAAGAATATCCTTATTCGGGATTCGTTTGTGCAGTTCCAACCAATTCAGTTTAATGATAGCGATTTTTTTTTATTTCAATTAATGGCGAGACGAGCAAGCCAATCGCCTGATGGTAAGCGATACGACCGCTCATAAACAGTAGCAAAATTCCACTGCGTTCGCCATTCTGAGACATAAGATGTTAAGTCTCCATAATTGATAACCATCAACCCGACAGATACTTTAATGCATATAACTTATCATCAAGGAATAATAACTTTGTCCTGTCAGTTATCCAGGTCCAAGAGCTTGAGGTTTTTTCTGTTTTTTTTATTGCCTTGTACCTACAAGTCTACCTAGACGAACTAGCGGCCCGCCTGATAGTAAGCGGCTACCGCTGCTCATGGACCTCCGTAGTGCCAGGGGACCAGCACAACAAAGTCGCTGCCTACCTCGAGGAGAGTACTCTCCTTAAACCTCGTTTGAAGAAGGACAGGTCATAGCGCTGAGGAAACACCGATGCAGGGAGTTCATTCCAGAGCTTGCACGTACGTGGTAGAAAAGAATGCTGGAAACGTACCGTTCGGGAGCGGTACGCCTCCAGGTGGTGGGAATGAACTCTACTGCGGAAACGTGTGGTGCGATGGTACATAGGCGACGGTGGTACCATCTCAAACAACTCTTCGGAGCACTCCCCATGGAACAAACGATAGAACACACAGAGAGATCCGAAGTCTCTCCGCAGTCCTAACGGTTCCAATTTGTCCGTGAGATCGGGATCATTGACTATTCCACAAGCTCGTCGCTGCAAGGAGTCAAGTGGGTCGAGCTGGTATTTTGGGGCACCTGCCCAGAAGTGGGAGCAGTACTCCACGTGGGGCCGGATTTGCGCTTTGTAAAGCGTCAATCTATGACCCGACGTAAGTACCGCTTAGCTCTGTTCAGGATTTTCAACTTCTTGCTCGCCAGTTTGGCTTTGTCCTCCAAATGACTCCTAAACTCGACCTTGCTTGATATTTCGATGCCAAGGATTCCAATACTTTCGGATCCTTGGAGAGTAACTCCTTGGAATTGCGGCGCCATGACAAAGGGGTCCTTCTTCGCAGTGAACACGCAAACTTGTGTCTTCGAAGGGTAAAATTGGACTAGGTTCAATTCACCCCATTCGGAGGCCCGCCCCAGAGAGCTCTCGACTTCAGACACAAGTTGAAACCGTCTTTCCATAATGGAATCCCGAGAGTGGCTCCGTTGGCCGATGTACCGCGCGTCACTTGTACTATCATCTGCATAACAATGCATGCTATCAATAGACAACATGTCATTGATATGCAGGATAAAGAGTGTCGGCGATAGCACCGAGCCTTGTGGAACACCAGCGTTAATGGTCTTGGTGTCGGAGCAACAGCCGTAAATGTGTCTATATTACCCTTACGACTGCCTCAGTGGCGCAGTTTTGCTATGATGAGATTGCAAAGCTAAGGTCTCGGGTTTGAACCCCGGGTCGGACAAATTAGATTTATACATTAATTATCAGCTTGGACACAGAAATTTGTGCCCAATATTGCGATGAGATCGCCCCTATCATATCGTGGAACGGACAACATAAGAAACGTGGGTGTCCGGTTAGTAGGTCTGCCTACCCCTTCTGAGAAAAGAGACAGTTTATACATATTGTATGTATCCCTCTACTAGTCGTCTATATTTGATGTTATGCATTAGCATTAGCCTTGTGTAATACCAATACAATAAGGTCTTCTTAAGGTCGAGAAACCCGCTATTTACATATTTATATGACATGACATATTTTGTTAAACATTGCATCGGAAGGAAATGGTATATGTTTGTTTTATTTAAATACCTTATATTATACAGGGTATATCAAGACTGCTACCGAAAACGAAGCCGGGTGGTAGTTTAAGCGACTTCAGACACAATGCAACAGAAAAAGTTCCAAAAAAAAGCGACAATTTTTTTTTTGTAATTTTTTTCCTATTGCCCTATTTTGGTGGTAAATACATTTTTTCCTAAAATAATAGTGTATACCCTTTAATTTATAAATACTCTAAGATATAAGAGAGTTTTAATTATTATTTTAGCAAAAACTATGGATTTACCACCCAAAAATGACGATATTTAAAAAATCATAAAAAATAATTATCGCGTTTCTATGTGAAATTTTTAATTGCGTTGTGTTTGTAGCCACTAAAACTACTACCCGGCTTCGTTTTCGGTAGCAGTCTTGAGATACCCGGTATTATAAACTACCAGAAGTGATTTTACATCATTTTATAGAATTAAATATCCGCTTTGCACAAAGTCACGATCAATAATAACAAAGAGAATATAAATCACTACGTTAAATAATAATCAAAAACATTCAAACTCCTGTCACATGTGTTTCGTCTTCTCTTGAGAGGGTGCCAATGAGGTAACATCCACGGAGTTCACATCTAACAATATAATAATGGCAAAATTTATATCTAAATTAAGTATTTTGATTCTGAGTGTAGAGTACATTCTATAATTGGAGATAGAGTTAATAGTCTGATTATTAGAATTAGCAACCTCTGTCGATACGACGTGCGAATAGGAAACACGTCTTATCAATATTAATTTAGTTTATATGATAATAATTTCCCCAAGTAATTTCTAAAGCCCGGATTCTGAGGGTAAATGTCTAAGCAAGCACAAGCTGGCAAGGCCTGAAGATATATTTTATCGTCAACTGTGTCACTTGGTTCGTGTTTTCTGATAAACCCCACTTGAATAGATTCTGAATACTGATATATTATATTATGATATATCCCATGCTCTTCTCTTCTATTCTGCTGGCGTCATCCCGGTCTGTGCCAGAGTCCGCCTTCCGGCTAAATGTCCTTCATTTTACACGATCTTCGGCATCGGTCAATTTACCCTCATATCTTCCTTGACGATATCCAGCCAGCGCCCCTTTGGTCTACCCTTTAGTCTAGGTTCCGTTATAAAGAAACCATGATTTATCAAAAGCATTTCTTTAAATATTAATCTCTCAAAAAGCATTTCTGTTACATACCAACGCACTGGAATAAAAAATAAATAATAGTTAAAAAAAACTAAAATACACGCTTTCATAAGATATACAACTAAAAAAGTAAAAATAATTGATACTGAATTTAAGATAAGAAAATGGAGTAAAATACATATATTTTATTGTTACAAAGCGTGGGGTGTTTACAACAATTACTTATCCTCCTGAACCCCACGCTTTGTAACAATAAAATATATGTATTTTACTCCATTTTCTTATCTTAAATTCAGTATCAATTATTTTTACTTTTTTAGTTGTATATCTTATTAAAGCGTGTATTTTAGTTTTTTTTTTAACTATTATTTAATTGATTTGACTAAAAACATCCATCTACGGCTGTATTTCCAGTCAATAACGCCATCTGTTGGTCAGTAGTAACATTTGACACTTGAAGAATACAATGTTAACGCCATCTAGCGATGAATAGTGCAAACATTCATTATTGACGTTATCACGCCATCTGTTAGTCAGTAGCAAATTATGTTCATCTATACGCCATCTAGTGGTCAGTAGCAATGGTCATCAATTATAAGAATAATGAATCCTGGCGAATCTAATCAGGATAATCATATATTTTAATCGAATTATTGTATTGTCATCGGTCTTTGACAGGTGTGCAAAATTTGAACGAAATCTGGCCGTTTAAAGTGGGTCAAAATCGCGCCCAAAGAAGTCGGTTACAAACAAACATACAAACATACAGGTGAAGCTAATAAAAAGCGTGTAAAAATACTCGATTCGTAGAATTACATAAACATTCATATGAGAAAAACACATGTGTACAGGGGCCATGACTTTTGGTGATCAGCAGATTAGTTGATAATCAAGGCACACACATTTATCTGTGTGAAGAAACCAGTTTCTAAGAAATAATGAAAAAAACAGTCGCACAGAATGTATATGTTCTGATTAAAGCGCCGACAATGGTCGTGCCAACTAGTATAAAATAACAACTGCTGTCTTCCAGAAAGGGTTACTGTTAAGAGCATTATTTTCGACTGTTCGATATTTTTTTCTCCGTGTTGGTCATATCTTGATTTGGTTTCCGTTACACAGTCATGATAACAGAGAAACTATTTATTTCACTCTTAGGGTTCAACATTTGTTCCTTTATGAGTATCAGTTACTCATTGAGACGCCTTCTTCGCTACAATCACAATTAAAAATAATACACGAAAAATACTGTTTCTCTTTAATTAGATATTTTTCATACGATGTTGAAAATAAGGCTACAATCACGCTATAAATATACCTAGTCAGGTCATAAATTCTGTCACATGTTTAATATAAAATAATTGAAACAAGTTTATTCATTATGTAACCATTTATATACCAAAATGAACTTAACAAAACATAGATTCATAAGACACTAAAGTTTATTCAAAATGACCTCCGTGATGACAGCTCATTGGCAGCAGCAACAGCGTGATTGACAGCCTCCGTGGCGCAGTTGGTTAGACGCCGCCTGTGAAACGAGGCCGCGGGTTCGATCCCCGCACCGAGAGAAATATTTGTGCGGCCCACAAATATTTCTTGCGGGTCTGGGTGTTTGTGAGACCGAAAAGTCTCTCGCAGTTCCTGATACCCACGACACAAGACTCGATCTTAGTGTGGGACTATGTATGTGACTGTTGGGTGTTATTTATTTATTTATTTATTTTGAATACAGGCCTTCAATCTGCGCGGCCAGTTGTCTATCGCAGCATGAACGAGGTCCATGTCAATATCGGCGGCTGCCTTAATCAAGGATGTCTTGAGTGACTCCAAATTGGGATGAGGCTTTGAGCACGCCTTTTCCTCCAAGTGTTGCCATATCTTATAATCTAACGAATTCAAATCTGGACTGGAGGAGGGCCAGTCTTCGCACCGGATGAAGTCGATTTCACGCGCCGCCAGCCAGTCTTGCGTGCTCTTCGCTCTATGAGCTGGCGCCGAATCTTGTTGGAATACCCAGTGCCTGTTAATTGAACATGGTATGAGAAACAGGTTCCACAAGGTTCGTCAGGACTGTATTTTGATACACAACTGCATTCGTTTTTACACCTTTCTCACAAAAATGTACCTCTGTTAAGCCCCAATAAGAAACTCCCAACTATACCATGAGCGAGGATGGAAAATGACCTCGTTGGACACGTGGAATACGGTTGCTCACTTCTTCACTACTGTGTGCGTACACCTTATTATTTTGTTTGTTGTAGCTCGCTTGTAAGGTACAATTTTTTTCATCTGAAAAAAGAATTTCCCAATATTTTTTTCCCGCGTACTGCTTCAACAAAGCGCGGCATCTCTTCAGTCTCAGGTCCATTAGACGAGCATTCAAACAATGTCCTGTTTTTCTTCGATATACCCGAAGCCCTAAATCTTCATTTAACACCCTTTTCACCGTGGTTCTGCTTAACCCCATCTGAAGGGCGAACAGTTTCTGCTTACGTTTGGGATTTCTTTGAATTCGCGCCTTCACAGCTTTTATCACTGCTGGAGTCCTAACAGACTGGGGGCGACCACTTCTTGACCTGTCATCTACACTAGAGTCTTCATTGTATCGTTTGATGGTACGATAAACGAATCTTTTGGTTCTATTCAAATTTTTCAGTATGTAAAAAATTTGAATTGGCGCGTAACCGCAACGATGCAACGCAATAACTGCAACACGATCTTCTTTAAGCGTCCACTCCATATTTAAAAATGAGTGAAATTCTAAAAAGTATATTTTTTTATTTTCATGAACAACTCGAAATTCGAATTCAATAAACTTTTTTGTGGCCAGCATTCTAAAAGAAAAGTTTTTACTGTGTGACAATACTTATGACCTGACTGTGTATATACTGGGTATCTCAAGACTGCTACCGAAAACGAAGCCGGGTTGTAGTTTCAGTGGCTACAAATACAATGCAATTAAAAATTTCGCATAGACACGCGACAATTATTTTTTATGATTTTTTAAATATCGTAATTTTTGAGTGGTAAATCCATAGTTTTTGCTAAAATAATAATTTAAACTCTTTTATACCTTAGATTACTTATAAATAAAAGGGTATACACTATTATTTTAGGAAAAAATGTATTTACCACCCAAATATGGCCATAGGAAAAAATAACAAAAAAAATTGACGCTTTTTTTTGCAACTTTTTCTGTTGCATTGTGTCTGAAGCCGTTTAAACTACCACCCGGCTTCGTTTTCGGTAGCAGTCTTGATATACCCTGTATATATTTCAATGTAAGGCTATATTTTATATTGCGAACAAGCATTGATTCACCTTACTCACATTTCTTCTAAATCAATACCTCAAGGCTGTTAGTCAAATCTAAGATAATTCCAAATTGAATTTTTTTTATCGAAATAGACAAAATAGACCGAAAGCCCACTAATCTAAAATTTTCTTCTTGAACTTGAGCACAAATTTAGTAAACTTCATCTAAATTATTCACATTTCAACCGTTCTTAAAATTCCGATTAAAAGTAGAAATTAATCCATAATGCTATCATGGATGCAAGGACATCATTTAAAACTTGTTTATGAATTGCCAAATCAAAAAATCTTGCATGTTGGTTTCATAAGTAAGAATATAAATAGAAAAAGATAAATTAATTTAGAATTATGTAAATAAATCCAACTAACTATTATAGCGTGTTCCGCGTAGGTGTTCCGATTTAACGCACAACACTCAACATGTTGATGTTTTAACATTCACATGTTTATTAATTAATTAATTCAACTAATAATAAAAATAAATGTAACAATTAGTTGGAAGTTGTAAGATATTAAATTTCAATCCCAGGTGGAGCATATGGAGGAGTTTTATTTAGTTTCCTACTGGTACTGGATTTTTGCCAGCTAAACACAAGGCTTAACATGTTATGTCTCTGGATGGCGAGCGCAGTGGAATGCCAAGCAATGCTTTGTAATTCATGGTGTTTGGTTTACTACCCATGAGTGGTCACATCGCTTACCATCAGGCGAATTGCATGCTTGCATTTCCATTTAATGCAATAAAAAACCTCCTTCTCTGACTAAGAAGTAACCTCAACGATCTGTGATCGAAAATAATGTATGTAGGTACATCTGTCTCTAACTTAGTATTACCCCTTCAGGAGCGAGCTTAGGTGATATGTATGGAAGTATGACGCCGGCCAGTGCGTCCTGCCTGTCAAGACCTACGTTGCTGAGATTTGGACACTTACTGTACTACTGATCCACCAGCTTAATGTCGCTCAGCGAGGTATGGAGCGTGCTGTGTTCGGAGTCTCTTTAAAGGATAGGATTCGAAACGATCTCATGCGACAGAGAACCAAAGTCGTCGACATAGCCCATAAAATTAACAAGCTAGCAGTGGGCTAGCCACATCTGTCGAAGAACCGATAACCGTTGGGGTAAACGTGTTCTTGAGTGGAGAACGCGTCTTGGCAAGCGTAGTGTAGGGCGCACTCCAGTTATATGGGATGATGTTTAGCGAAAGTTCGCTGGCAGTTACTGAATGCGACAAGCCGAAGACAGGGTGAAATGGCACATTTTGGAGGAGGCCTAAGTACAGCAGTGGACCACAATATAGGCTGACGATGATGATGATTATGCAGGAGTTAGGAAATGACTTGAGGTAGAATAACTAAAAAAATAGTTTAGTTGTTTCAAAATAGGATATAGGTAGATAGAAGTAGTCTTACAACTAGATCCGAACGCAGACACAGAGATAGAAAGTAGCTCCATTCAAAGGAGTTGATTTACTACGCAAAGTGACAAAAATATATCATTAAATTAATTTAAACAGTGTATATTAATGTCTTTATTTTGTATTTGTTTGTTATTAGTCTGTAAATCTTCCCGAAATTAAATTATAAATTAATTTAAAACTGCAATGTAATGTACTTATGCCTTAATAATTCGCAAAAAATCCTATTTAGACCTAAACGCCTGTTTATTTACAAAAATATGCGAAATATCTTCTGATTGAAGTTAGCTCATGTAATTTTTGAACTAGCAATGTTGAATATCCACTTAAATGAAATTATTTTATAGGTAGAGACGGCAAAAACAAGAACTATAGAAGATAATATTATGTGTTCTACACTCCAGGTAAATAATTAACATTATATGCTGAAAACAGTTGCTGAATAATTTGAAGATTGCTTCAAACTGTTAACTGTTAGTATCTTTAAGAGTAGCATCTTTGCAATTTAGTGATCTTTTTGAGTTGAATTATAATAAATAACAGATTTCTTTATTACATTACTATTATGGTTCTGAATAACTCTACCAAACATCTACCAAATTGTAATGTTGATGGCTAATATCACGTATTTCAATTTAAAATTATACAAAATTGAAAAAGTGCCTACTGAAAACACATGCAATCTACATTGTTCGCAAGATGCTCACACATAAATACAGGCGATGGATTCTATAAAGCTATTTCAATTCTAAGCAAATCTACGAACACATTTCTAGGACTGTTCTCATTTATTTTTCTAATTTCTGTATAATTTAGGTAATATATTATTTTCTTTATACAAGAAATCTTGGAAAGCTACGTATTCTCGTACGAATTATAATATAACAAAATAACAATCTAAATCTGAATGATACATCAAAATAAAAATTAACTGTTGACAGGCAGTCAAAAGTTTTATTATTTTATGAATGAAATGTAATACGCATGACTCGATATCGATCATACTCAAATACCTTATTCATAAAAAGAGCAATAGAAATTGAGAAGGCTTTACCACTTCTCTGAAATATTTGTGTAAAATGATAATTTCCTAGGTGTATGGTTTCCGATTTAGTAAAGATCACGCGCTTTTCATGTGAATGTTATGAAATACCTATCTCATTATTCGTTTCCTTTGCGTGCAGATGCTCTTTCTATTACATCAATCTTCATATTGTTAAGCTATTACTGTAATAGACAAGATTTCATGTCGTCTATATAAGTTCATTCTTCCTAATCATTCTAGTATTGATATATAAAAGGAAACAAAACATATTTTCACTATATACCATAAATTGCTTTGCCTGGTAAGTACTTTATTTATATCTAGTATTTCAGAGTTATTTCATTAATAATATATTGTATAAGAGACCTAATAGCTGCCTACAGGCCATGTTTCATGATTTTAACTCGGAACCTTTAAACAAGTTTTAACAGTCGCAGAAGATTGTGGAAAGCCCATCGTAGCAAGAATGTTGTGTGCCTTTATTTCTTTAAAAAACCTGCTTCAACCATAATATACCCAGTTTCAGCCGGGCTTATTTATTTGTACTAATACTTATTAATTTTATAAGAACTTTCTAATCAGTAATGATAACTACCATTTTGGTTAGTGTTATGTCTAGCTGTAAAAAGATATAATTCAAAAAACTCGCTCAGTAACACGAACTTGGTTTAGTCAGGACTCATAGGAACGGACGCATAGCAGTAACGTTACTGTCCAGTTTCATTTGGACCATGAGAGTGGTTGAAGGATAAAACATATCATTAATACATCTTGAATCTTCTCATACATTTCCAAAAGACTGAAATTCCATGTCCATTAGCAAACTTAAATTGAGCCAACGTATGAACAATTTCATATACTTCTGTTATTATTTTTACTGATTGAAATTCTTTGGAATTGGCGAAGAGACAAAGAATTAAGGTCTCTGTCCTAGACTTTGTAGCTGAACCTCTTAAAATTCTAGCTACATGAATAGGCGAATTCGTCACCGTTTAGATGTCGATACATATAAAAGGAATAAAGATTTAGATGTAACATGATAGTACGTTCAAAAAGATCTAATGTAGCTGACATTATTCATAATTTACTTGTTACTGACAGAAATAATGAAGATCCTAGTCTTCTGTGTCTTGGTGGTCATCCAAGTACTACTAAACTATGCAGAAGATAACTCCACGTATACTACAAAGTATGACAGTTTCGATATCAAGGAAGTTATGAAGAACGAGCGGCTGTTGACCTCTTACGTCAAATGTTTACTCGACGAGGGACCTTGCACTGCTGAAGGGAAGGAATTGAAAAGTACGTAGTATTTCTCGTTATTAAGTATTCGTTCTGTATATCTTTGTTTTTGGTTCTCGTGGCAATTTCTAGACAGTTCTGTTTAACAATTATTTAAACAAGGTTTAATAGTGAGTTAAAGTTTTGTGCTGTCATTTTAAACATACCTATTTTGTTCTAAATAATAATAGACAGTGACAAAAATAATAGAAAAATAGAACACCTGCAAACCTTAGGTAGGTTGATATTCCACAGGAATTTCAAAGACGTGAAAAGTTTGCGAACCACACTGGTCCCTAAGGCAAAAGTATTGGTGTAGTTAGTTTATGCAATTAAGTCTAAGCCAGACTGGTAGACTAAAAGGCTTACACTGGTTAGAATTGATGGCAGACAGACTGGCGGTGCAAAAGTTATAAGCCAGAAAATTTAGCATCATTAATAAAGTAATTATACACAGACCTCAAACAAATATAAGTACATAATACAGAAGATTTTTAATATTTATTTCACCTTTTTATCACTTAGAAAACCTACCCGATGCAGCAAAAAACGAATGCAGGAAATGTACAAGAAAACAAAAGGAAAATGCTGATTTGATGATCAAGTATATGGTGAACAATCGCCCCGACGATTGGGCCAAGCTTGACATAAAGTGAGTGATTGATATTAAAATATTCCATTTACTTACATGTCAAATCTATAAATTAGCATTATTTACGAAGAAACCAAAAATGTTCATAATCATTGTAGGTTATTTTGAAGGTCCATACCTTCGAAATATTAAATCGAGTTTTGAAGGATACTGTTTATGAATAAATAATTAACACAATTAAATTCGGGTTTTTTAAAGACAGTTCCGGCAAACTAGCAAACAGGTCATGTGATGGTAAGTGGTCACTACCATGAACATCTACAATCCTTGGATCATAGATACATTGCCGGCCCATCAAATCGTGAAGGGAGAGGGAAGGATAAAGGATGGGGGGAGGAAAGGGGCATTGGGCAATGGGCAATCTTACTCACAAAACGAAACGTGACAGCAAAGCTAGCTAGCTAGCTTCATGTGATGTCCTATGGGACAGTGGTACTGCCCCAGACAAGCCTGCCCATTTATGCTGGATCATAACTGACAACAGCGTGGCTCTACCACCCATCAAATTAAGGTTATTAAGAATACTATATGAAGAGTATTACTTTACAGGTACAATGCCAATGACACTTACGTAGCAAAATATATCTTTGAAGATGTTAATGATATGAACCAAACGAATGTTGAAGAAAGTGAGTATTAAAAATTAAGGATAGAATTTATGAAAGTGGCTATAGAAATAAAAGATGAGCCGTAACTTATCATGTTTTATTTTAAACAATAACAATTGGTGTTTATATTATACAGACGCTTACAAAAGGTTCGGCATTTTATACCAACCAAACACTTTATTTTACAAACATCTCCATTAGCATCTGTTTCGATACAGTACTTTCCTGTCATCGTATAGTACCGTCGTGACATTTGAATTTGTCCATCGTATTTGTATCGACCAAACACGATTTATGTTCATTAAACAAAACGTAGAATAACTGTCCTAAGTTCATAAGGCTAGAAAATCAGATGGATCTGGGTCCTAAGGAAGACCATAGTAAATCAAACAATTTGTTGGTTAATAGATGTGAAATAGCACACAGCCATACTAATATTTATTAGTGGGCCGAAACCCTTGTGAAAAACCTTTAGGTCCTCGTACATCATGAGAAGGGCACAAAAATAAATATTTTAAATTAGCACATAACTAAATACATCAAGTATACAAATTAACATCAGTTTCATATTTTCTCAGCGGCGTATCTTTTAACTCTCACTTTAAATCCGGGCATAGTGTATTTACTTTGAGAAACGATTTCTTCTGGTTCGCCTTTTTCAACAAGTCTTATGTTCTCGGGTTTTGGAGTAGGTTTCGGCTCTTTTATGTGTAGAGCGGATCTACAATGAAAGTACAAAACTTCGTATTTGTTTACATTTATATTCATTCTTTCATATATTTTGGTCTGTGGTACCAACCTCTTCGGTATGAATACTTTTTAATTTCTAGTTTACCACGCCCTGTTAGCCGCGAACATGGCTGTTAATATATTTTTTCATTGAATTTTAAACTGCCGTAGCTTTGTCGGTCCGCCATTCACCTAAATAGACCCGACAACCTCAAAATACGAAGGTCGAGATGACAAAATACGGTAGCACTTTTGTGTCAGTAAAATCGCATTACAATCTTACAAGGATTACAAGATAACTATTTTTATAGAATGGCAAGAATCTCGAATCTGTATTGAAATCAAAAAACGAAACAATTAATGCCTGTATTGTGCAAAAGATAAATAACCAGGGCATAAAATGATAGATCCATATTTCAACAGACTCTGGGGATTTTTCTTTAAGCATTACATATGGTTCTTCATAAATTACTTACAATATAGTAACTAAATATTTAACCAAGTATCCTTTGGACTCTCTGTAGTCCGTCGTACCTGGTTAAGAACAGTTTCCAGGCTACTGGGTCGTGCGCCATCATGGATGCTACTACTTTTCCTGCTTCTTCCTTTTCTTTTTTGGTGCATTTCTCACAATCGTCTTTTAGCGCTTGTATAAGAACTCCTGTTTAAAAAAAGTTGTTATCTATTATGATATAGGTAAATTCGTTTTGAAATAATTATTTTAACTCTGTATTCAACCTTGCTATAGGATGTATATGGGCTGAATCGGTAAGAAAACAAATCATTTATTTATAAGTACCCTTGGTAGTTGAACTTTGGAAAAAATAATTTGTGTAAAAATAGTTCAAACTGCCACACGCGCAATTATATTAACCAATTATTTTTAATTTATTAAATAATACACCTAATTCTCAACTTCACGTTTAAAAACACAAGATCATGTATTTACCTTTCATCTTCCCCATTTCTCTGGAACAATACCGGTCCACAGACATCAAGCATTTAACGTCTTGAGCTGGCAACGGAGGGAGTTGTTCATTTAAATTAATTCTGCTCTTCAAAGCATTCCCTTTTTCCACTTCACTGACTACCTCATTGACCATCTCCATATCTTCATCTCCATAGACAATATTGTACCCAACACTCCTTACTCCATCGCTATAGGTCCTATCAATTCCTGGAGCAGTGATTTCTGCTATTGAAATTGTGATGACGCTGAGTAAAATAATAGCTGTCCACATTGTGTCGACTTCTCGATAGCCAGCTGACGAGTGTCCTGTGTGATGCAATAAGACGAGTGCTACTGATTATAGCTTGATTTGTGTTCCACACACACAATTAAAATCGTCAGGGGACGGCAACCAAATAGAAGTGAGATTTTATTTTCAAAAAAATAAACTGGTTTAAAAGTTGTAATTACTTTCAAATGCAGTGCTACGTTGAAACATTATACATGTGTTGAATTTGAAAAAGCCTAAATGCCCATAAAACTCCACAAGAGACAAATATAATCACACCCCTTCGCATACAGTATAGACAGCAGAGAGCTTGCTTTGGCTGTAGAAGAAAAGAGTTTATTCTTGATGAAATGTTAGATTCCTCAGTGATAAGGACAGTAAAGTTAGGGCATATCATTAAATATTATTTAAATAAAGTTTAACAGAGTCAATTTATACCTGAGTTTTAACTATATATTATACTCTGGCGAAAACAGCCTTGTGAACTGGGTGGTAGTGGAAAAAAAGTGACTGAATCTAAATAGTGTATGACATTTTATGGATTCAATAAATATTTTCGTTTCATTTCGTTTCATTTCGTTTCATTTCGTTTCATTTCGTTTCATTTCGTTTCATTTCGTTTCATTTCATTACTAAAAATATATTTTGAAAGCAATTACCAAAGGTCTCACCATAGCCTTAACTCTCTTGCCTGTTGCTTACGACTTATAATTTCAAAGCTCTACTCACATACATGTTATACCTAGACAAAACGTCTCTAGTCTTCTAAATCATCTCCAGGATTATTACTCAACATCATTTAATTTGTTAAAATATATACAGAAGTATCTCAACATCCAACACAATCGGCCTGGAAAAAAGCGACTCTAAGAGAATTCATTATATCTGTCAAATACAGTATGACGTATAACTCATTAATCTCAAGCATATATGTTTCCTTTTTTAAATTGTTGCTGACCCCTGACTATCTTAAGTATTCGGGGCGCGTAAGACACCTTAATCAAACAACCTTCGTCACTGTATCAGCTATTCGTAAATACTAAATGTTTTCGTTCAATACCACGACGTACATACCGATCAGATTTACTTTCATTTTCACAGAGTATTATTAAATTAAAATATATACTTGTGTATCAGTATCAGCCCATATACGTCCCACTGCAGGGCACGAGCCTCCTCTACAATCGACAGTATGATTGAGATATACTTGTAAATACTTAAAAAATGCAAGTTGGGTAAAACCCTGACGCACTTGTAAATTATATTGGTTGAAAATATTTACAGTATTTCTAGAAAATAATTAACTTATTTTTACATGCATTTTTCCAAAGTATAATAATTATTTTGCGTCAAATATAATCAAGTTACTTGAAAGAAGTGAATTTTGGCATCTCATAGGTATGTTAAAAATTAAAAATCAAGTTTAGGTACATTATCTCATGTTTTTTGAATTAACACAAGTGTGTTAATTATGAGGAACTGGTCGAAGTCAAGATATTCCGGTTTATGATGTGCGAATCCTTTTATTATATGTTTTTGGGTTTCACTTGAATATTATCACCATTAAAAATATTCGTTTTGCTGCGTAGTAGGTAGGTAGGTAGGGGAGGAATTAACCTGCCCTTCCCTACACCAAATTAGTGTAGACTTATGTTCACTAATTAAAGTACATAAACATTTTTTTAATTAACGAGAATGTCGCGAAAAGCAGTTTGTTCGCCTAATGATAAGCGACACAACTGCCCATAAAGAGCAATACCACTTAGATATTTTTACTATGCACAGCATGGCACGACACTGCGCTCATTACTTCTACACATTACCTACGTGATAAGTCTCTTAATGCCTAGTAATTATAGAGACTTTCAATGTCCTTCAAACTGACCCATGGCCATAGGTACTTACACACAGTACCATCACAGTAGGTACCAGGGATGTTACGAATATTCGCATCCGCATCCGCAAATGCGGAGCTTCCGCATAAATTTGGACATCTGCATCCGCATCCGCATCCGCAATAATCGATGCGGATATTTATGCGGATGCGGATGTAATACAAGATGAGACAAGACAGAAATTTGGCGGTGCCGGCGAATGGCGCGTGCCGTTCGCACATGACATTGACCAATGGGAGCGAAAGAAATAATGACATGATCCGACGCGTTTGTTATTGCTATGATGTTAAATTCTTCTAGTGAAGATGAGAGTCGAGAAATACCAGAAAGTGGTATCACTGAAACTGTACTCAAAAAATAATTTCTTTCTTACCGCATTAAAAAAGATTATATGTGGATGAAAATCCTCTTAAGTGGTGTTCATCAAGAGGAATTTAAGATATTATTGCCGATAGCACGAAGATTTTTATCCACTCCACTAATTAGTGATCCTAGCGAACAATTATTTGCAGCGTGGGTTTAATTTACGAACCTCTTCCCAACCGCCTTGTATTAGAAAAGGCGACGTTATACTTAATAAATAAAATGGTGTTCTTTTGCGAGCACTTGGGGCTACTCAAAACGAATGTGATGCATTTAATTATCAATAGAAAAGATGGCTAGAACCTTGCACAAGCATGGGATCGAATTCTACACTTAAATAAATCAGAACCCATAAGACCAACTGCCAGACATCAAGACACAGTGAGCTTCTTCTGCGTAGATCGAAACGCAAAAACAGACTAGCGTTTTAAATTCTCTTTTTAATATAAGTAATTGTAAATTACGGGTAGTTAAATGGTAACAGTCACTGGCCGGATGAGCTTATAGTCAGTCCGCCCCGTGACCATGAATCGTGTAAAGTAATCGAAATGCCGGGATGTTAAAAATATATAAAAATTAACATAGATAAATCGATAAATAATAATAGTAAGCCATAAAATCCGTAAATAATAATTTAATTTTAATATTCATTCATATACTATATTTATAGAGGATCTTAAACATCCGCATCCGCGTCCGCGGATGTGAGCCTTTAAAAATCCACAATGTGAAAAAATCGGCATCCGCAACATCCCTAGTAGGTACTAACATGGCGGCAGAAAGAAGCAATGCTATTGGCACAAAAATATTTTTTGTTTAATTACTATTTACGTATGCCCAGCTTTATGAATCATAATCATAAAAAAATAACATATATGCTGTATTGGCTACCCAAAGAGTCTTTCGTATACAAAAGGCCTACCAATCTAATCCAGGATATTTGACTAAATGGATGAAGTAGTCGTTGAGGGTGTTCATAATATGCAGAAATAAGAAACTGGCTAGGGAAATAATTAACAATGAGATGAACATGGACAAGCCAAGATTTATGACTGATTCTCTTCGGAAAGATTTGGTATATTATGGTCTTCAAAAGACTATGAGCATAAGTATCAAGTATATTATATACCCACAGTATATACCTATGAACATATAAATATTAATACGGCGTAGTTATTATTGTTTTGAAAATAAAGATCTGGTATATTGGCCATATATATATATATATATATATATATATATATACCAGCCCATATACGTCCCACTGCAGGGCACGGGCCTACTCTACAATCGAGAATACGATTGAGAGTGGTTAGGCCATATAGTCCACCACGCTGGCCTAGTGCGGGTTGGCGGACTTACATACCATAGAAATTTTTATAAATCGCTATGGTATGCAGGTTTCCTCACGATGTTTTCCTTCACCGTTTTAGTGCATGGTGATTGATTATCAATACACACATGACACCGAAAAGTCAGAGGTGTGCCCTGGGATTCGAACCCGCGACCACCGTGAACATGTAGGCAGCCGCGTCTAGTCCGTTAACCAACAGGCCACCACGCACACACACATATTGGCCATAAAAATAAGAAATTTAAAAAACACAACAGTCCTGTTTCATTATTTACAAATTAAAACAGGAAGTAACATAAAGTCTACGGCTTAAATAGTCGTGTAGAAGGTGATTCAAAAATAGACAGAGTGTTCTGCTGCTAAGAACTTAAATACAAGAACCGAATTTATACTTATTTTGTTGTATCCGCCTTGATTTATGATCCTTCCAAGTGTGTTGCGTTATGGTTTCCAAAAGTCTGTTTCAGTCGAGCAGACTTTACTGAGATATAGGTATATTGTATGAAGGTACCAAAGGAAGATATGGATAGGAATCATATCTTGCCGATAGAGATTTTAACTAAATGAATATATGTATAACACCATACATAGTTCTGACCTCACACTATGATAAAGCCTTGCATCGTGGGTATCAGGAACTACGAGACTTTTCAGTCTCACAAACACCCAGATCCAAAACAAATACCTGTGGATCACACAATTACGTGGAGGCCACGTACAGGCAAGCGAAAGGTCGGACGCCCGCCTACAAGGTGGACGGACGATCTGACTAAGGTTGCAGGAAGTCGCTGGATGTAGGCCGCTTCCAACAGGTCATTGTGGAGATCCTTGAGGGAGGCCTATGTTCAGCAGTGGACTTCCTGTGGCTGATATGATGATGATGATGACACAATTACTTGTCTCAGTGCGGGGATCGAACCCGCGGCCTCACGTTCCACAGCCGGCGTTTAACCCACTGCGCCACGAATGCTGTCAAACTGGGCTGCGTCTGCAGCTAACTTTGTGTTCCTGAATAAAAATATAGGTAATTCTAATTCAGCAATTAGTTCCAACATCATATTCAACTATTCTGAGATTCCCAATAACGTGTAAAACAACAAATAACGTGCAATATTTTGCCTGTTTTTTTTAAATCTCAATTGAGTTGCTTCTTTCTCAACCTTAGAATTTCGACATTAAATTATTAATTTAAGTTAAAATTGTCATAATTAAATTAAGAAAAAAACAAATCAGAAATGAATTTACAACGACAATTTTACGTGTAGGTATGTTGTACAAAATTAACAAAACTAAAAGCTGCCTATTAGTGCATCAGTGCCTGTCTTGTTTTGTAGGTCAGGACAATAATAAATAAATAAACGAAATTTAAAACATTTATGTATTTTTATATCATTTTTTCAACACCTTCTCCATTATATTAGAAGCTAGTGCCATATTAATTTTATTCTGAGATTTCTTAGACAATATGCCTAATAACGCTTTCAACACTTTCACTTTTCCATCTTTATACTGCTTTACTAATTTTGGGTTGTTTTCTGCTATTTCTTCACACAATTTGGTTATTTCTTCTTCATCGCTGAGTTGCGTCCATCCTTTTTCTTTTACAATACTTAGCGGAGATAGATCATCATCTCCTGTTTCTAGAAGTTCATCAATAACTTGTTTAGATACTTCTAGATTTATATCGTTTTGTAAAAGCATATCAGTCAATTCCCTCATTTGTTTTACTGTAATGGTGCAGTCGTCTACATCTAATTTTCTTTTATTAAGTACCATTAGAAGTTCATTGAGTAAGAAGTTGGAAACTTTAGTAGGACTCCTTGGTTTATCTGAAGTGAGTTCTTGGAAATATTCTAGAAGCGTTGGTTCGTTGACAAGTTGTATGGCGGCGTCGGGACGTAGTTGGTGTTGCTGGATAAGATTCAGTCGAGTTTGTTCTGGTAATTCTGGAATTTGTTCTTGTATGAGCGGAACACTGATAACATCTTGATGGTCTTCTTTTGTTTTTAGATTTACGCGAAGCGGTGGAAGGTTTGGTTCTGGCATGTACCTTTAACAAGTAAACAGAAAATTAAGGATTGTTTACAAGATTCAAAATAGGCAAATTTCTTATAACGTTTATGTTTAACTAAATGTTCAGAATGCCTAACAACTACGAATTGAATTTCGGAAAAAACATTCTTAGGTAAATGGAAATATATACCCTTTTTTACAAATTAAAGACAAGACGTGCAAATTTTAAGATAACATGCATAATTATGCATAATAAGACAATAAGTAGCTAGTGATCATAGCCAATTAACACAAATAGGTTACAATTATAGAAAGGAAATGAAACACGAAATAATTAAAGTTAATCAAGATTGCTTTAATTACAAGCATGTAATTGGTATCTAGAATATGCATATCCTTAAAATAATTGTTTCATTAGAATATTAATTAGCAAATGATCCTCTGTCTAACTGAAATCTGTATTTAATAGAATCGATTTATTAATATATTTTAAAACTGCTTATTTGTTGCCTTTTTTTTTTTATTGCATTGAATGGCGAGACGAGCAAGCCGTTCGCCTGATGGTAAGCGATACGACCGCTCATGAACAGTAGCAATATTCCACTGCGCTCGCCATCGGAGACATAAGATGTTAAGTCTCAATATGTCCAGTAGTTGCTCTGGCTACAATGTCCTTCAATCCGAAACACAACAGTGCATTTAAGCAGTGTTGTTTCACGGGAGAAATAGACATTGCAGTGGTACCTACCCAGATGGCCTCTCACATATGAGAGACCTACCACCAGTAAAGCCTAGCGCAATAATGCCGCCCATTGTACTTACTTTAAATCTATGGAGCTCCAATGGTTTTTTTTTTTGCGTCATAAAGAGAAAAATAAATAAATAACTGTTTCGGTTTGAAGATTTTTTGGCCTTCAAGATATTTTCAATGAATTAATGTTCCCATGTTTACAAGAACCTAATTACTTATTTATTGCCATAATTTTAAAAAAATCTTATTCAACTACTATAAATGCTACTAACTACTATAAATGCTTTTTATTCGCGGTTGGTGTCTCATACATGCGCAAATACAGAAACCGCAAATATGCAATAGAGTTTTTTTATTGGTTTGAACGGGATAATTTCTGAGGATAAAATATTTTATGAAATTTACTATACATAATACATAAGTAGGACTGGTAGTACATTAGTAGTTATGATAGATTTTAAAAAACAATAATAATTTTATTATTTTTATTAATAATTAATTTAATTACCTGTAATCCTGCACTACTTCTTTGTCTCGCATTGATACTGTGATTTTTTCCGCGGCATCCCAAGATCGGGTTTCATTGATGATGCGCCCGCCATTTTCTAATATCACCTTCTGCCTTTCAATCTCATGCCGAATCGCACCCGCCACGCCACGTATTGATCCAATGTTCTTTATCTGTAAGTAATTAAAGTATGCTCTATTATTGCACTTACACTTCAGGCATCAAAACATTTTTTTGGTTTAAGATGCACAAATATCTAACTTTACAAAGGAGGAGCAGGACAATAAAAGACTGATGATGTGATTTGTGATGTGAAATATCTAACACTATTTTGTATATTGATACCAATATTTTCAATATGGTAATGAAATAATAATAAATAACACCCAACAATCACATACATAGTCCTGACCACACTCCCACACTAAGATTGAGTCTTATATCGTGGGTATCAGGAAATACGAGAGACCTTTCGGTCTCACAAACACCCAGACCCGAAAATAATATTTGTGGGCTGCCCAAACATTTCTCTCGGTGCAGAAATTGAACCTTCGGCCTCTCGTTTCACAGGCGGCATCTACAATATAATGTACCTACACTGTTTGTTTAGAGTTGATAAAACTGAATAATACAATGTAATTATGCGCTTTATTTTTTAAAGGGGTTAATTTACTGCCTTCAATCCTCAAAACGTATCTCGTATCTCACATGTCAACATAATTTAGTAATAGTGATAATTACCTCAGTGCGAGTTGAGAGAGGGTCCCCAGGGCGTCGTAGTGACACATTAGCGTCGACTCGAAGGGCGCCCTCTTCCATACGACCAGTACATGCGCCGAGCCTCTGCACTATCAACACTAACTCTTTCACCAGGGCTGCGGCTTCCTCACCATCCTGTAAACAAGAAAATAGTAAACATTTAATAAATGATATTAAAAAAGCGCAGTGCAATGTTCTATGTTGGTGAACATTCATTGTTCTGTAGCTGGAAATTAATTTTAATAAAAATAGTATTTTTATTTTTAGTGAAATTTTGTAATTTTTCCGTCAATATATGTACTTTTTAATTATATAAGTCCAATTAACTCATCTGATTGTAATCAATAACTACTGTCCTTGAACAACTACAAACAAATTGCAGATATATGATTATGTCTTTCAAAATAATATGGGAAAGAATGGGTTAAATGTATAGTAAATATGAAACACAAACCTCTAAATCAGGCTCAAACACCAGTTCTATGAGTGGAGCACCAGCTCTGTTAAGGTCTACAAGACTCTGCTTCAGCTCAGTGTCATGAAGGGATTTGCCACTGTCCTGTTCAAGCTGAATCTGCTTGATCTTAGAACTCTTCTTGTAAGGCTTCTTGTGAATACCAGGCGTAAATACCTGTAAAGATAGAAAAACACTATAACTTAATACACAAATTGTATTGGCATCCATTTTTATGTGGGACTTTAATTGTTTTATTTTTATTTTTATTTTATTTATTAAAGGATTTCCCACAAGGAATACACATAGCATTCATATAATAATATCGTGTTTCCTCAATTATAGGAAATCACAACAAGCTCAAAGTATGCTCACCACAAAGTGAAATTAAATTACAAATTAAAACAAATTAACAAACTAAATTAAAATCAAAATTAAACAAATTAACAAACTAAATTGAAATTAAAATCAAAATTAAACAAATTAACAAACTAAATTGAAATTAAAATCAAAATTAAACAAATTAACAAACAAAATTAAAATCAAAATTAAACAAATTAACAAACTAAATTAAAATCAAAATTAAACAATTTAACAAACAAAATTAAAATCAAAATTAAACAAATTAACATACTAAATTAAAATCAAAATCATCAATCATTTTAATGTTAAATCCATGGTGGGTTCATCATTCTGCCTCATTTGGCTTTACAAAAGATTTTAGAGTGATGTATTTCTTATACCCTTGCAATGCTATAAAAATCGGTCCTGCAAGCGCTTTGTTTATTAATGAAATGAGTGTTCATAACAGTAGGCTTGAGTCTGTTTTAAACATTAAATACCTGAAAATGAATAACTCCATCGTTAGCCAAGGGCGCTCTTTGTTGCGTTATTTGATAACCAGCTGGTAAATCGGCGTAAAAGTAATGTTTTCTATCAAAACTCGACACTTCATTAACTCTACACGAAAGAGCTAACGCAGTCTTTATTCCAAGTTCAACACATTTTCTGTTCAAAACTGGTAGTGTGCCGGGTATAGCCGCATCGAAAAGTGATACACAATTATTCACAATACCGCCAAATGTATTCTGAGCTCCAGAAAATAGTTTCGACTCGGTATTTAACTGCGCGTGCACTTCCAATCCAACTACGCTTTGCCACTTATCACTGGACTTTGACACGAGGTTACGCTTACATATCAATACACTTTTAATAACATTTGCACAATGATATAGTTTTGTAAACCGCATTTTATTTGATTATTTATATTTTTTCAATAGCGCAATGTACAACGAATGTACAGCTGTTTTTGACAACGTCAATTTAATAATAACCATAGATTATAGCTTGAAAGAAAATCACATTTCACTCAGGATTTTGCAAACGCTTATTTAAATACCTTATATAACATATAATTTTTTATATATAAATATTCTAATGAATTAAATGAATCATTTACAATTTATATTTATCTGACACGTGCTCAGTGCTTCAACTAGAACAGGAACTGCAACGCTTATTAATTTTAATAAGAGATAACAGATGGCGCTACCTATAAATGTCCATGATTATATTGCTCAACCTCCCCATTAGATGGCACTTTATACGAAAAATATATATTTAAAATAATACATGAATCTTTCGCATAAATCACAGATTTGATTAATATTTTTAAACATTTAGAAAATTACAATTCCACTACAACATTTATATTTGTTTTCCGGCAGTTACTTAATTGATTATTAATTACAAACGATTAATATTGAAATTGCTTACTACTGGCATTGAGGAAAACAAAATGTGTCGGACTTGAATCCAAGTACCTTAGTATAGTTATAGACTATAGTACTTATAACTTACTAAGGACCTTACAAATACATTTCCAAAATAAGAAAACCTCCATCCCAAAAATGTTATCAAATCGTTCGGGCCATAGATATGAAATCTTTAATGATACTTTAACGTTATTGCATATTTTTATAAAAAAAAGCATTAATATTAATCAATACTTTATATATGTTATTATGTTATGTATCTTAATAGCAAATTAAGAAGTTTTATCTACCTTGGCCCACCTGCAATTTTCTAATCGTCAACCTAAAACCTGATTACAGATATGCTGCTCATTTTGGTTGAGAAATAACAATTTGACAAACACTGAACCAATTTTGAAAGCATAAAATAGACACCCATTAAAATGTAATTGATTGTAGCATTATAATAATTAATTTAAATTGTACTTACCAAATTATCCTTTGTCCGAAGTATAAAACGAATGGTATGTGAAAGTTTTTGAACAATATCTTCATTTATTTGTATAAATAAATTTAAAATAACTTAACACTTAAATTGCATTGATAGTTTGACTAATTAACTAATAACCTAACAATTAATTACTTAATATACGTAAAAATATCACATTTTTATAAGATTAATTAGTTATTTCTAATGCCTAAATAATCAAGCCCGCCACGGCTTCGAACAAAAATGAGAAAAGGTAGAGAACAACGAAAGCCAAAGTGGCCTCGGCGATGGAGTACATTTTGAGTGATCTTTTTTGTCAAAAAGAAAAGTAAATGTTGAATTTTCCGCGGATTGCAACGCGGTGAACGTCCGATTGATTGCGAAGGAAAACGGAGTATGACCGCCAGTCAAAACAACGCGCGGCTATACAAGAAACCTTGACGGTATTACACTGACAAATTACAACGTACACACCACAAGAACATTTCAATAAATATGTGTGTCATCTATTTGAATCGGTTAATGCCCACACCCACCTACTGATAAAAAATAATGCTATTATTTACCTATACACCTACTATGTATCTGCAGTGTTATCGATACGTCATGCAAGCTAAACGGCATGCATACGGTACACACCTCCTATCTTGCCTTGGTATTACGAAGGCGAAAGGTATTATTTCTTCGAAATTTCTAGAAGCGAGTGTTAAAAACGTGTTGTTTACTTTTAAAATGTAGACACGAATAACATTACAGTCGTTTCAATCACATTTTCAATATAATTGCACCTGAATGGACTTTGATCTAGCATAAATGTATAATTAAAATGTTGCCACATGTGTATCCATGTCAGAATAACTAACGAGGTGGGTCGATTGCTTTGTTTTGATGATTAACATAAAACGATTAATGAACCTTAAACAACAAAGTAGTCAATAAGGATGAAGTTTATATTTGTAACCGAATTCTTATTAAATATTGAGAATAGTTATTAATGTGTGATATTAGTGGATGTGCGCTTAGAACAAAAACGTGATTAACATAAAGTTGTAACCTTGTTCATAAACAGTTTTTAAACCTATTTTAGCTCTCGAATATTTTGTAACATTCGAAGGACTTTTGAATTTAATTTGAGCGTAGAAGACAGAACTATCGGAAAACTAAAATACCTTTAAAAACATAAAATAAAGCGGTGAAGGTATACATTTATAATTATACATAATGCAGTGTAAATATTTTATACACAGTGTCGTATTCATGGAGTAAGTACATAGGTATTCATACAAATTAGTAATCTTTCTATGTGTTACACTGAAAGAAAAGCTTGCGGTATATCAAAGCAATAGATAAAAAAAATCTTTATTCGCCTTCAATTTCTGTAACATAAAAATAACATTTAGCTCTATTATAGAATTATGAGTCGAACTAAATATACCGTTACTGTAGGTTAACAGCCAACCCGCACTAGGCCAGCGTGGTGGACTATATGACCTAACCACTCTCAATCGTACTATCGATTGTAGAGTAGACCCGTGCCCTGCAGTGGGACGTATATGGGCTGATACAGAAGGTTAACAAACTGAAAAATGTGATTTTTTAAGCTAATTTTTGTATATCCATTTTCATTTTTCTATCATATTATTGCCAAAAAAGATACTATATAAATTTGGCGACAAATTCACAATACCAATAACATTTAAAATGTAATATTTTCCGGTATCATATTTTAAATTGATACATAGGCAAAAATGTTATAGAGCTGTACCTAGTTATTAAACTTAAATGTATCTCTTTTTTATATCATTATTCGCTAGATTTCTTGTACTTATGTTAATTATGGAACATAAACATTGCTAATACATATTGTTATTTAGGAATACATACAAGTTACATTCTTATTACTCACTAATATAGATGCCAAGAAGTCTTTGTTTTCCATTAAATTTATGTTTCGAACAATACGAAAAAATAGAATTGGAACTATAGTAGTGATAAAGAAAGGAAAATATGGGATCATATATATTCGCTATTTGCGCTATATTTCGAAATTACAGGTGTGAAAGCATTGCTGTATATAAAAAAGAATACTGACAAGTTTTGAACCAATACTTAACTAGGTTTTTTTAAATATTGCCTTTATTTATGGCAAATAAACATTGATTAGTGGACACACTTATACAAAACACCATTTATTACTTCTATTTTCTGATCTAATTACATAAATCAGTGTTCATCAGAGCTATGTACGAGTACATTAAGTTGGTTTTAGGTGCCTAATCGTTTGTAGGTAAGGCGAAGGTAAAGCGCAAATCCCGTATAAAGGTTATACATACTAATCTGTAGGATAGAGGTAAGGCCGCTGACCCCGACAAAGCGTCCCTCCCTCTTACTTACGGAAGGTGAACTGGTTTCTGGGTTTCCCTTAAGAAATGTAATGTGTTGGATTTGTAACGTTAGGTCAGCCTACAATCTGCATTACGTGACATTTCCAAGATGTTGCATCCGTGCAATATTTTGGTATGAATGGCTATTTTATCAAATACAGCTTCCATAAAAACCTAAAGGTCGTTAGTTCGACGCACAGGAAAAAAATGTTATTACCGCAGATTTTTCGGCGGACCAAAAGTCTCTGTTTCTTATACCCACAAAACATTACTCATTAATGATTAATGCCTGATCAAGAATGTTAGTAGTATAGACTTATTAAACAGAAACACGGTATACTTAATGAAAAACAAGCTTCGTATTTTATACTTGTATATTTCTGTGAACTCTACCACTCTACCTACTAACTCTAGGAAATACAGTATGTATCATTTCATGTTCAGCTTTCCCTCTAATGCGTTACATTACTGATTGTTGAAGAAAGGTAATGCTTTTCTTGCATACATATCTACATATTTGTCTTTATGTAAAATAATATGTATACCGGGTATATCAAGACTGCTACCGAAAACGAAGCCAGGTGGTAGTTTTAGTGAGTACAAACACAATGCAACTAAAAATTTCGCAAAGAAACGCGACATTAATTTTTAATGATTTTTTTAAATATCGTAATTTTTGGTTGGTAAATCCATAGTTTTTGCTAAAATAATAATTTAAACTGCTTTATACCTTAGAGTATTTATAAATAAAAGGGTATACACTATTATTTTAGGAAAAATATGTATTTACCACCCAAATATGCCCATAGGAAAAAAATTACAAAAAAATTGTCGCTTTTTTTCTAAAATTTTCTATTGCATTGTGTCTGAAGTCGCTTAAACAACCACCCGGCTTCGTTTTCCATAGCAGTCTTGATATACCCTGTAATTTTCAAACATCAATATAGTCTAGATAGATAGTTTGAAAGATTTTAACTTACGAGATTACATTTTATTCTTCCCAGTTGTGGAAATAACACAGAATATCAGGGGCGTGCACTCGTTGTAGGCAGAAATGCAGTGCTTTACTTGCCATTCACAGATATTTTATTATAACGTTCGTACGTTTTAGATGACTTTAATTTATAGTAAATAAATGAATAAACAAAATATAATAACTTAAAAACGCCTAATATTTTATAAATAGCACCTATTTGCAATCACGCAAACATTATGGTTGCCTCGCGAAAAGCAAGAGGCGCTGCAAAGTAAATTAATGTACCTAATCAACCAAGTCATGCCGCCGCGTCCCGCATTACATTTGTTTGCATGTGTGTAGTAATTTTGGTGTCCGTGCACAGTCGCAAACGCACACACCCATGAATATTGAAAGCCGCGACTCCTGCGGCAGGCCTCGGGAGTTCGGCAGTTGTCGGGAGTAATCGTAAATGTTCGTTGCCTATAATCCAAGTAAAATTAATAGGCTGGAATCTAATAAATCACCTATGAACATTATGCATTTTTGGTTAGTAAGGTTTTATTTGTTTAAATAGAAATGTTTTGTGTTTCGCGGGGGCCATTTTCCTTTTTTTATGAGTTTTTGCATTGTTTACTATTTTATACTAGTATTTTTGTAAAAAAAAATAGATTTCTTAACGGTTTTTCATTTTAACATTTGAAAGTGTGTACATTTAACAGTTTATTACTAAGTTTCGATATTAATTGTAGTCATTTGCTTTTACTAGTGTGTTTGTTTATTATTTTAAATGTTATTTGATTGCGAGGTTTGTGTTAAAAATGTATGTTTATCAAATGAATGAATGAGGTGGCCGAAATCTTGCGTTTATTTACATCGGGATAGGTATAGTAATCTCAACTAACCGGAACCTTGAATATGTGAAAATTGAAAGCTGACTAGGTGAGTTTTTTTTATTTTACTTATTAGAATTTCTTCCGCCGCGACGACCGATCGCTGTTTTGTCTGCGTTGCCGTAGAAAATGGACATGAATAGTAGTACATCTAAGACTTGTTATGTTGGCATGGTTTCCGACTTAGAGATCCGTCGCGTGGCTGTGGCTATGCTAAAAAACTATAAAAGAAAAAGTTTTTGTGACCGAGTACTCCGCCGCATACCCAGTGTCATAATCCTGTGCACGCCGCTGCAGAATATATTATTTTTTATTATACTTGTAATTTAAAAAAATAAATATAGCACAAGCAGTTTGTTTTTGTAAGCAAATATATACAAGAAAGAACCAACGCAGAATAAAATATTGAAGTATTAAATTTTTACTACTATACAACCTTGAAATAATTGAGCATGTATCGATGTTTGCTTATCCTTAACGCTGTTTGTGTACTTACAAGTGAAGTTAATTTGCATTGAATATCAATTATATATTGTACTTGCCGCATGCTATGTGACCTGATAATATCCACTTGTATAACAGATAGCGTTAACAAAAGTGTTTCATTTTGTTTTATTAATTCTATACTAATAGGTATTATAAAGAAAAAATATGTGACTGTTTTTTTAATTGAATAAGCTTTGAAACTACTGGAAAGATTTGAAAAATTCTTTCAACATCAGAATTCTATCTTTGATGAATACAAGCGATAGAAAATTTAAAAAGGTAATCCACACCCGGGCATAGACAGGCCAGGCCGCTAGTGAAAAATAATGTATAATAAAACATTTTTCATAAAGGTTACCAAATTTTGGTAGATTATAAGACTAGTACAATGTCAAGAAATCTGCGCTTAATAAAATCATAAACCCAATTAAAGTGCAAGTTGAACTTAACTGTAAAGTCAAGTTTCATCGACTCATACCAGTGTGGCATAAGCTCAGACAGAAGAAGAAAACAATTAATGTACAGCTAAATCAGCACCAATAAAATTTTCAATTCCGTGATACATTAAATCAATTAGTTCAGAACAAGGATGTGATATTAATTTACATAGTAACTACTAATGAGGAGTATGGCCGGAACATAACAACGAATTAATAATGACGTAAAAACGATAAAAAAAACCAGTTTCGGCCCATAAACATTACGGAAATGGTAATTACAGGCCTATTAATTAAATGATAGTAGTATCTGTAAAACGAGCGTAAATTCCTGAGGTTAATTTTTATTGCAATGTTGTGCGGGATGAGAGTGCCATTCGCCTGATGGTAAGCGATACGACCGCTCATGGACAGTAGCAAAACCAAACAACACCATGAATGACAAAGCAATCTGAAATGCTTAGCATCCCACTGCGCTCGCCATCCTGAGATATAAGATGTTAAGTCTAAAAATATCTAGTAGTTACTCTGGCCACTATATCCTTCAAACCGAAACACAAAATTGCATTTACACTACTGTTTGACGGGAAAAAAAGACAATGTGATGGTACCTACCCAGGCAGCCTCTCACATATGAGAGACATACCACCAGTTTATAGGATACTTTGTAAATTAGTCGTCGCTCGCAACGATTGAGATAATTCCTGACTGTATTATAACAAAATTTAGTACAAAAAAGGTAATAATGCTTATCACCGTTAAAATAAAAATGTTTCGCATTATGTTAATTTAATCTTTATATTTAATATTCATTTTTACTCCGATTACGAAAAATGTAAAAGGAGGCGCGATTTTCACGGCCATCGTATTGGCACTCCCAATGTCATTAAGAGCCTATCCTTAGTTTGGAAATCATTGCTTAATACGCCTCACTTAATTCTTAATACTTTAAATAAGCTTACTGCGTGGAATTTATCCATGACGTGTTTTAAGTACTCTTCCGTCCGTGCATTAACTGACTGGACTTTGGTCATCTAGAACGTGAAGGAAGGCCAGTGCTTACTGCTTAGCATTGGAAGTTTTTGGCTCGTTATGTCCATAAGTCCTTTGTGTGACATTACTTTAAATTGTCTAACCGACAATACGCATAACATAATTAGGTATTATGTTTTTATCAAAATTGTTTCAGTGTTTTTTTAACTGTATCAGCCCATATAGGTCTCACTCTTATACAATCGAGAGTCCTATTGAGAGGGGTTAGGTTTTATAGTGCCAAGTGCGGGTTAGCGAACAGAGTTTATTCTTTGGAAATATGTATTCCTCTCATTGTGTTTTCTAATTAACCCAAAAGTAATCAGAACCAAACTCTTTTACTAAATCTTCGTTGCAATGGTCAAAGTCCGTAATATAATGTGTTAACTTTACAACATACAAACAAACTCTTTACAACTACTTTATAATATAGTCTACACACAGTTTTCCTCCACACACATCGAGGTGTGAATGCAATAAATATAATTGTTATTCAAGTATCATACCGACGTTTTCCTCCACCATCTGTCCAAGCAAGGAGGTTTGGCATGCAAACTTAACAATTAATATCGAAGAATAGCACAACACAAGAGTACAAATCATTTGATATTTGGACAGCCAATACATTTTGAAGAGTACTTATAAATCGTCGCTTGGCTAACTACGCAGTTTAAATCATCATATTCTACGAAAAAATAAATACCTCTTATAACGGTAAACACTTGAGTAAAGCGCAATTAAGCATAGTTCGATAATAACTAAAGTCTGTATTATTCGACAACAATTGTAAACCTATTTGTCCTGATTTTAAGGCTGTATGTAACTAAATATAAGAAAAAAAACGAAATTCTTGTCTATGCCGTGACTGCTGTTTCGCATATAGTTTAAGGGCCCAGAATAATTCTACTGCGCCACTCTCATCTCTCTCTTCAGCCACAGTAATTCTCCTGGTGAACATGGGACTCCGCCAAGAATTTCAACAATGGCCTCATGAAAGCGGCCTGCAAACAGCGACATCTGCGAGCCATTTCTCCATGCGTGGACTAGCCTACCCAAATATAATACTCGTGACCTCAATTTTCACTGCCCATATAAGTTTCAACTTAAACACGACTAATGAAGTGATAACAACATAATAAATAAGTTAATTTTATCAGTTGTCGTCACGTTCATAAAGTGTCCATTTAATTTTTACGGGTTTGCAAATTAACGTCCTTATTGAAATTGAAAAGTAATGCCAAATAATTTTATTTTCATAATTTGAAGAACACACTAAAACTGTTTCAAAGATGTTTATTAAATTAAATATTATGTTAAATATGGTAGTATTTGCTCAAAAAGTTATTTTTTTCTCTTGTGAGTAATCCTCACCTACCGATTATGGCTTGGGTTTTACACTTTGCAGAGAACGCAATAAATAAGGCAGACTTGTATTAAGTGGTTAGACACATACAAGTGTTTATTGTACAAACAGTTGGTACTAAATGGAAGTATAATTCATATTTACGTTGAAAATATCCAGTGGCATAATAATTTAGAATTTTACGTCGTATTAATTATTTTCATTTAGTGACCCTTTATATACAAAGTATACAGACGGACCTGATGCCTGAGGCATTCTCTTCCGGTCAAACTTTGAGTGGTGTAGAGAAATTAAGGTAAAACGAATTAAAGCTAAAAGAAATATACAGATTTAAGTTTACTTTTGTCATTTTATAATAAGGAAATCCACATATTGTAAATACTTTTTAAGGCATTATTTATTTAGGGAAATAGTTATACGGCAACCAGTTAACACTTATATGAACTAGCTTCGAAAACCGACTTAAACAGAAAAAACAGCTCCGACAAATTCAACCACTGCGAAATGTTTTTAAGAGGACAAAGAGTTACTGAATAATTATTATTAAAGGTATAACTAAGCATAAAAAGAAAATGATACAATAGGGATTAACTGCATGTAACCTTCACAAAGTCACACAATTATTTTTACACTAGAATACTAACTGCGTGTTGTACGTCACTTACACATAATTATTACTCACACCATCTTTATAAATCAGACTTTAAGTCGTAATCAAAATAGCATTATGTAACAGTCACATAATAGTCCATAGCAGTTAGAAAAAAACAATTCATCGTCAAGGTTATATTTTTATATGGCAGTGGAAAATCCCTTGTACCGTCAATGAATCACTTATTTGTCGCGTAATTTATTATCCGTTCATCCATTACCTAAGGGAAGTTCACTGCTGAACATAGGCCTCCCCCAATGATTTCCACAGTTACCTGTTGGAGGCAGCCCGCATACAGCGACGTCCCGTGACCTTAACCAGGTCGTCTGACTACGGTATTTATCATAATTGTATTAACATGTATTAATATAATACCACGAATGGTCAAAAATAAGACGCATATGGCAAGTATTTTGTATCGATAAACATTTGCCGAATATTGTTTGGCTAATGTCTAGTCATAGAATAGCAAATAATTATGCAACATTTACAGTGTTTAAAATGATAAAGCAAATATTACTGCAGTATGTGCAAATGAACAAAACATTGCTCCAATTCTACAGGGTATATCAAGACTGCTACCGAAAACGAAGCCGGGTGGTAGTCTAAGCGACTTCAGACACAATGCAACAGAAAAAGTTGCAAAAAAAGTGACAATTTTTTTTTTTGTTATTTTTTTCCTATCGCCATATTTGGGTGGTAAATACATTTTTTCCTAAAATAATAGTGTATACCCTTTTATTTATAAATACTCTAAGGTATAAAAGAGTTTAAATTATTATTTTAGCAAAAACTATGGATTTACCACCCAAAAATGACGATATTTAAAAAATCATAAAAAATAATTGTCGCATTTCTATGCGAAATTTTTAATTGCATTGTGTTTGTAGCCACTAAAACTACCACCCGGCTTCGTTTTCGGTAGCAGTCTTGAGATACCCGGTATATATGAGTAAGGTACTGGTTAAGCTAAAAATACAAAAAATATGCACAACCTAAATACTATAAATCTCATGGTAATTATCATACCAGACAGGAAACTAGGTTTAAATTTATAAGCATATGACTGATTTACGGCAATACATGGCAAACAACCTTTATTATTTTATAACAATTTCCCTAAGAGCTAGGAAAAACAGGCCGTTATACGTATATAAAAAATATTGATATGTAAATTTACGGTATATAAATCCCTGGTGTCAAGTTTAATCTATATTTGGGCAACAGACTTCTATCTAACACTTATGGATAATTTACATTGCAAAGTATTTATAATATTATCTTGAATCTATGCTAAGAATTTGATTTATATATTGTCTCTTTATGTCAATAAAGTTTTTATGATTACTTCAAAATTAGGATGGTTTAGTAGTTTAGATACTTACCATTAATTGTTTCGTTTTTATTCCTCAATTCGTTTTTTTTAAATACCGAAATGCCAGCTGATAGTAATCGCTGATAACTGGCGCACCACGTAAATAATTCCATTTACAATTTACTGTAATATTTATGGTAATAAATTGTACTAATTGATAAGAATAACCTTTTATTGATTCTATATTATCATACAAAATGTGCGGTTTTATGACCTACTCCACTTAATTTAGTAAGGTCATGTTATAAGGTTGTGATAAGCGAAGCCCAATAATAATTGCTAACCGTACCCTAACCCCAACCGCTCTCCCTTTTCTAAAATGTCAACAATGAATTTATGATACTTCATTAAAATAAGTAATACTAAGTACAGAAAATATATTGTATATAGAGATTAAGTTCTATGTGTATTGGCTTGTCATAAGAGCTCTTAAATTGCCTACGTGACCAATAAATACATTTCATTTCAAATACATTTCATTACATTTCATTTCAGGTAATACGGATGTTCAAAGGCGATTATGAACATTTCCCATCAGAAGTATCACTTACTTATTTACAAGGGGTTACTCTATAAAAACGATACGAACTTCGAATGTTCAGACGCCGCACGTAAAACTTCACTAATGTGCCTAGATACTCCACAAATGTTGGATTCCTCTATCGTACTCCTTATTATATCAGCTACCTGACAAAAAAGTCCCGTCAAAATCGGTCCAGCCATTTCAGAGATTAGCTGGAACAAACAGACAGACAGACAGACAGACAGACAAAAAAAATTAATATCATTTTCGGCACAGGTATCGTGTATATAACGATATATAGTTGGACATTTTTTTTATTTTCACTTTTAAAACAGACACTTCAATTTTATTTATATGTATAGATGTCTTTTCATTTGATTTAGGTAGGTATAGATGTATGTGAATGCCTGCTATGCATTTGGAGGCCGCGGGTTCGATGTGCTGTGTGTTGTGGAATGTTTGTGTGATTCACATGTATTTGTTTCGGGTCTAGGTGTATTGGAGACTGAAAATTCTAGTGTAGAAAACTATTTTATATATCTGGATAGTACTTATAGTGCGCCTTAGAAGACTCGCTCAGGGTCGTCTCGCCTCGTTAATCCTACATCCGCTACTGGTGTAGGATCAGAACGATGTATATGACTGTTGGGTGTATAATGTATACATTTTATTTATTCATGTATTTTAAGTATGCCGCTTTTTAATGTTTCGACCATGGGCCAAAAACAACAATTCAACGTATAATGTAATTTATTTGCCAGATATTAGAGTGACGTCAATCGTGACAACGTAGACGGCGCATCGCCCGCCCACGCGAACAAAAAATAGAATGCACTCGATGACGCCAAAATCGTCGATGATGCATACGTAGTACCGACACGCTATGGACTTAAAGCATGATTTAATACCTTGCTATTTATTTTATACTAGCACGAAAAACTGTCTACTGCACTTTATTAATGTAGGATTTGAATGATTGACGAAAGATAAGAAGAATAGAACGTTAGACAAATGACTGATATGGAACGTGGTTTATGTGAAAGAGATGACTAAAGAAAATATTTAAGATGGAAAGAGTACGAGGATGAATGACTAAGATGTTGAAATATGGAAGGATGGAATACCAGATAATAGTCTGGAAGACGAGGGAAAACGTGAAGGACGGAAGGCGTATGCGGTGAAGACTTGATTTATAGAAGATGAAATTATATTTAAGATTATACAAACAATCCTCGTTTGATTTGACCCATAGTGGAACTATTCCCACATTAATAATATGCACCCAAAATTCATATACATAGTTCTGACTACATATTAAGATCAATGGAGTGTTGTGCCATGGTTACCAGAAACTATGCAAGTTTTTTTGGTCTCGCAAACACTCAGACCCACAGAACAATATTCATCTGTTTTGTGCTTAGACCCAAGACAAATATTTGTGAGCGTCACAAAGAAATCAAACCCGCAGACTCTAGGTTCACGGCCGCTCGTTTCATTTATAATTCATTTAATAATAGTCCAACCCATTCTAGGTATAAATCACGTAATACTCAATCTGTTTTCCTGGAAAAGTCTACTTTGTTTCGTAATTTAGCGCTTATAGATATAAGTGTAATTTACATGTAATTTTTAAACCATTATAATCACTTTAGCCACAGAAAATAGACTTAAATGACGTAAGGTAGGTAAACAACATATTCACTGCGAAAATCGACACTACAGATTATTTACATCGAATTTCCATTAGGGCCTCTAGAGCTCATCATAGAGAGATAGCATATACAATTATGTATTTTAAAGGATTCGCATTGGTGTATCCATATGTATATTTACTACACAAAACGTGTTTCTAAAGCTGGTATTTAACGGCACACTGTCCCCTGGTCAAACCCGTAGTAATAAGTTGTATTATTGAGAAAGTTATTTTTTTTTTTCTCTTTATTTAAGGGCTTTATCGCTTAGCAACAATGACGCCCTATAAAATCATCACTAAAACTACTACAAACTTATCATCTAATTTCAAACCGTAATTATTAACTTACATATAAAACTAAACTTATCTTAAACATATGTGTGCTAATTTACATAATAGTCTAAATTTTTCTGTTGCCGGACAAGCTAAAGTACTATTACATAAACCAACATTAAATCCCAATTGAGATTCAAACAATAATTCTTCTTAAATAATTATTTTTTTTACATTCCAGTAGGATATGTTGAACATCCTCAACAGTTCCACATTCGTCGCAGTTCGGCGACCTACACAACCTCATAAGATATCTAAATTGATTTAAAGGAATATGTCCCGATCTAATTCTTAACGCGGTGATAAGAGTGTTCCTGTTTAAGGAGCTTTCGTCTATCCAATTATTTTTAGGAATTTGTGGTTGAATGGTTTTAAACCATGTTCCCTTTTGTGTCGATAATACTTTAAAATGTTCATTCCAAATTTCAAAACAGTGTTGTTTCAATAAGTTTAAATAATCGGAATACAATGGCGTTATCCCTATTGGAATTCCGTCACTTACTGCCTCTCTAGCTAACCTATCAGCCGTGTCGTTTCCTTCTATCTTAACATGGGACGGAATCCACTGCAAAATGACCGTCTTTGAGCTGGATTCAAATTTATGCATTAAGTCTAGTATCTGGTAAGCTATCGGTATGCTTCGTAAATACGAGGTGCACCGAGCCAAGTATAAAAGAGCACTTTTGGAATCGCTTAAAATCACGAATTTATCAAATCCAATGGAATTAATATAAGAACAAGCTTCTAGTATGGCTATTAATTCTAAGTGCATAATGGAGATATTAGACTCAATACTAAATCTGGCTGATGTGTTGTTTTGTGGATCAAAAAAAGCAGCACCTCCTTGAGTACCTTGCTTGGAACCATCTGTAAAAATTTTGTAGCTATCGTAATATTGTTCATTAATGAACTGTATACAGATATTTTTCAGTTTACTAGTTTCATATTTACTTTTAGGCATATCAACAGCATTTATATAGGTTTTAACATTTTTAACCATGTCGATATTACTGTGAATTGGCAAACTTTTATAAATATTGTACACTGACACTAATAGTGGCTGTTTTCTTACTCGCCAATACTGAGAATGAGCGGTAGTTGATAGTAACTCAAGAAGATCACTTGACTTATTGCTTAACAAAGATTTAGATTTAAAACAAGATTTTGCGGCCAAATATCTTCTACGAATTGTTAGAGGGGGTAAACTGAGTTCGGCTTCCATAACCTGAATTGGAGTGGTTCTAACAAAGCATCCTATTAATCTAAGAGCTTGATTTTGAATTATATCAAGTTTTGCTAAGTGACATTTGAAACTGCAATCATATAAGAAACTACCGTAATCCAGTCTACTTCTAATTATAGCAATATACAAACGTCTTAAATGTTTTGGGTGGACTCCCCAAGACGGTCCCGCAAGAAGTTTTAATATATTTAAATATTTCGATACTTTCCTGATTAACTCATCGATATGTTTCCTCCATCTAAGTGAGCAGTCTAGCCACATACCCAAGTACTTCAATTAATTTTCTATTTTTATATTACAATTGTCAATATATAATTTGATAGGTAAGTTACATTTGCCTTTTTTAAAAATACAGATCTTAGTTTTATTAGTCGACACGTCTAAACCCAAATTTGATATTAACAGATTAAATTTATTTATTGCATCCTGTAGTTCCTTAGTGATTGAGTCAACATCATTGCCCGGCATAAATATAACGAAATCGTCGGCATATTGCGAGATACCAACATTTGTGATGGCTTTGCAGATATCGTGAGTGGCTATATTGAACAGAAGAGGTGAAAGAGGATCTCCTTGCGCCAAACCTCGACCGGTAGTTCTACAGACTTCAAAGTTGTTACCAGAATATTTAATAAATCTCTCTTTTAAAAAATTCCATAAGTATGAGCATAATTTACCACCGACGCTAATTTTGTCTAAAATGAGAACTAGTTGATTAACATCTACATTGTTATATGCATTGTTAATGTCTATAAAACAAGTTACTGTCAATAAATTTGTAGAAAATCCTAATTGAATTTTAGAAATTAATTCCATTAAGTTATTCAGACAGGATCTTGTCTTACGGAATCCTATAGTGTTATCGCTAAAAATATTTTTTCTTTCAACACACCATTCTAGCCGTTTTTGTAGAATACAGTGAAACGTTTTGCATATGCAAGAGATAAGTGAAATGGGACGAAGAGAAGAGGCAAGGCCCCTGGGACGTCCTGGTTTCGGAACAGTAATAATTTGAATATTCCTCCATTGAGTTGGTGTATATCCATCATTGAAAAACTTATTGTACAGCTTAACTAAAACGAATTTACCAACAGATGGGAGATTTTTGATCATAGAGTAGGACATTTGATCATATCCGGGGGCCGTGTCTTTATCTTTAATACAATTTTCTAATTCTTTAACAGTAATTTCTGATTCCAATTCTAAATTAGAATGAGAAAGTAGGTTTGGGTAATGAAATAAAATCGGGAGTTAAACCTTTCAATACCCTTTCTGCTACCTTTGTATTAATGCTTGGTGATTTCGATGCGTATCCTTTAACCCATTTCATTTTACGCCACATGTCATTAGCCGTATTGGTATCATCAATAGTTGAACAGAATTGTTGCCAGGATTCGCATTTTGCCTTGCGTATTAATCTTTGCGATTCTCGAATTTTATCCTGAAGCAGTTTATAATTATGAGGAGTCGGATTCCGTCTAAATCTGGCTAATGCTAATCTACGTTCACCTACTGACTTGGAAATGTTAGCATTCCAATATGGCTTAGGCTTAAATTTATTATTTACATGTTGTGGTATATCAACATTTGGTATATGTAAATTGGCTGCTTCTTGTAAGGTGTTTTCAAAAAAATCGTATCCCGTCTGAGGATCATCCGGCAATTCAGAATTAATAATAACATTTTCTATATATGAAGTATAATTCAACCAATGAGCCTTTTTAAAATTTCTTTTGCGGATCCTCTTTTGCGGTCTATTTAATTCGTGTGATATTATGATTATCAAGTGGTCACTGCCAAGAGACTCATTGGTAAATAAAAGATATGTGGGGCGCAGATTGCTGCAATACACCATTAACTAGTCTCATACGCGTTGTAGTGCCATCGTTTAAACAAATGAAGTTATAATTTAGTACAGAATCAAATATTTGTGATCCTCTTTGGTCTGTTTTGTAAGACCAGGTTGAGTGGTGACCGTTAAAATCCCCCAACACTAATGTTTTGCTACTTCGCATAGAAAACACAAAGTCCCAGTCGCTCGATATCGTGTGTACTGTTGATGGACAGTATAAAGATATGATATGTTGGAGGTCAGGACAATTGAACAACTCGATATGTATCAACTCAATTCCACGATTATGATTTTGTATATGATGTGATTGTGTTTTAATAGATTTGTGAGTAATAATAGCGACACCTCCATATCCGTCATCTCGATCTTGTCGTTCAATATTATAATCTTTAATTGTCAAAATAGTCGTTAATTCTAGCCATGTTTCACTTAGTACTGCAATATGAATTTTCTCCTGGGTTAAAAGTTGTTCTAATAGTATTAATTTAGGTTTAAGGCTTTGTGCGTTCCACTGAACAATGTTTAATTTGCATTTACTAAATCTATGAGAATCCACTGATGAAATTATACAAACTAGTGCTATCTGATACGTTACGAACTACTAAAAATATGATCCACTCTAATACAATTTTTACTGCCTTTTGAATCTTATTTTCTAATGAATCTTTCTTAAAAAATATATCTTTAATCTTATAAAGTAATTGTGTTACCGTCATATTATTTTCATTTGACTCATCCCTCTGACTGATATGTCTTCTTTTTCCTGAACTCTTGTAAGCCGAGGTGGTTGAAATGTCCGATTCCCATCCTACGTCCTCATTATTTCTGACAAAATTCATGCGGTCCTTTTTTTGAGGTATTTTTTGATTATCATCGCGTTGGTTTGTGAACAAGGGGGTCGAAGGTTTTTCTTTGTGGGATAATAACGATGACTCTGTTTTGTCAGCGTATGTGATATTTTGGTTCCTTCTTGCATGTGTCTGTCTCTGGGGAGTATTATCCTTTTTTATGTTGCTATCATCCTGGGGTTGTTGTCGTGGTGTGGGAGAGGGGGGAACATACAGAGTTAAGGCTTTCCGGTAAGTACAATTAAATTCCGCCATCAAATAACGAATATTCTTTTCTTTGATATACACTGGGCATGTTTTATCCAAAGCTAAATGGTTTCCCTTACAATTGACACATGTCATAGTTTTTGTCTCGCAGTTATCATGATTCTGTCCACATTTGGGACAGAAAACTTTTTTAGAAGGACAATATTTATTGATGTGGCCGTATCTCCAACATTTGGAGCATTGTGTGACAGGGAAAATGTACTTCTCCACTTTGATTCACATGTTATATATATAAATAAATGGTGGTAACGATGCGCCCTTAAAGCAAATTCGTAATGCTTCACTCGGTATCCATCCTGTAGACTTATCCTCCGTATTATTGGTTGATTTGTTCCTTCGGTTTAGGCGTATTGCTGATAATATTTCAGTATCACACCGGACACTATCCAAGAAGTCTTGTATAGACAGGTCAACTTCAATATCCCGTATAATTCCATACGTTACACCAATCTCCGATGTTTTTTGGCATTTCCAACCTAAGTGTGCAAAATCATGACATTGTTGGCATGTGATTCTTCTTCAAATGTAATTAATAATTTATATGGGTTAATATATTTAACCCGTTCTATTCCTTGTATTTTATGAACACCGAATAATTTTGCAAGGCCAAATTGTTTGGGGAACATCTCATTGTTTGTTATACTAACTTCAATTTTTTCACTATTAAATCTTTCTTCCTCCAAGGTGTGACTTTTTGCTGATAATTTATTCTTCTTTTGTCTGGTAACGGCAGTCCAGCTTCCAGACGAATCTTCATCTCTGACTCTTTTACCTCCAATACCCAAACTTTCCTCTTCCATTTCTTGATCATTTATAGATTTCTCCGATTCAGAATGCATAATATCGTCAATAACATCACATTCAATCGAATAACTATTAGTTACAATGTTGCTCATTAAGAACAAAAGGCCGGCCGGGCGGCCGTCCGGCCAGGTGTGCAATCTTTTATCAGTAAATAAGTAGTTTTATTTAATTGTACGCACGACTATCTCTCGCCACGCAATCTATGCGACTATGAGAAAGTTATGATATCATCCTAGTCGATTTCAGCCAAGGTGTCTGAACAAAAATAATTAACTTAATTAGACTGTTGTACCTTTTGATCCGCACTTATGAAATTGAACAAGGAACTTACCTGTTTTTTTGCACTACATCTGCGAATATTCTTGATACGTCATTAAAAGAAGAAGCTAACGCGATTCATGTAGGCTTATCTCTCAGAGATAGAGTCCGCGACGAAAAGACGATCAACGAATTTGTGTGGTCTGCGGTCAACGAATTATTATTCGTCTGGCCAGGAGGGCAGGACACCTGGCCAGACGAAGCGAAAGTCGGTGGACTAAAGCAGTTACTGAATGGTGGCCTTGAGGGGGCAAGAGGAAGGTAGGCAAGCTACCCGCTAGGATGACATCGTTAGGTTTCAAGGAAACGGTGGATGAGACAAGCTCAGGAACGGTAGAAGTGATGTAAGAAGAGGCCTATGTGCAGTGAATAAGTGTGGGCTGATATGTTAGTATGTAATAAGTTAACTATTGTAGTTCGAAAATTTACATTATACAATCAAAATTAACAGTATAAAAAGTAAATGCGGTAGGAATTCCCAATATCGTACATCAGCGAAGTTAATGATATCAACCGAAAGATTGTGAGCCGGATGTCTCGCCGTGGGTCTAATTTCATGCAGGTTGATAAGAATTTGATTAGATAATTAAATTATTGTATCAAATTCTGTTTCGTACTTGAAGCATATTAGAGGAATTTTATATCCGGATGTGTGTGTACTCTGTTAAATATAATTAAAATAATTATCCCACTTGTGTCACCATAGTTGTAGGCAATTTGAGTACGTCATGCTCGCTTAAAGGTCTGTGCTTGCGGCGGCGTCGTGTGCCGGGTCGGTCACTTTCCTATAACACGGTTGAGGAGACCGATGGCTGGCACATGGGTCATACTCGTGAACGGGTGCTGCTTGTGTAGACTGGTCTGCTCAATTTGCTTATAATGATAATATTAATTACTTTGTTTTTCTTCTTTAATTTTTTTATTGCCTTTCATTGCTTTTGCTGAACAGTGTATACCGATTCCGCGGTCAGGGCGACCACACTTAACTCAGCCGTACCATATAATTATTATTATGAATAATTTATGAACTGCTCTGAATTTCAACTCCTGTATGATCACTGTATTGTAAACTTATTTTGAAAAGAGCAACGCTAGAGTTTCTTGCCCGTTCTTCTCTGGCGAAAACAGTCTTGTGAACTGGGTGGTAGTGGAAAAAAAATGACTGAATCTAAATAGTGTATGACATTTTATGGATTCAATAAATATTTTCATTTCATTTCATATAAAAGCATGATAAGGGTTATATTAAATAGGTTAAATTAAGTAAAATATCTGAATTAGTATATCTGTATCATATCCATATACGGCCTACTGCAGGGCACGAGCTTCCACTTTAATTGAGAGCATGATTGATTGGATAGGTCATATAGTCTATCACGGTGGCCTAGTCCGGGTTGGCGGACTTTACATACCATACAAATTCTTCCAAGTCGCTATTCAAGTTCTCGCACGATGTTTTACTTCATCTTTATAAAGCGTAGTATGCCCTGGGTCTTAAGTAAGGTATACGCTGAAATATTATCATTCACTCACATCTGATAGTTCTATACTAGGCAATAAGCATAGGCTTATTCAGAGACTTGTTATTGAAAATGAACCATGTCTTCTATTCTACATCCTTATCACCATCTTCTTGAGGAGGATCGCAACGTAACATAAAACGCCCTCAAAGATTTACATCGTAATTGATTACAAGCAGTCTCCTCTAGTGTCTTCTTACATATATGTATTTCTAGCTAAGTAGCTAAAGAAGTAAATATCTGTTTCTTTCGCCATGAGTTTACTAAACTTGTATATAATCTTCCTATCTCTTAACATATCAATATAATAATTATTAATATATTAATACACATTATTATAAATATCATTGGCTCTCAAATCGCATCACATATATCATTTATATTAATTGACAGCCACCGTGGCGCAGGCGGTTAGACGCTGCCTGTGAAACGAGAGGCCGCGGGTTCGATCCCCGCACCGAGAGAAATGTTTGTGTGGACCACAAATATTTCTTCCGGGTCTGGGTGTTTGTGAGACCGAAAAGTCTGCCGTAGTTCTTGATACCCACGACACAAGACTCGATCTTAGTGTGGGGTCAGGACTATGTATGTGACTGTTGGGTGTTATTTTTTTTTTATTTTATTTATTAATTGTGTAAATGTGATCTAGAATGCTATCTAAACACTCCCCTACTTTCTATGTCAAAAGCCTTTGCCAAATGTATGTATATAACACAGCCATTATTTAATATATTAATACATGAACTTTATCCCTAGATAATATATCCAATACTAAGATATTATTCGTATATTATTGAACAATCATGAGTCAAAGTTCAAGCAGCATGTCCATTGTTTGCCAGCAGTCAATATAGTCCTCATTTACATTACTCTATGAACAAAAACAGAACAATTGCGTAATATAAATTAGGTAAGATCATAGGTTACAATGGGTTTGAATACTATTTTTAGGCCTATTCAACAGAGAGTTGTTGTCAGGCAGGCAGCCGATCACAAAACAAGCAAAATAATGTTGTAACAAGTATTCATTGATGGTGTGAAGGTTCCATCTTAGTGTGGGTTCCGGGAGGAGGGTATAGAGGTTGGTAACTCGGCTGGTAGAGGATAATTCTTTGTTCTTCAGTAGAATTGCATCGACTTATACTTAGGATGTAAATCAATAAAGTCTCATAAAAGTAACTTGGAGTGCCGCCATCTAAGTCCTAGAGGTCTTCATTGGCAATCATACCAGTGGTTTCCCAATATTGAACAGCCTTGTAAAAGCATAATAATGAAAGGAAAATTAAATAGAAAACTAATCTATTTAATGATATTTTTAAAGGAAACGTTACATTATATTTTGATAATCAATAGAATAGAAATACCAGCTTTAACACGTCATCATGAAAGAAATAGTTAAATTATCGATAGTACTTTCCAACAAACATGCGATCTGATCATCATTTATCACGTTTAGGCTCGGAACGTGGTTTATCAATACTTTGTAAATTTCTTGAGAAATTGTTATGTTTCCTCATTACATACATATTTTTTTTCATTTTTATATATTACTTGCGTCACATTATAGTCGTGTTTGTACGTTGGTCCTGGCAGAATAGCCTGGATATTGTTATTACATCTTGTCCTGTTTGCATTATAACTATTACACATTATATATTCACTCTTCCGATCCAAAATTCTCAAATACTTTTAGTGGTGGTAGATCTCTCTTAAGAGAGATGCCAACTGGGTAGGTACCACCGCAATGTTATATCTTCCACCAAATAACAGTGTAAATGCATTATGGTTTGAAGGACATTGTAGTCAGAGAACATTGTAACACCTAGTCATAATGAGACTCAACACCGTATCTCGCAAGATGGCGAGCGTAGAGGAATGCCAACCATTGCTTTGTCATTCAGGGCGTTCATTGGTATTGTTGCTGTTCATGAGCGGTCGTATCTCTTACAATTACGCGAATGACAAGCTCATCTCGCCATTAATTGCAATAAAAAAAGATTTTGCTTTAGGAAATGAATGTAGAAAAAATATCAGATTTTCTGCATATATGTTGGTATAGTGTAGGACGCCCTCCAACGAGGTGGAGTGATGATATCCGAAAGATGGCTGTCAGCGGTTGGAGACGTTGGGGTGAAGATCGAGCCCAGTGGTGTGCCATAGGAGAGGCCTATGTCCAGCAGTGGACGCGAATAGGCTGATGATGATGATGATAATGTTGGCATTGCATTTGAGCAATTGAATATCTATTTAGTTAAGCATGTATTTCACAGACAATTTACCTAAGTCAGCAAAACAATTTAACGGTGTCACATTATCTTCACGTCACACGTGTTTCTCGAGTTTCAGGGCCATGGGAAAACACTCGGTAATTTTTTCAACTGAACACAATTGACATATTTTGTCACATTATGTATCACTATGTCAGTTGCCATGTTGCCATCAAATTATGCAGTGTCGCATTGTTTTCATATGCTTATAGTCCGAGAGCTGGCACCAATTTTTTGGTAGGTTTTTGAGGCAAACTGAAAACTTGTCCCATACCTCTCCTATTATACCCTTACTTAAAGCTGCAGATCTGACTGGTGAGTAGCGGGGCTGATTCTTTAGGGTTAGTTTTTTTGCCTAAATATGTAAGAGGCTATATGCAATTTTTATATTATGCTGTAGTTTGATGAGGATAAAATATTTAAGTATAAGAAAAAAAATATTTTGAAATTAATTATTCATACCTACCCTAAAATTTGTGCCCGCTCTCCTACTATATTATCTGGAGTAATTTACATATTAAGTTAATACGATACTCATGGTTCTATGAATATTGTATTGTAAACTGATTACAGTCAAATAGAACCTAAAATGTTATTTAAAGTATTTCACCATTATCGTCGTATTTTTTTTTTCTACAATGCAACAAAGTATTTCTAAAGAACATTTCTGGTATAAGGGCTTTGTATTCGCAATCAAGAAGTGGTTAGAATCCGCCCGCTGACAACTGTTGGTTGTGAAAATCGTTCGGTAATTCTAAAAATATTATTTACAAAATAACATGATGATTTCAACAGTCTATGCTTTTTTCAATTTAAAATAACTACAGTCATCCATCAGCCAAAGGAAGTCCACTGCTGAACATAGGCCTCCCCCAATGATTTCCACAGAGACCTGTTGGAGGCAGCCTGTGTCCAGCGACGTCCCGCGACCTTTACCAGGTCGTCGGACCATCTTGTGGGTGGACGTCCTACGCTGCGCTTTCCGCTACGCGGCCTCCATTCGAGCACTTTCCGACCCCATCGGTCATCAGATCTCCGCGCTATGTGCCCTGCCCATTGCCACTTCAACTTGCTAATCCGGTGGGCTATGTCGGTTACTTTAGTTCTCCTACGGATCTCCTCATTTATGATTCGATCTCGTAGGGAAACCCCGAGCATAGCCCTCTCCATAGCTCGTTGAGTGACTTTGAGCTTCCTAATAAGGCCCATAGTGAGAGGCCACGTCTCGGTGCCGTAAGTCATCACTGGCAACACACAACTATCGAAGACTTTCGATTTAAGGCACTGAGGTATTTTGGACGAGAAGACGTCGCGTAGTTTCCCGAACGCTGCCCAACCGAGTTGGATTCGACGATTGACCTCTCTCTCGAAGTTGGACCTGCCTAACCGGACCACTTGTCCTAAATAGACATATTCGTCAACAACTTCGAGAGTCGAGCCCCCAACACCGATGGGAGTGGGCACAACATGGACATTCGACATGATCTTCGTTTTGTCCATGTTCATTTTAAGACCCACCTGTTGGGAGACTCGATTGAGGTCTTCGAGCATAGTGCTAAGGTCTTCCAGCGATTCTGCCAAAACTGCAATATCGTCGGCAAACCGAAGGTGAGTGATATACTCGCCGTTGATGTTGATGCCGAATCCTTTCCATTGCAAGAGCTTGAAGGCATTTTCCAGCGTGGCAGTGAACAGTTTCGGAGATATGACATCTCCCTGTCTCACGCCTCTCTGTAGTGGAATAGCCTTCGTACTCTGATCCTGTACTCGGACCGACATGGTGGCGTTGTTGTATATACACTTCAACGCTTCGATGTACCGATAGTCGATATGGCACCGCTGGAGAGACTGTAGCACAGCCCAAGTCTCGATCGAATCAAAGGCTTTCTCATAGTCCACAAACGCTAAACAAAGCGGCAAGTTATATTCCTCGGTTTTTTGTATAACTTGCCGAAGCGTATGGATGTGGTCTATGGTACTAAAGCCTTTTCGAAAACCGGCTTGTTCGGGAGGCTGGAAGTCATCAAACCTGCGTTCGAGACGATTTGTGATGACCCTCGAAAACAACTTATAGACATGGCTCAGGAGCGAGATGGGTCTGTAATTCTTCAGCAAAGTGTTATCACCTTTTTTGAAGAACAGTACCACCACGCTCCTGCTCCATGCCTCTGGCGTTGAGCCCTCGAGGAGAACGGAATTGAAGAGCTTCTGAAGGACTTTCAGTATCGGCGTTCCGCCCGCTTTCAGAAGCTCTGAAGTTATTCCGTCCTCGCCCGGCGCCTTGTTGTTTTTAAGTTGCTTCAGGGCCATCTCAATCTCACACAGGCTGATGTCCGGGATATCATCGCTAAAGTGTCGGATCAACTCGGCTCTCGGGTCTTCGGCCGAGCTAACAGCAGGTTTGGCAACCGAGGTGTAAAGCTGTCCGTAGAACCTCTCGATCTCCCTTAATACCTCTGCCCTCGTCGATACTACGCGGCCGTCCTCCGTCTTCAGCCTAGACAACTGGCTTTGCCCAATAGACAAGTCTCTTGCAAACACTTTGGAGCCTCCGTTCCGCTCGATTGTCTCCTTAATGCTCACAGTATTGTGAGCACGGACATCGTGTCGCAAGGACTTCCAGATCTGTCTATTGAGCCGCCGATATGCTTCGGCGTCAACGGAAGACTGCAGCGTCAAAGATCGACGTTCGGCCATGAGGTCAAGAGTGTGGATCGAGAGTTTTTGTGGTCTATCTCTACGGCGAGGTCTAAAATACTTAGATCCCACCGTATGGACAGCTTCTACCAAACCGCTGTTTAGCTCGTCCACTGCAAGGTTTTCTCCTAGACAATCAAAGCGATTTGTCAGCTCGAGTTGAAAGCTCTCGGGGTTTTGGATATGGGCGCGAGTAGGTCGGAGCGTAGATTTCATCAAGCGACGCCTTTCCGATTGGACATTGATATTCAGGGTGCCCCTAACCATTCGGTGATCACTGCCGGTTTTCACCCTGTTGATCACAGAGACATCTCTGAATATCCGTCTATTCGTCGTCAAGATGAAATCTATCTCGTTTCTCGTAGAACCGTCAGGACTCAACCAGGTCCATTTCCTGTGAGGCGGCTTCTGGAAGAAAGAGTTCATCGCAAAGAGTCCCTCTTTCTCCAGAAAGTCGGCCAGCCTCTGACCCCTGGGGTTCCGTTGCCCATGTCCAAATTGCCCCACTTTCAACTCTGCATCGCTTCCCTTGCCCAACTTTGCGTTGAAGTCTCCCATAACAACATTGAAGTAGGTTTTGGAAGTATGTATGGCCCGACTTATGTCCTCATACATTTCCTCTACTTCTTCATCTGGGTGTGTCGAGGTCGGCGCGTATACCTGTATGACCTTCAACGAATATCTTTTAGATATTCTGAGTATAAGGTATACTACCCTGCTCGACACACTTTCGATGGATACGATGTTGTTGATGAGAGACTTGTGGACGAGAAATCCGACACCTCCTCGGGACTGTTGGTCGTCCCCCCGGTAGAAGAGCAGGTTACCAGACTTCAGGGTTATCGTATCCTCCCCGATTCTTCGGACTTCCGATAACCCCAGAATGTCCCAGTGTAACCTGCTCAATTCTTCTTCCAGTTCGACAATCTTCTCGTCTGTCCTCAATGTGCGTACGTTGTGTGTTACCAGGGCCAGTCGTCGTCGGGGGGGGGGGGTGGTAGCCGGGGCCAACCCGGGGATTCTTAGCACCCCCTGCCCCACCGTAACCATGACCGCTACCATAGCCAGGAATAGTGGGGCTGCCGGGGACTGGGGGCCTGGTCTCTATTTGTGTCGCCATTGTGGGGGTATTTGCCGTTACTCGCCACGCTTGGCAGGCGGGTTGGCGAGCGCAGTAGGGGACTGACGTTAATGACGCTGCTGCCCGCCATTAACCGGGGAAAGGAAATAGGATTTGTGCGTAGAGGATGTTATAGGAAAGGAGAGTATGGCCTGAGGGAGTGGATACTGCAGTCACGGACGGGAAGTTAAGGTCACTGCAGTAGCTCGGGGGCCGAGGTCGCGTACTCGTAGCACCTATACTAGGACAGGCCATGACCACTAGATAGGAGCATCCCTGACCACAAATTACAGTACAAAAACAAAATAAGGAAATCATCATTCATTAGGAAATGAGCACTAGCAACTATGTTGGCAACTATTCGAACAATCTAAAACACATCAGTTGTGTGTGTTATAGACATGTTTCTAAATTAAATAAACAATAATATATTTATAATTTAATAAAGACCCCACTATGCTGCAAATATACAAAAGCAAATATACTTAAAAATAATACGAAAAATTCTTATTAAACTAAAATCCTTTTTTATCGTAATTGTTACATTTTTACTTGCTACTAGCCATCTCGGTTGTATATCCTAATTGTTACTAAATAAATATGCAATACTTACAAAACAAAATATAAATAATAGTCAAAAGAAATTATCATTATCGATTAAAATATTATGATAGCTAATCACCAGATTAGTCCTTATTATGAAAGAGAGCAATGATTTATGATCGACCACCCAGATCTTTCACCTATATCTCATTGCGTCTCATTTTTAGCGCAATCTTTTAAACATACATAAAAAATATTGTTACTGGCACGCGTTTTGTAATTTTCCATGTTTTGAAGGCGTAGTAATCGTAAACAATTTTTTACGCAATTTCATATACCTACCTGCTTACTTTTTGAGTTTTCTTAACGGGTACCTGCTAGAAATTCGATCCTTTAGGAACTATAAATTCTATATAGGTGCTATTCTGATAAAAATTGGTAACAAAATCTTAAGGCCTAACCATAGACAATTTTAAAACATATTTTAGTTATCAAATGGTATGTTTTCTTGTATTTCTCTTTAGCCACAGGAATTCCACTGCTGAACAAAGGACTCCTCCAAGGATCTCCATATCTCTCTCAATGATCTCACTTATTATCTTCTTTGCTCAAACTGGATTCAAAAGTAATTCGAAAGAAACATTCGATAACTACAATAGGTTTTAAAACTGTCTATGAATAAAGCCATTAGTCGTTAACATTAGGAGTAATACAAGATAAAAACCTACAAAATTTCAACTCTTCTGAATATGATACATGACTGACCATGACTACATCTCATACGACACAGTTCGTGACGTTTCGGGTAATCGACCGAACATGTTTGAAGAGCCTAAACGCATTTGCTTCCGCTACTTTACTGAAATAATTACAGTGATCTACAGATTTACTCTAAGATTTATGAAATAAACTTCCTTGATTTAAACCAGAGGCCTTTGTAAGGCGAATGCAAATATTTTGGTGTATTAAGCCATCTGACCTTGAAAAATGTCTTACGTTTCTACTTCCGACATTAATATTATCTGAATGCATATCGGTTAATTCCTCGTTAGTTATTTAATTTAATTCATGGGTCATTGGACTTTAGTGGTATAAATCGATAATCTTCCGGATCTGCGTCGTTTATTTTCGACAGTCTGAAAGAAAATTTTACATTAGACAATTTTATGGTTGCTATATTGATCGAAATGTATCTAAACGATCTTCAATAAGAGAGGCTATGTCCACATACTTGGTTTCTTATGGCGAGTGAGAAGAAGAAGACAATTGCAGCCAATATAGCCGATATAATTAAATATCACCTGTCGCCCGTCTACGCACTATCTAGAGCATGCTGTATTTAATATCGAATGCAGTGCAATCACATTGACGAAACAAAAAATAATACGTCAAACGGGTAAATCGCAAAATAAAAACTCAAAATTTTCCACTCAATTTGTGAAATAAATATTATCCTGACCCGCTGTATGATAATGGGAGGTAAAGAAGGATTTCCGAGAATAGCAATAATTCGAGAGAATCCGTTCACAACAATGTTTAAATGTATGAGAGACGTATCAGCGCATGTACTTGCAAATCGGACGAGAATAGATGCAAGCGACGAGAATAATGTTGTATCCTTAAATGGTGAAGGGACGTAATTTCTCTGCAAAGTGGAGCATACTAAAATTAATTAAAATTTGTATTGGAATGCTTTTAATGGACCTATTTTTGACCCTTCATATATCGACAATAAGTGTTGGTGGTGAGAATTTGGTTTCTGCCCAGATGTCGATGTACACAAAAGGAATACGCGAGTTTTCCGCTTTTTGAAATTACTCAATATCCCATTAAGACCGTGGTTCCTAACCTTTTTAGGTCCGTTACCCCTATGATCTAAGGGTCACTGATTTTACCCCTCCCTCCCCTCTAGAGTGACTGATTTTACCCCTCCTCCCAAGGATGATCTCAAACAACACGTGTAATACTTATACGCAGACTTTTAAAATTAAAACAATTGCACATAACCAATAATTAATAATAACTAAATAATAATGAATAATAACTAAAAATAAAATAACTTAGGAGTGATTTTACAATTATCAGTTAAAAGTTTTAGGCATACATTGGTATGACGAATACTTGTGTTTGGGTGTTATTTATCTTGCTTGTATGTATTTGTCTATGTATGTTTTTTACAAGTTTGGTAATATTAGGTTTTGTTTCACTTAAGACGATAACCAGCTCATTATTACCCCCGCAAAATACAAGTTTTACCCCCGCGGGGGTAATTACCCCCAGGTTAGGAACCACGGCATTGAGGTAACCATTTATCGCCAGTTATTGTTCTATACTTACAGTGAGTTACCATGTGGTGGAGTGTGGATTCACTATCTAATAGCAATATACGTTTATGTTATGGTACTGTATCAGCCCATATACGTCCCACTGCAGGGCACGGGCCTCCTCTACAATCGAGAGTACGATTGAAAGTGGTTAGGCCTTAGATTATATACTCGTCTAGATGACACATCACACCTCACCGCGCGGCTCAAAAAAAGTCTACCAAATTTGGTAGACTCGCTTCTCACATACGTCAGTGTCATTTCAACTACATATGGATAACGTGCTCCCGAAAAATAATTAATTATGCCGGTTTGTGCTGTCGAATTGTATTGCAATTGTGTGGGAAAACTGTATAATAATACCAATATCACTTTCTAACGGTAACATTATTGTTAAACCACTATTATTTGAAGAAAACATGAACTTTTAATTCATTATTTTAAAGATGAGTTTCATTGGCCAGTGTTGTCAATTTATTACTAGGAAGATTTGTTGAAACTATGGGAAAAACTATAAAACACAAATATCATTACATAATATTTCGATCAGAATAACAACAAGAAGAATGGCATTATTTATTTAATGAGTAAATAATACTTACCTACACGATATTAATGAAACCTACGACGACATGCACTTCATAGTAATTTTATTAATTCTTTGCCTTGCATGTGTATTACCATTCAAAATTTCACAAACGGGGTACTGCTATTGTCATCTTTGAAGAAACAGCGAGAACTTATTCAAGGTCCTAATAATATTTTTAGACATCCTACGGATTCCGTACTAGCAAATTGCTGGAGAGACATTACACAGCGGAAACGAAAAGAAGACTATTCGTAGCCTCACATGACTTCAGTTGTGTGTTCCGAACATTTTACTTATGATGATTTATATTTTACATAAATACAGAAATCAGATAACAGCCCAGGCAATAAATCCAAAGAGTTAATTCTATTCGGTAACAAACACTAGGAGATGGGTTTAGATCTTTATTGTTTTTACTAAAATGCGTTATAAATATAATTAATAGTATGATTACTTTAAATAAAGAAAAAATATTTTATTTAACCTATTTTGTATATCAAATAATGGGGAAAAGTTAAGTTAATAATCTGGAGTAGGCATCCCTAAACACACACACCTTGACAGTTGGATTACAATAATTACACGACCCGTACTCACACATATCAACGAAAGTGAGGACACTTTTAGCGCATCGTTTGTTGACATTGCTCAATCTAGACGAGTATATAATCTAAGGGTTAGGCCATATAGTCCATATTGTCCATAGGCCTAGTGCGGGTTGGCAGACTTACATACCATAGAAATTTTATAAATCGCTATGGTATGCAGGTTTCCTCACGATGTTTTCCTCCACCGTTTTAGTGCGTGGTGATTGACTATCAATACACACATGACTCCGAAAAGTCAGAGGTGTGCCCTGGAATTCGAGCCCGCGAACACCGTGAACATGTTGGCAGTCGCGTCTAGTCCGTTTACCAACAGGCCACCACGCACTTTTTATGTTATGGTATTGTTTGTTTTGCTACTGTCCATGAGGGCTCATATAGCTCACTATTAGGCGAATGGTATGGTTCCCTCGCCATTCATTGCAAGAAATGAAATGAAAAACTATTAGTATAGCTTTGCAAGTATCGCCGGCTTTGCTGCGGAAGGAAGTGTACAATTATTTGTTACCAACTTCTCCTATTTGATTTTATTTCTAATTAATTTCGATGCTGGTTAAAAACAAGCTAGTGTCCCTGAAACTTTCCGAGCTCCAGAGCTCGGTGTAATTATTTTTTTGTGCCCCTGTTAGTCTTAGCTGACATGAGATGGTGAGAGCAGGAAAGTCTCTCAAGTGTATCCCGAGATTATAACCATAGGACGCTTTTTATCTTGTCTATATTTTGTACCAATCATATTGCCTGATAAATTAAAAGCATTGGTCAAGTACTGCTATAGGAAAAAGCCAGTTAAATATAATATCCGCTAATTCGTAAAAGGGTAAGGCTCATATTTTTTGGGTTATCGCACAACAGAAATCACAACGGAATGTGTCACTACTGAAATAATGTGTTACAACAGAATTTGTAAACCTTATTACACCATAGCTCTAAAAAAGAGTTTCTTTTGCATTTTATAGTTTGGGATATTATAGTTTGTATGTGTGGGTGTATATTTAGATTTCTATTTATTTTATGAATATAAATAAATAGATAAAAGATTATTAAGTAAGAAATAAAATGTTATGAAAATTAAAAAAAAAGAATTTCTGTATATTTCAATATTTTTATTTATTTATAATCTTCTGAAGGTTTCCAGGCTTGGGCTTATATTGGCTCTTATCAAATATCACAAATTCACAAAATAGTCTAGATACTTAAAAGATAGATAATATTACAAAACATAACATGATGGTGACTACATCATGCATAATATTAATAAAATATTCTAAGCAATTATAAACATGAATTAGTCTCAAATCAAGTTTTAATCAACTCTTTTAATCACAATCAATAAAAATTATGGTATTTTAATGCAATTTATACTTTAATCAGAGCATACCGGGTGTAACCAGATTTCAGTCAGCGGCTGATAACGAAGCCAGGTAATTTTAATGACTTCAGTCACAATGCAACTAAAAATATTGCAAAAAAGTGACGATTTTTTTTATTTTTTACCCGTAGTCGTGTTTGAGGGGTAAATAGCAAAAAAAACATTAATGAACACTCGCTTATTTTGAAAGGCGCCATGGTACGCAAATATTTACATAATTATTTTAACAAATCGTATGTTTTTACCACCCAAATATGACTATACTTGAAGAATATCGTTCCTTTTTGCGAAATCTGTAGTTGCATTGTCCGTCTAAAGTCACTCAACTTACCACCTGGCTTCATTTTTGCTCGCAGTTTCTTAGTTTATGTTATTTATTATAGTGACTTAATAGATCACTTTGGTGGTTATAAGTGTAGGTATTAGAATAAGCACTCACTTCCAGGAACTAACTATTGTATATTTTGTAAATTAACACTTAATACATTCACAGACAGAGTAAAATTATAACTATGCGATTCGGAGCGAGATGTGCTCGTGACGAGAGATAGCGACGTCTACGAAACTTAGCTGGTGAGAATATGTCGGAATCTACTGTCCGTACACTTTGGCAAGGACGATTGCCAACGGTCTTACAGCCCATCCTAGCAACTGTTATCAGTCTTAATAAGAATATAAAATAAAGGTATTATTTATTTATTTGTTTATTTTATTTATACACTTTATTGCACACAAAAAAAATACAAATAAAACGAAAATCACAATCATAAAAGTACAATTGGCGTATTATTCGTCATTATTTAAAAATTAGCAATCAATATCCACCAACATCAATATATGCGCTTTAACTTAACAGCCCACAGCTGGACATAGGTCGATACTAACGTAGTCCGAAAATCAACTTTTATTGTTATGAGAATATTAATATAATTATTATGGTTCCTTAGATTTACGCGAAATTTACACATTGAAATAAAACTATTATATACGGATTTTATCGCGGATTGGATTATATACCTATTTTAATTTTTTAACTTCCCGTTGTTTCGATTACTTTCCAGCTTTCATGGTCACGGGCGGCCTGAGGTATTAATCTTCCGCTCAGTGAATGTTACTATTTATCTACCTTTCATTTACAATTATTAAATTAAAAAGTTAATATAAAAAAGTTAATCTGTTTTCTGATCGGAACGCAAAACCCCACTCCGCCCCGTGACCACGAAAGTTGTAAAGTAATTGAAACGTCGGGAAGTTAGAAAATTTAAAAACGAAACCAAATCCCCGATAAAATCCGTATATAAAAGTTTTTATTTCAAAGAATATGAATATGTTCAATAAGGTAGTTATTTAGTTTCAGTGTCAGCAGTCGGCTTTGTTAAAGAACTTACTTTTTTAGAAATAATGCTTCTGCGTAAAAAATAAATAAATACAATCAGTGTAGTGATAATAAATTAATTTGTTCTAAAATATTATAATATACACTTACCTTTATAACTTCCGTTGTGATACGTCACACAATATGTGTCACAATGTCGCACAACGGACGTAATTTTCGACACGACCTAACTTAAAAAAAATCATAACGTGTAAATTAATACTTAAATCTTTCAAACACTGCCACATTTCAACAAAGAAATGATTGTACTATATGATTTAAAGCTACGAACGGGGCCAGCAGTTTAATTAATGCCAATTTAAAATAGTAAATCTTACCTTTTCTTAACGACACACAGTCTGTTCCAACACGTTCTTCCAACTGACACGAGAAAAAGATGGCGAATACATTTAGAAATGTGCCAAATACGATCATCCAGTATTGCCCCTTCAAATAAAATAATTATTTATGGTAGATTATGAACAAGTTCAGGAAATATCGCGTTACACAACTGAAGTGTTACAAGGGAATAAAATTTGGGACACCTCTTGAGTTGTAAATAAAAACAATACCAAGGGATAAATTATAGCTATTTTCATTTTATGTTATAGTTAAGATCTAATTTATCAAGATATACCCGAAAATAAAAACTCACAGTGATAAAAAAATAATATATGTTATCATTTGTGTGGAGTGCGCCTATGCAGACAGCAACAAAATGTATGGAACGAAAAGTAGGTCTTTTTTTAATTGAATGTATAAAAGTATATAACAGAAATATATTGACGAAAAAAATTGACGTAATAAAAATATATACATACTTTGCTTTGTATTTATAAAAATAGACTTAATATATTTTTTAATATTTCTTTTTTGTAGTCAAACTATTCGGACAGCAATTTTACACGAAGTGCGCTAAAAATATGAGCCTTACCCAAAAACACCTTAAAGTTTACAACTAAACAAAAACAGTAAGTTTGACTTGATACTTGAGACTTGATAGTACATGATGAGTATTCGTTTCGTAACATGACTTTACAGAACTGATATACATGTAACGATTTAAACCTAATTGCAGTATCTGTAAGGTTTAGTTTTCCGTAGCTACTGGGTGTTGTAAAGTTTGTTCGAAGTCATGGCGTAAAAATCTATGTATCCTAATGCGATTGATGACGAAAATTCTGACACAAACAAAAATGTTAGAATGTATACTCATTTTTATTGCTATTGCTATGAATGGCGAGACGAGCGTACGGTTCACCTGATGGTAAGCGATACGACCGCTCATGGATCGTGGCAAAACCAAACAACACCTTGAATTACAAAACAATGGCATTTCACTGCGCATGCCATCCTGAGACATAAGATGTTAAGTTTCAATATTTCCGGTAGTGACTCTGACTTCAAAGTCCTTCACACCAAAATACAACTGTCCCTATTAAATGCTGTTTTGGGAGAAATAGATATTGCGATGATGTACCTTCTCAGGCAGCCTCCTACATAAGAGAGACCTACACCAGTATAAAAAGTACATTTCTTAATTGCAACGTAACATAAGCTGAAGCCTGTATCCTCGTGTTAGGCAGTGGTGGTAGTAGATAGTACCACCATTATACCAATTTTGATGTATAAAGATATTCCCGAGATCTAAATAAATGGTGTGTAAACAAGAAAATAATTGGCTTCGGAACAGGTTTTTTTTTAAACTGACGGTTTCAATCAGCACGTTGTTGAGCTATATAAACATTGCTTCTGACTCATGGCGACGCCTCTTATCCGGGATTGAAAAATAGTTATATTGTGAGCTACTAATTTGAATCATTTTAAGAAGAATTTCAAGTCTAAAAAGATTATATTATCCGGGTTTTAGTAATTCGTAAATTAACTAAAAATACTGATGCCAGATGTGTCAACCTGCACTAGGCCGGCGTAGTGGACCATATGGCCTAACCACTCTTAATCGAACTCTGGATTATAGGTATAGTAGGCCCATGCGCTACAGTGGGACGTATATGGGCTGATACTGTACTGATGTGCATTCTTGCGGAGATTAATTACATTCCTGTGCGCAGATAGTCAATTTACACAAGGACGTTTTTATAGATGTTTTTGTAGATTTTGTAGATAATAAATTATACAGTTACGGAATTTTGTTCTGCAACGTATGTAGCCAGCCCATTGCCACTTCTACTAAGTTTCAAAGCTATGTCGATCACCATGGTTCTCTGGCCGATCACTTTGTTCCGAATTTTGTCCTTCCGAAACACTCTGTGCATATCACTTTCCACGTTAAGCGACTTTAAACTTATAGATTAACCCTACGGTCAAGTGGTATAAATACACATATAATTACCAAACCTCCGCTGAACATACCTATCAACAAAATAAATATCTATTGGAAGACGCAATATGTAATAATAATCACCTTACGATAATAATAAAATTCTTATCTCAAAAATGCGACATTGTTTACAATTTACTTTCGCCAAATAATATCCGGCACACCTTCGTAAACAAAAACTAGGTATTTATAATTGAGAAGTAACGCAATACTCTTATCTTATTTTGTAGCTACTGAATCACGAAGTCTAGACTAGTTTATCAGTTTATCAAGCACTTTCTTTATTATCCCTACTTTCTATGGGCTTAGTGAATTTTGTTAAAGTTCTATGCGTGGCTTCTGATTCTTCGGAATAATTTCTGCGTATTGATATCACATGACTCCGAAAATAACGTTTTGTCTTGCAAATTGAATTCAAGTGTCGTTCGGACAAATAAAACATTCGATAACTAAAATAAGTTTATAAACTATCATTGCATAAGTCCGTTAGACATTAAATACAAAAAATGCTAATATAACTGTCTGCTCGTTTCGCAATGCATTGACGAAATACCATTCGGCTCATTTGAGATCGATATTAATAATTATAATCAATCAATAAAACACTATGAAGGCTACATCAACTTTTTTGAGGAAATTCTGAATATCGCCGATCAGAAGGTCAACTACGAATTATGAATTTAAAAAAAAACAGGTGCAGTTGTTTTAATAGCTTATTACAACATTACTTACTGTTGTATTATAGAAAATATATTGTGAGTACATCGGCAAAAAACTCAAAACGTTATGTATTTATTCTGTATCAGCCCATATACGTCCCACTGCAGGGCACGGGCCTCCTCTACAATCGAGAGTACGATTGAGAGTGGTTAGGCCATATAGTCCACCACGCTGGCCTAGTGCGGGTTGGCGGACTTACGTACCATAGATTTTTTTTGTAAATCGCTATGGTATGCAGGTTCCCTCACGATGTTTCCTTCACAGTTTTAGTGCGTGGTGTTGACTATCAATACACACATGAACACTCCGAAAAGTCAGAGGTGTGCCCTGGGATTCGAACCCGCGACCACCGTGAACATGTTGGCAGTCGCGTCTAGTCCGTTTACCAACAGGCCACCACGCACTACGTATTTATTACATAACAAATAATAAATAATATAACATAAAATACATGGATATAATGTTTATATTAAAGAATTAATATATTCGAAAATCGTAACTACAAATTATAAGATCTTTTACATGTTATTGTTGTCAAAAAAATTAAGTATTTCCTGCAGTGATTTTATTTTTATAAAACGAGTAACACATCTGACTGGTTCACATTTGGTTTAATTAACGTCAAATATTTGTAGAAACTTGAGGAAAAGTTGAATATCAAGTAAATGCAGTGTTATTTTTATTCATTCCAGAATAGCGTACTTGCAGAATGCATATTTAAATCTGTTCACAAACATGCCAGTGGCGGTCGTTGACCCCGCGCGCATCTAATTTGCGTTACTGCATAGACGGAATACTGCTACTGCAGTTTTCCCTCCACTTGCAATTTGAATTTGGAACGATATAGTTTCTGCTTTTAAAGAACATCGGCGAAAATGGACCATGAACGGGACCAGTTATGAATGGTACATCAAAAATTTTCATAATTTATTAGAGTCAAGATGCATATTTCAATTTATTTTATAAAACCCGGATAAAAAAGAAAAACTTAAAGTGTTTTTAATAATATTGAACGCATATGAGTGCGTTCCGTCAGTCATACTTTATTTTAAAATAAGGTTTTAACTACAACGTTGAAGGTAGTACTAAATAAAAAAAAAGTGTAGGTATTTTCTATGACACATGACTTTTCTTTGCGCTGTCATTTTGCTTTCTTTTGATTTCCGATTTACGACTACTGTTAATTTTCTGTTTATATTTGTGACTTGGCTTTAATCACGGACTCCGATATACCCTTGTATTTCTGACCACTTTGTAAGATAACCATTGTATAACGATAGCGCTTTGTGATTTGGTTTAAAGTGTGAAGTATTACCATATTACCAACATGAACTCGGAGCAACAGTGCGCTCCTCAACAATTTGTGCATTGTGTTCAATGCAATACCCGTCTTATTATACTCATTTCTGTAATCAGTGAGTGGGTCTATCCACTAATCGAAGTTTTTTTTAGCCATGAATCTACAGGGTATCCTATTTACCATTTAGTCCATATGGTTTAGTATCCTGGAGTTCCCACAGGAAAAGTGTGTGTGTTTTGATGAAAAACAATGATGCCAAACTTCCAAATCAAGGAGCGACGGAATAACTAAGTATTGTTGTAACTGTGTAGTAGGACGTCGCACAGTACTGTTGCTGTGTCCATGTCATGACTTTGATCTTGCTGCCCCTGCAGAGTTCTTAGATTCTATTGTAATAAGAGAAGATGAGAAATAATACATTTAAAAAATCTTTTCTGTGTTTTATTTTGTTTGTGTTTTATTTTTGTGACCACTGCGTATTATATTCCTATACTAACATATAGGGGGATTTTTCAAGTGTGTGTGGATGGCCAAATACGAAACTATGAAGAATAGCGAAAAATACTCAAAACAGTCTAGTAAATTCTGATAAAATTCTGCGAAATAATGACAGCAAAATACTACATTTTCTCTCATTACCTTAAGGTAACACAGGTATGGTGTACACAATATTCAACGGCTAATTAGTTTTATGACAAGGGAAATTATAGAGCATAGTAATTACTAAGCCATCATAATGATTTAGTTCACTTTTCTTCCTAGGTACCTGATAACCATAAGACCATCCTACATTAGGTATATTTGACAATGACAATGACATTATAATGTGCTATTTTTTATTAGTATAATCGTAACCTAAAAAGTTACAAATATATGAATAATTCTAAAATCTCCGGCTTTTTAGAAATCTTTTTGTAACTGGACGTCACTCCTCATGCACTATACAACACAATAAACTATATCCCAGCTGTGTACAATATATTTCTTTGTCAGGTCGCAAAATGTATGGACGTGACCGATGTTCTTTGAGTCAGAGGCGGGTTTTTTATAGGCACTTCGTCGATGCAGACATTAGGAGAAATCCGTTTGTCGCCAAAAAATCATTGAAACCACTGCCCTCGGTCTGTAGTTGGGTAAAAGGAGGAAATAAGTTATTCACTTTAATACTGAAAAATGAAAAAATCAAACGTTCGTTCATTAAAAATATCTTAAATCTCACTAGTGTTTGTTCATTTTGAAATGCATTTACCAACTTGCATACAATGTTTCTGCACTTTTTGTAAGTATGAAAATTGAGTACAAATGTCAAGTAATGTCCCAATAAATGGTAAATGGATTTTAAATAAAAAAATCGACAAACGTTTGACAATATAAGGCTCTGAAAATCTTAATTGAATCTTTTATCTTAATAAAATTGTCAGTCTCTTCGTGGTGTAGTAAATTTTATGGCAACGTGACTCTTCCTCTGAGTTATTATATAGTACGTCATATTGCTTAGAACTTAGTAATTCTTCTCTTAAAAGGCATGGGCAAAACCCAAAAAAATATGTTCATTACTAACAGACATTTACGAAACGATTATTATTATATTGCCAAATCGCACAAGGCCAACGTGCTGGACTATACGGCCTAGACCCTCTAAATCGTCCTCTCGATTATAGAGAGGCCTGTGCCCTGGGACGCATATAGTCTGCTACAAATACAGAAACAAAACTATGTTTGAAATTCCTAATAACAGCATCGTATACAGAAATAATTCCTGCAACCTATATAATCTTTAAAAATATTAGTCGTTCTAGGTAGTGTGTGTATTGTTAGTGAAAACAACAACGATAATTTTTATGTTATCACAATGTCCTGTTTGAAAAGCTGATAAACTTTATTGATTTCGGAGATTATACAACACGTGTGGCTATATACATAATTCCACTGCTTATCTTAATATGATAGAGCCTTACATAAGGTTTATTGCATTGAGGACAAATAATAATAATTAACCTAACTATGTATTGCGGCTTTGTTATTTTTTTTGCACTGGTAGTCTTGATGCAACTTGCTAAAGCAGGAGTAGTGAGTAAGCCAAGACTCAATGGGCCTCACGGCCTCACGGCACAGACCGAGACATAACATAGGAGGATTATTTGGACTTAAAATAGGCACTCCCATATATTTCTTGTCTGTTATGCCACTCATTACTGGATAAGATCTAAGAGTATTAATAATATAGAGGAAGCGCTTTTATACACTTTAATATAAAGAGAAGTATCAGGGGAGTATTCATGCATTTGCGTCGTCAAAAAAGTGGATATTTTTTTGTTTATAGCGTATGTTGATAGAGCCGCTATATTAATGAAAATTTTATTTTATCCGATTGTATATCATTTTAAAAATTGAACCAATTGTAATTTAACAACAAATTGTTACAAATTCCGTTGGTAATTGAAATTAATTAATTAATTAATTCACAAGCCCTAAACTAAGTATGTTGGAAACAAAATGTCAGGGAGGACAGAAAAAGATTACAAGACACTACCATTTTTATCAACGTTTTTGAAGTAAAACCACCCCTTCTATATTATAAATACTCAAAGGTTAAGGTACTTTTACCCAGTGGATAGTGTTTTTGGATTAGCATGGAATTAATCTTTGGAGTTCACCTGCACTAATACAAAAGTGTGTCTGGTTAAATTATCCAATAGTGTAACGAGATGATATCTCTATTATTTTGTTTTTGATTATATTATCATGTCAATAAACTGACACTGATCTCAAAATTACTTGATATAATTCTCTTGACACAACAGGAAACGAAAACAGACTACTTATTGTAATATAACAATACAACTGCTACACTTGTTAAATTATATTTAAAAATTTCATACGTTACATGAACATAGTAGTTACAAATAAATTAAAATATGTGCAGCCTTGATATTTGCAAAAAGCAGCCAAGTGTGAACTCTATTCTTATACAGAAGCTTCCGTTGGTACTCTTTGCTGTACAAAACCAACGATTCTATAAAGAAACAATATAAAATTATAATATAATATTACCAATATGGGCAAGATTTTATTATCAAAAACTGTTTATTCTAGTTTGTTTGTTCATTTACCTAATTATAAAAGATAAAAAAAAACCTGAATAATTATATTAAACATCTTATTAAATCAAAAAATACCTAATCCCACAAACTCATTAAAATTATTTAAGTCTAAATCATTTGGGTTGGGACCCCAACCCAACGACGCATAAATAAATCGTATAAGCATAGTGCAAAAATGTTGTTTGTTGAACCGGGCTGCCGCAGCTCTCGAGTTCAAACAAGGTCGGCCAAAGTCCACTTCTCGACGCGGCAACCAGCCTTTCCAAATGACGAAAATACTTCGCATCACACGTGGGAAAAATACTCGCGTCAAATATTGTTGGCAAACAAACTGTACAACGTGGTTGTAATAGGTTAGTTTTTATATTGGAAGAGTAACTATAATAAAACCTACACCTTAACACATACGTGCCACTGCAGGGCACGGGGCTCCTCTACAATCGAGAGTACGATTGAGAGTGATTCAGCCTTATAGTCCATCACCCTGGCCTAGGCAGGTTGGCGAACTTTAATATAGAAACCACTATGGTGTGCAGGTTTCCTCACGATGTTTTACTTCGCCATTATAGTGCGTGGCTATGTTGGTTTGTTACTTTTTTGTAGAGGTGCAACAGTGATAAAAATACTACTGATGATGAATGCAGCATATTTACGTAGAATATCGACCTGTAATGGTTATTTCTCGCAAGTCTAAAAATATGTTAATAAACTAGATACCAATAAGCGACACGATATTGCTAATGATCGTTTTTTTTCTAACCTTTTTTTATCAATACGTCAATCAGAAATCGGACAAAACAGGTGGTTAACGAAAACGTAAACATAAAAAAAAACTTCTTGTTTTGGCATATACCCATAATATATTGTTACGAATTTGTTTCAAGTTAGTCATCGCTAACTTTAACTTTGAATTGAGACGGTATGATTAAAACCTGCATGTCTGGAACTCTCCACATTTATGTAAAATCCTGTATCCCGTACTTGTACTGCGAACATTGTAGTACATAATCTTCTTTTGAGGAGGATAAATGGGTCTACAATTGAAGATTAGGAACATCTCTTTAGAAGTTCCTCGGTGGCGTACTAAATTGTACGCTAACAAACCTGAGATCTCAGGTTAGAATCCCGAGTCGGGCAAAGTAATATTGGATTCTTCTATTCATTCATTATCAGGCCGAAGACAGGAATTTGTGCCCGATATACCGATAGGCTCGCCCCGAATATATGTACATTGCGAAATGTGGATGTCCTGGCACCTCTGCCTACCCCTTCTGGGAGAGGGGTATAAGATTACGCATTTAAAACTTCTCAGTACCAAAAATATCCATCACAAACACAAACATTTGACCTTATAAGAACTAAAGAGTGGATACCTATATCCGATTGATAAACAACCGGGAAAACAAGAATCAATATAATATATTTTTGGTTTTAATGCATATTATTTTCATATCATTATCGCTATAAGCGGGTCAAACTTTAAAAATGCAATAGCAGCACATACTTTTTTAAAGATCTCAAACTTTTTAAGTTTCATTCATGATTACCTCCTACAATCCTGACCTGGTAACCTGTACTCTATCTAGAAAAAGTATAACTATACCTTTAATAAACAGATTATACCTGTACTAGATATAATAACATGTGACGCCTGCCTTAGGTGACTTTCACATTGACCCACAAAATTAGCAAAACTAATGCTGTTAATTTATTTATAACTTGTTTAATTTGTCCTAAACTTAGATTATATACTCGTCTAGATGACACATCACACCTCACCGCGCGGCTCAAATAAAGTCTACCAAATTTGGTAGACTCGCTTCTCACGTACGTCAGTGTCATTTGAACTACATATGGATAACGTGCTCCCGAAAAATAATTAATTATGCCGGTTTGTGCTGTCGAATTGTATCGCAATTGTGTGGGAAAACTGTATAATAATACCATTATCACTTTCTATCGGTAACATTATTGTTAAACCACTATTATTTGAAGAAAACATGAAATTCATTATTTTGAAGATGAGTTTCATTGGCCAGTGTTGTCAATCTATTACTAGGAAGATTTGTTGAAACTATGGGAGAAACTATAAAACACAAATATCATTACATAATATTTCGATCAGAATAACAACAAGAAGAATGGCATTATTTATTTAATGAGTAAATAATACTTACCTACACGATATTAATGAAACCCACGACGACATGCACTTCATAGTAATTTTATTAATTCTTTGCTTTGCATGTGTATTACCATTCAAAATTTCACAAACGGGGTACTGCTATTGTCATCCTTGAAGAAACAGCGAGAACTTATTCAAGGTCCTAATAATATTTTTACTAGCAAATTGCTGGAGAGACATTACACAGCGGAAACGAAAAGAAGACCATTCGTAGCCTCACATGACTTCAGTTGTGTGTTCCGAACATTTTACTTATGATGATTTATATTTTACATAAATACAGAAATCAGATAACAGCCCAGTCAATAAATCCAAAGAGTTAATTCTATTCGGAAACAAACACTAGGAGATGGGTTTAGATCTTTATTGTTTTTACTAAAATGCGTTATAAATATAATTAATAGTATGATTACTTTAAATAAAGAAAAAATATTTTATTTAACCTATTTTGTATATCAAATAATGGGGAAAAGTTAAGTTAATAATCTGGAGTAGGCATCCCTAAACACACACACCTTGACAGTTGGATTACAATAATTACACGACCGGTACTCACACATATGTTGATATGTGTGAGTACCGGTCGTGAAATCGTGAAAGTGAGGACACTTTTAGCGCATCGTTTGTTGACATTGCTCAATCTAGACGAGTATATAATCTAAGGTCCTAAATTATCTTCCCAATTGCCCACTGACTTTTAATTTTCTTTTTTAGAGATGAATCGCTATTGTTCTTCGATTTTCTCTAATTCTACCCCTTGCAGTGGGTAAAAACTTTACCCTTAATAATATTAGTAATACACATTTATTGCTCAACGACTTAGGGTATAAAAATGAAAGAAAACTGTACAATTCTTACAAAATTACATACATAAACATCTAATTGACAACATGTTTTTTTTTAAGTTTATAAAAATACAATCCATGACCAATTTAAAACAAAAGAAATATGTATGTACTATATATACCTTGGTTATCAAACTTCATTTATCTATATCTTCTATATATATAAAAATGAATTGCTGTTCGTTAGTCTCGCTAAAACTCGAGAACGGCTGAACGGATTTATCTTATCTTGGGCTTGAAATGTTTGTGGAGGTCTAGAGAAGGTCTAAACGGTGAGAAAAAATGGAAAAATTGCGAGGAAAAGCCAATTTTTTAATTGTTCAAGCGTGATGCGACCAGCCAATATAGGATGATCTTTGTTTGGTTGACGGGAGAGGTAAACGACGGTCAAGCTTCAACTACCAACCAACGTAAAATGATCTATCTTTCCATTGTCTTTCATTGACGGCCACATTGACGGCTGACGAAATAGAACAAAATTCAAAAAATGTGTACATTGTGTATATAATATCTAGATATGGCGTCTTTCGCGAAATTTGTTAAATGCTAAATAAAATGATGTCCATATCTACAAAAATAGCTCATAGTTTTTTGGGAGTATTGCAAGAGTTTAAACAAGATATACTCTATCGAAGCGTTTTGCCGAAGTACACCAAAATATATGTAATTGTAATTTATAGTTTTCATAAAGGACATTGTTTTTTGAATTGATACCTTTAGATGCGTTGGGGGACAAATTTAAATTCCGCATTAGTATTGTTTTCAGACTCAAGAATAATAAAAGTATTGGTACGTTGATGCCGCATCTAGACATTATAATGAAACGATATGCAGTTTTATATTTTTAAATATTTGTTTTATTACTTACGTCACCTGGTAAGGCAGTATGAAGGTTTTATTGATTTGTATATGTATAGATAGTCTTCTCAAATAAATAAAAGTAATTCACAGAAGCGCGTGGTTGCCCGTTGGTAACAGGGCCCAGGGCACACCTCAGACTTTTCGGAGTAATTTATACGTGAAATAAGATCCGCCAACCCGTACTAAGCCAGCGGGGTGGACTATAATATGACCTAATATAATAACAGCACTATTTGTCTCCGGAAGGAAAAACGAGAAATGTTGTTCATTACAATGCAATAAAATAATGAGGTATTAAAATCTTAGACTTTAGACAGTATTGATGGCAAAAAATGTGGCTATACAAGGTTCACCGGGTCAGCTATCATATACTTATATTAATTGATTTCAATGTATGTCGTCGGAGTAGTAACAGTGTTATAATATATCCGTAGCAAAATAAAGATTTAAATCTGGAGAGATGGGATGGAATAGAATATAAGGTGGACAAAATGGGACAGAAGAATAGGTATAGGACGGGATTGAATAAACAGTTTAAGAGAACGGCAGTCATGTTGCTTTTAAATAAAATATGGACTGGAATCTGTATTTGCACCCGGGTGAAGCCGGGCCGGGCCGCTAGTCTTATATATAAAAATGAATCGCAAAATGTGTTGGTAACCGCATAATTCAACAACGCCTGGACCAATTTGGCTGATTTTGGTCTTGAAATATTCGTGGAAGTCCTGGGAAGGTTTTAGGGGTGAGAAAAATAGGAAAATTTCTGAGGAAGATACTAAAAACCTTTTTTTTTGGGTATCGTTTAAGCGTGATGCGTCCAGCCAATATAGGATGATCTTTGTTTATTTGACGGGAGACGTAAAAGACGGTCCAGCTTCAACTACCATCCAACGTAAAATGATCTATCTTTCCATTGTCTTTCATTGACGGCTGACGAAATAGAACAAAATTCAAAAAATGTGTACATCGTGTATATCGTGTATATAATATTATCTAGATACGGCGTCTTGCGCATAATTTTGTGAAATGTAAATTGAAATCATGTCCATATCTACCAAAATCGCCCATTGTTTTTTGAGATTATTGCAACAGTTTTAAACAAGGTATACTCTATCGAAGCGTTTTGCCGAAGTACACCAAAATATATGTAATTGTAATTTATAGTTTTCATAAAGGACATTGTTTTTTGAATTGATACCTTTAGATGCGTTGGGGGACAAATTTAAATTCCGCATTAGTATTGTTTTCAGACTCAAGAATAATAAAAGTATTGGTACGTTGATGCCGCATCTAGACATTATAATGAAACGATATGCAGTTTTATATTTTTAAATATTTGTTTTATTACTTACGTCACCTGGTAAGGCAGTATGAAGGTTTTATTAATTTGTATATGGTAACGTAATAGACGCGACTGCCAACAAGTTAACGATGGTCACGGGTTAAAATCCCAGGGCACACCTCTGACTTTTCGGATTAATTTCTACGTGAAATAAAATCCGCCAACTCGCACTAAGCAAGCAGGGTGGACTATAATATCTTCTTCTATAATATAAAAATGAATCACAAAAAGTGTTGGTAAGCGCATAACTCAACAACGCCTGGACCAATTTGGCCAATTCTTTTTTAAATGGTTATTATTACTTTATTACTAACAAAAAGTAATGGCGTGCAATATTATTAGGAAAAACAGCATTTTGGTGCTGAAATAAGGGACGTAATATTGGATGGACAATAAAAAACGCTGAAGTTTTTAATGTCAAAATTTCATAAGGCAATATTTATATGTACATGTATATGGAGAGACGGGATATAATAGAGTGGAAGGTACGGGAGAGGGCTGGGATAGCTGACAGATTTGATAGGACGAAATGTAAATGCACGTTATAAGACGGGATGGATAATAAAAGAGAAAGGACAGGACGGATCGGGAAGAGACTGAACAGACGGATGAGACGGGATTGAGCCAGACAGTAGGATAGCTATGTCAAGTTTAGGTATACAAGAGATTAATACGAAAAATAACATGTATTTGGTGTGGAGTGGAATCAAAAAATATATGCACCCAGGCGAAGCTGGGTCGGGCCGCTAGTATATATATAAAAATGAAACCCGTTTCGCGTTGTCACGGCATCACGTGTGAACGGCTGAACCGATTTCGATATTTCTTTTTTTTAAATGTTTGTGGAAGTCCAAGGATGGTTCTTACGGCGAGAAAATTTCGAATAATTGCCGGAAAAACCCTAAAAACAGACCTTATCTTTTTCCCATACAAACGTTTTCTAACTGAAACGTAGAGTCAATTTGAGCTTTATTGCTATTGTATAAAGTTCATATTATATTACAAGCAATCACTGTTGTTTTAACAATGTAGGTATGTTCCTAACGTCAAAGAGTCAATTTGCACTTTATTACCGCTATACAAAGTTCTAATACAATCATATCTATCAAAGCAGTGTGCGTGATTTTCCCATACAAAATGTTCATGGGTTTGTAACTGTCATTTAATTTTCACCCTGTCGATATGGTAAACTCTTCCCTCAAATTAAAGAACGTATTTAAATAAAGGTTTCGAATCGAAAACATATATCCACAATATTCGATTGATGGCGTATTTTAGATTTTAAAGATGTAAAATATTGACAGTAGTGAAAATGGATTGACATTTTAATTGTTTGTAATTATTTATGCATGCGTTCAGAAATTTATTTTGTATAAACTAAGGAGAATATATCAAGCTACATTAATATAGGACAATGAAATAAATAATGTTCACACGTGATGGTGGATTTACATGTTGGCTGAGGCTGGGCCAACGTCTACCAACTCCAAGCTATTAACTATGAAAAACATGAAAAATATCTTGCAATTGTTATGTACCCCTAATAAATGATAAACTTAATTAATTACTTTCTCCATTATGTTATATTCTTTCTCCATTATGTTATTTGATCACTCATTCAATTTGATCACTTTTAAAATTACTTTATTATTTATTGCTTAATTTGAATTTAAATTCATCATATATTTTCAAATTCAGTCTTAATTATTTTTAATATATTTTGTCATTGTATAATTATTTAAATTTGCATCCTGTGGTCTCCTATAATTGAAGATCACGTCGAAATGTAAACCACAACAATGCTATACCATTGTCTTCATTATATACCGTGTAACCTTCCTTGGAGGTCCTCAATTTAAAAAAATAAAATACAACGTAAGACCAGCCGAGCCAAACACTCCGTTTACACGCTGGCGTTGGTAGAGACTGGCTGAGGTTGGCCAAGCGTGTAAATGCAGCATAAGAAGCGTAGACAGATAATACTAGAAGTTATAATTACTCCTTTTCAAGATCGAATGCCATTTTTATCACGAAGTTTTACAGTGGCCTTTCATTCGCTATCATTCACTGATAGAAATGTACATCGTATCGGAGTGAGATAGGTTATATTATAAATAAATGGGGTAAAAAAAATGGTTGAAATGTTATGTCTAAGAAAATCGAAACCACTGAAGTTATGTCTATGAAATTCTTATATTTTAACTCTTTATTACTAACAAAAAGTAATGGCGTGCAATATTTTTTGGAAAAACAGCATTTTGGTGCTGAAATAAGGGAAGGAATATTGGATGGACAATATAAAACGCTAAAGTTTTTAATGTCAAAATTCATAAGGCAATCTTTATATGTATATGTATATGGATGTATATGGAGAGAAAGGACATAAAGTAAAATAGAATGGAAGGTACGGGAGAGGGCTGGGATAGCTGTCAGATTTGTTAGGACGAAATGTAAATGCACGTTATAAAACGGGATGGATAATAAAGAGAAGGGACGGGACAGATTGGGAAGAGACTGAACAGGCGGATGAGACGGGATTGAGCCGGACAGTAGGATAGCTACGTCAAGTTTAGGTTTACAAGAGTTTATACGAAAAACAACATGTATTTGGTGTGGAGAGGAATCAAAAAATATATGCACCCAGGCGAAGCTGGGTCGGGCCTCTAGTTAAATATATTCTCGGAATGTTGAATTGGAAATTGGAACTTGCTTGATCCGCATCGACAAAAAAGGCCTGTACGTAAGCATTACATACATTCATACAAAAACTCACGCCTATATCCCAAAAGGACTAGGCAGAGATGCCAGGACACCCACATTTCGCCTTGTATGTTCCGTCCCACAATGTGATAGTTAGCGAGCCTATCGCCATATTGGGCACAAATTCCTGACTCTGGGCTGATAATGAATAGAAAAATCCAATATCACTTTGCCCAACCCGGGATTCGAACCCGAGACCTCAGCTATGTAACCGTACCTTAGTACAACTACGTTACCGAGGTAGCCGTAATCATTAGTTAAAATTAAATCAATAAGGAGAAGCAAGAAGTCAAAAACTGTCAACATTGAGCGATCAGCTGTGATCTTGGAAATTAAAGATCAATCACGTCATGAGTATGTCGTTATCGAGTTGATTTTTAAAAACGGAATGCTAATGTTCGACAGAATCTACGCTAGAGATATTGACTGAAGATGTCAGGGACTTCATAAAGAAAAGTCAGGGACATCTTAACGGTCTGCGAGCAAGCATTACGGTTTGTTGCGATCAAGAGAGTAAATATTATCATCTGAAAATAGTGCTGTAAGAGCGTGGAGACTGTCTCGCGTTCCCTGAGTAAGATAATGATTTCCTACCATTTGATCTGACACATCCCCACATACACCCACAATACTAAGCTATAACTAGCTGTGAAGCATAATGACGAGCATACACCCAGCATGATGACGAACGTACATTCTAGTAATTCGTTAAGTATAATTATTATTTTACGCTTGCTTAAATATTTATTCATTTTACTTTGGCTAAATCCATGAAGAACATTTTTATATTTGGAGAAACATATATTATGATAATATAGTATTTTTAAAGCAAATACAAAGAGTCATTTAAAAAATCATAATATTAAAACAGGTACATACCAGACTCTTGTATAGATTCTAAATTTATGCCAACGTACCGCCGCGCCGATCGAATTATAATTTTAAGATTGCTAAAATATTTATTCATTTTACGTTAGCCCAAATCCATTAACAACAGGTTTATATTTGGAGAAACATATTTGACTGTATAGTCATTTTAAGGCAAAAACAAAGAGTCATTTAAAAAAATCATAATATTGAAACAGGTACATACCAGACTCATGTATAGATTCTAAATTTATGCCAACGTACCGGCGCGCCGCGCCGATCAAAGTTCAAGGCGGCAAACTATTTTTGACGCAATTCTAATGTTTGTATGAAAAAACTAGTTCAAACATTGGACACATAACATGTGCAATCAATGAATCTTCAGTTTTGTGTAGAAAGAATACATTTTGTTATCTTTTCCGCACTTTATTACGTTATATAAAATACATCACTTTTTATCTTATGATAAGAATGTTTGCTTTTAGTGCTCATCAATTCTCAGTAGGTTTTTTTTTATATTTAGATCGCCTTCGGTGCTTTAATTAGTTTCATGTTTTATATTAGAATACCGACGCCAAATTATAGCCAATGTTCATTGCCAAACATCCATTTCCTTGTATTTACAGAATTTTATATTTATACTCGTATTTCGCTTGTTTCAATTATACATTATTCACACTTCTCAATTTTATTTAACCGTACAATTTTAAATATTTATCTATTTATGATATATGTTAACCACTCGCAATTAAATAATTAAATGTAGTACAAGATGAGTCCACTTGAAAACGATGAGATTTAAACATGGGCAAAAATAGCTACATTCCACTCTTATTTATTTCAGTCGATATTTAATTGTAACTAAAAAAAATGCAAACTATTTTTACACGGCTATGGTTTTTCTCCAGTTCACAATGGTTGATTCTGCACCAATCACCCTAAGCTTTAGGTCCCAAAATACCAAATGTGATTATAATATAAATTGTTGGAGAAAAACTGTAACCTCTGTTGTGGTCGTTTTAATAATACTGGAGAGCAGAAAAATGTTTGTGTTCTAATTTTAACATAACATTTTTGTTTTTAGCCTTAGTTACTACTGGTAATGCGATTATTCTCTGGTCCTAATCAACATATTCTTATTTTCAATCTTTGTCTACAAAGCATTTTAAAATTTTTTCATTACTATTACAACAATAATTAAACAGGTATATTTTTTAGACAAGCTTTATAAGAATAGGAATAATCACTTCAAACTCATAAAGCTCATAGATTTCGTACATCATCTGAATTTATTATTTAAATATGTAAATTGGTTGTAATATTATAATAGTAAGAGTAAAGTTTACTTAAAACTGTGACTCGCATGTATGTGTATATTTCGTAAAAAAAAGCAACTTCATGTATTTAGCAAGCTGGACTTATTAAATTACAAAATCCTTGCTACATTATGCACATAAATAATATTAAATAAATATCCATTATTTAAATAAAAAATGTGATGACAAAATGTGATTCATTGGTTTTGGTATAAATATAGAAACTAATGCCGGAGAACTAGGAAGTAGGTGGATACACGCAGCTTTCAATAGATCACCTTGAGATAAACATATGCTCATTTGTGAACTTACTTTGAAAGAAGAAGAAGAGAAGTATAATATGGTAGCTATTTCTTGATTACATTAAAAATATCACTTATATAATAAGATCAGAGGTGAAATGAAACATAATGAAATTGCCTAGGCCTGGCTTGTATTACCCGTTTAAATTTAGACTTCAAATAATCACTATTGATTTGTAAATATCATTGTTCTTGATTTCAAAAATGCAGGATAGACAGGAACCACTCTAGGTCAAAATAATAAATATTTATCTTATAAATAAAAAATAACTCAAGTTCATTAACAATAGTTCAAACCGTTAATAATGCATATCAAAAAGATGTAAAAACCGCACAATTAGATAGACTTACTGTTTTATAACATTAAATAGAAATAAAACTACAAGAATTTGTAAAATGTGACGTCATTTTACTTATATATTAATATTGTAAAGCATTTTATTAAAATTTAAATTAATTGTTTGCGCTCTGTTTATCATAAAGCCTACTATGCATTTTAATAACTCATATCTGATGCAACCTTTTCAAAGTTGAAAATCAAGGGAACTTAATAAAAATTGCGGATTAGGTTCATTTAAAAATTCAAAATGAATTAATTTCCATTGTAGTTTAAAATTATTTCGTTTTTATGCATTATGTTTTTTACAGCCTTGCGTATAAAATAATAGTTATACAATATTTCGCTGGTTGTTAAGGTCTACTAATATTGATTTTATAATACAGCGTTTTACGGAATATTATACTATAATATACTTCGATATTATTTAAATGATCATTTACAGTTTTCATGCAGTTAAAGCATATGGTTATCCTCTTCGTCTGAGCTAATAACCAGTCCTTCAAACGTAGAGTTAGTAAATTACAGAAGGTCGTTGCGTGTCTGAAACGGGAAAGTACGTGCGTTTTGTTCAGCCTTGACTCAAAAAAACAGATATATTGAACGCATAATTATGCCAATTCAAATCGATCGTTTTATTAAAACTGAATGTGGAATTATCTCGACGAGTGACGTAGATTTCTGCAGAACTAAAGGTTTAAGTCATAGACCTTATGGTCCATTCTTAAAATAAATCTTAATCGTTTATCCCTGTTTTTTTGGCAGTGATGGTGTTATTATAATACCCTCAATCGTTCGCGTACTAACAATTTTCTGTTCTTATCACTCATGAAACCAAGTGACATTACTGGCTTTAAATAACAATGAATAAGAAGAAAACGAAAAATAAGGTGTATAGATCTTTAAACCTTCGACTACCGTCCTAAACGCTGAATTTCAGTACACATATAATATGTACTCTATGATGCTGACTATACATTACTAGAGCCCAACCCTCCAAACCGTCATTTGTTTTTATAAATAACATTTGGCTTTAACTTAGAAACAATGACGGAAACCTGCCTCAAATTGACCCGTGGCGCTTGATAGGTTTATTTTTAAATTAATTCTGCAATAAAAATGAATTTAAATACAATTACATACCTAAATAAGCCAGGATAAATGGCAAACTGCTACGTATGAAGATTTTGTTTTTATTACAATCTTAATTTTGCTATAATTGGGTATTTACGCACTTATAAAAATCAGTGCGCAATTATTCACGCTTGTGTTTAGTTCAAGTTTTTTGCAGACATTTTAACATAAAAATTTCTTTAAATGTGTTTTATGAAACAAAGAACTATTCAGAATTAATTTCGAATTAAAAACAATATGATCATTTTCTAGTTTATTTGGCGTTATCGTAGACAGGGCGTGTATTATAATCATAATTGGCCCCCAAATCGCCTCATCTCTATAAATTGTCTTCTTTCATAAAAATATATTAAGGATCCGATAAAGACAAAGTGTAAGACTTAACTCATATCGCATATAAAACCATATAATATTCTGCCCTATACCAAGATAAAGGTATTCCGCTAACAAACACAACAACTTATTGGTCTTAAGATTTTAGGCCTTTCTATTGGCACACGTCTTAGAAAAACCCAACTACTAAATATTTATAAATTATATCATACGTCATAGCATTAAATATAAATGATAGAAATTGTATGTAAATTAAAACCAAACAATAAAAAATAGAGTAAAATAAATATTTACAGAATTTAAATTGCGAAAATAATTGAGCGTACATTAATTTTATATCTCGTTCTTTACTCGTGAAACATCGAGCTGAATCCGATCAGAATATAAATGACATAATTGAACTACTAATGCCTTCGATTATTTGTACTTACATTGCCTTATGTCTGGTTGGTTAATGCCATAGGACCAACTTTAATTTTTCCTGAGCAGCAGTGACTAAATTGCATCTAGTAAACGCTGTTTAGAGTATCAACTTATTCAAGTTTTTAGTTTAATACAGGATGTTCATGTTTACAGCAAAAACCTACACTTAATTAAGAAATGATTAAGTCTTCTACAGACGGATAAATAAAGAATTATTCATCATAATATGTCAATTTCATTTGTTAATATTTATCTCCTTTTATATTGCCAGAATATATTGAGAGAATAATGGGAAATTGTTGTACTAAGAAACAATAACCGGCGTAATAAACAAATATGTAAAACAGACAAAAAGAAAATAAATCAGCAAAACTAAATTTAAATACAAAGAAAAAGTAACAATGGTTAAACATTAATCTGTTGTAAGTCGGTGAGAAAATTAAATGATATTAGCATCGTGATAAATAAAGATTGTGGTGTTATTGCTACCTAATGTTATTCTCGCAGCTTGCATGAGCTAAGATTTTTGAGTATTCGACCTGGACAAATATGACAACATGAGTATTTTGTTGGGGGATAACCTATAGGGCAGTCTGGTATAAGTGTATTATCTATAAGGCAATCGTTTTCAAAAGTACAGTTCGTATGCAAGATGTATAAAAACCCTTTTGTTCTGATACCAGTTATGATGGCGCATCAGAAAATGAAGGTGAAGGAGAAATACATAATATGTTGGTGACATTAGTCATTTTCATTTGGTTTGAATAGGATGGTATACCCACATATCTTAAATACCCTTGTCTCCTAAAAACTAAAGAATCGTTTTTCTGTAGCTTCTTCTTAAATTTCCCGTGTCTCAAAGATATATGCATATTTAGCGGCACACCTACGACGAACAAGTTAATTTTGCAAAGTATTTTGGGCTTCGATTATCACTATTAGATGAACCACTTGATAAATTTTAAGGAATATTCTAGAAAAGGGAGAATTACTAATTTCTTAGAATGTATTAAATATACTTTGCAAGGACAATAAATACTTACTTCACAGATCTGATAATTGTCACAATGTGTATTGCTAAGGAGACTATCAGCATGATGAACTTAATCCCATAAAAAACATCCTGTAAAAAAACAAATTGGCATATTTCATAGAATGGCTCTACCATACTCAACATCACATTAATAGACAAAAATGATAACAAAATGCACCCAAACTGTTTTATTATTTCAATGCTTGAAGGAAAATATGATTATATTTAAAATTTATATTTTTTTTTATTTAAGCCCATCATATAATATGACGAAGGCCGTTTAAAGGACGTATTTAACGTATACATATTTGTAGATATATCGACCATGAAAATGATACAAAATTAAATACACAATGTTACTAATATTTACATTGTTTCGTAAGTTTTGAATATTAGTAGTGTTTCAACATAATGATTTAGCCAAAATCTCGATCTAATGCCGTGTTCATTGTGCTTTTATCACACATTCCGACAAACACGATTGTCAAGATTAAATTATTTTTATCTAAGTGTGCCAACACGACATCACTTTCTATCGATATACTAACCTATAAATATTTCCCACGTTGCACAATATTGAAATAATTGAGCCAATTTATCGAGTACTCGAATTGTGTTAGGTATTCTATCCAATATCACTTATCAGCTCTACACTCAGCTCTATACCGCAATGAGCAAGTAAAATTGCGATGAAATCCACTTTGTAATAGTTCTGTATATTGACATTAAACTTTTTTTAAATGACAAAAACGGATGGCAAATTACAGCATATGTTAAGCTCGATAGAGCTACCATCCATCCATCCATCAGCCAAAGGAAGCCCACTGCTGAACATAGCCCTCTCCCAATTATTTCTACAGTGACCTGTTGGGGGCAGCCGGCATCCAGCGACGTCCCACGACTTTTACTAGGTCGTCTGACCTAGGTAGAGCTTAGCCAGTGAGAAAGATAGCAATTATACGGTCCCACCAGTCTACTTAATTACGCCGGCCTAAGTTCAAATATCGCACCCCCGGTGCAACAATGTCACTTTAATGCAACTTTTCAAGAGAAGCATTTGAAACTTTGACATCATATAAAATAGTGATATTTCAAGACATAGACAACATATAGCTCATGTTACAATATCAACTTTTAACATACTGTTAGTAAAAAATTGTAAACATATACTGTAAGTTTATTTTTAACCATCCAACCTTTGCATTTTTCACCGGGGGTGCAATATGTGTACATTGTACACCATGAAGTCGTAGGAAACGTAAATCCTACTACCAGCAATTAGTGTTACTTATAGCCTGTTATTTAGAAGGAACATATTGACATCAATGATAATAACAATTTACGCATAACTGAGTGAAATTGAGACATGTTATTTAAAAGATTAAAGTTGGTTTAAAACATATTTCGTTTCGGCAAAATTAACAATTAAAATATGCCACAACTAACAATTGTTAGCTCAGCAATAGAAAGATATCAAGGCAACAAATTGTTTTGAAATCAAAAACTTTAAGATACTTGTAACTATTGCAATCTATCCCAATCCAATTTTTATTTGTTATATTTCATTTCTATCTCATTTTAGATACACAATAAAGAGTATAAATATAAGTAATAAACCAATATACGTATAAGAAAAAAGGGTAACGACCAGCACATATTTGTCTCCACAAACTCAGTCAGCAAAACAAAATGCAGTCAAGGACACGAGCGAAATGCCAAATAATTGCGCAGCGGCCACAGTTGCTGACTGACACGCCCCTGTGTGTATTTAGTTATTTACGACGTAAATCTTCGTGTTTTCAACCGCATTGTAGGTATTTAGTACCATTGACTAGGTATATTATTATTTAACTACTGGACATCTTGAGACTTAACATTTTCCGCATTATTACAAAAAGATAGCTTAGTACTGGGTTTAAACCAAAACTAAAAAGTCTAGGATTGTTACGGCATTAAAGTCAGTTCCTTCAGGATGGCGAGCGCAGTGGAAAGCCATGCATTGCTTTGTAATTCAGGGAGTTGTTTGGTTTTACTGTTCATGAGCGGTTGTATCGCTTAACACCAAGCGAACTGCAAGTTCATCTCGCCACGTATTGCATTAAAAAATAATATTTCGGTATTTCAAAGTTAATTAGTACATGGGTACCTGTCTTCATGAGTTAATATCTACGTTGATTTAAGGGAAATCCTGGGCTATAACGTTTAACAAAACAAACTTGATGAATTGATCCAAATTGTAGAATCATTTCAGTTAATTAGAAGACTGGAAATGGTACTTATAATACCACATGTAGAGTTTAATATTTTTATATTCATTTTCCTGAACGCAAAATTGCTGGATCATAAATGCAAAAAAAATGACAGTATTATTACGCATACGAAAACTACTAACAATAAATAAGAAAAAGAGCAAACAAAAATATTTACGATCTCCACCATCGAACGAAGCGGCTGACATTTAGAACGTATTATTTTGAACAAACAGTTTATCTGACGTGTGTATTATGTACCGAAAGAACATTAAAGAGAGGCCAAGCCATCGTTAAACGTCTGTTCAGTGTCGCAATACTAATATTTAATTCTGTGAGACGAATAAACAAGTACCATAATGCACATTTTACTATGCTGGGACGGAACGACCTCCAATATAAACAAAAGCAAACAATTGGTTATTTATTTGTGGGTTAGATGAGTGTGGCTGTGTATTCACTGTCCTTATTGAAGTATCGTGTTCATAAAGAGTCATATTAAATCAAACCACCATATAAACTAATACACTTTATTATACGACTCTACATTGTGCCGGGCGTAACCACACTAACTTAGCAACTAAACAAAGCCGTGAAATGCAACTATGCAATTATCTATACGCGTGTCGCTACATATTTAATTCTATTTTACTTCTAACACTGATAAGAAATATCTTTCTGTAGTTTTAGAGGTTAGTGAAGAGTACTAATTGTAGGCGACATATTTAATAATTGCTATGAGGGATGATGGGGAAACGAGCATGTCGTTCGCCTGATGTTAGGCAATACGACCGCTCAATAATAGTAGCAAACCAAAGAACCCCTTGAATTGGAAAGCAAGCTTGGCATTCCACTGCGCTCGCAATCCTGAGACATATGATGTTAAGTCTCAACATGCTCAGTAGTTACTCTGATTACAATGTATTTCAATACGAAACACAACAGTGCATTTACACTGCTGTTTGGCAGGAGAAACAGACATAGCATTGGAACTTACCCAGGCGGCCTCTCGCATGTGAGAGACCTACCACCAGTAACAAACATATGAAATTATTAGATTTATTTGTGTTTTATTTAATCACAGTTAATTGTAATGATTTCTTAGGTTTACGCGAATGTTACTCATTGAAATAAAACTATTATTTACGGATTTTATCGCGGATTTGTCAGTCAGATCAGTCCGCCCCGTGACCACGAAAGCTGTAAAGTAATCGAAACGTCGGGAAGTCAACAATGTAAAAATTAAACCAAATCCGCGATAAAATCCGTAAATAATAGTTTTATCTCACAGTTAAGTGACTGTACTTCACGTGTTGGTAAGTGAGGATAGTAGATAAATAAATAGTTTTTAGCACCACCACAATTGAACATTAACTAATAATCTAACAGACAAAACTGTGTATGAAAATGAAACTGTGAATGTATGATTCTTTTGATATTTGTAGTACGAGATAATTCATTTATGACACGAAATCACAAAATGTGACGAAATTTACCACAAAATCTGTGATAACAAAATATTTACGTTACATAATTTATAATAATTCTGGAAAGAATATTCATGGATGGCTGCAATTTGAATATGTTTTTTTTTAAACAAGATCATTGAATTTTATTTTCATCATTTAAATAATGCCGATGTCTCAGAATATACAATTTTACAAATTCAACAAATATATTTTCATACTAAATTTAGGTCCGGCTCACGAGCAACCAGGTAACCTGATAGATAGTGATCACTTCTGTCTGGGCAGTAGCCCATCCACACCTCTTTGATCATAGATAATATGTTGCCGCCCCATGAAAACGGTACGGGACGGAAAATTATAGGAGAGAAAATGGCTATTGGGCATCCGAAAATCTCACTTACCAAACGAAACCCGACAACAGATCGGTCTCTTCTTCTTGATCTTCTGCCAGATAATAATGCTGTCCCGCACGAGCCTACCCATTTATGCCGAGTCATGACTTACAACAGGTTGATCCTACAACTATTGAAAGTATTTTCATTCATTTGTATACAAAATGTCCTATTTTCTTATACAATTTCATTCATCGTTTAAATTCAATTTTTGCCTCCAGGAAACAAAGCATTGTTGGATGGTCTTAAGGAAATAGAAGACAAATACTTGTATGAAGTTTCAACTGTTAAGTATGTGACTTTAAGGTATCGTATCAGCCCATATACGTCCCACTGCAGGGCACGGGCCTACTCTACAATCGAGAATACGATTGAGAGTGGTTAGGCCATATAGTCCACCACGCTGGCCTAGTGCGGGTTGGTGGTCTTACATACCATAGAAATTCTTACAAATCGCTATGGTATGCAGGTTTCCTCACGATGTTTTCCTTCACCGTTTTAGTGCGTGGTGATTGAATATCAATACACACATGGCTTCGAAAAGTCAGAGGTGTGCCCTGGGATTCGAACCCGCGACCACCGTGAACATGTGGGCAGCCGCGTCTAGTCCATTTACAAACAGGCCACCACGCACTTCCAATGTGACTTTAAGGTAAAGGTTGTGTTACTTAACATAACGCGTTTTCGCGTTTCTCGATGGTTCCGAACGGAGGTTATATGTGTACGCAATCTTTGGAATATTCTAGACCCTAGAGCGTAAGTTGTTAACCTTTTTAATTTTATATAATCTAGTGTTTTCATTTTTGTATAATTTTACTAATATAAAATCTAAAAAGTGACGATAATTCGTCTCTTGAGCATGCTGAAAAACTAATAAGAATAGGTCAGTGGCAAAAACATTTAGGTAATTGTATTTAATTCTAGTTTTTAAACATACCGGTGGTACATACACCATTACTGGTCTCTTTTATGTGAGAGGCCATCTGGGTAGGTACCACCGCAATGTCTATTTCTCCTGTGAAACAACATTGCGTAAATGCACTGTTGTGTTTCGGATTGAAGGACATTGTAGCCAGAGTAACTACTGGACATATTGAGACTTAATATTTTATGTCTCAGGATGGCGAGCGCAGTGGGATGTTGTTACTGTTCATGAGCGGTCGTATCGCTTACCATCAGACGAACGGCTTGCTCGTCTCGCCATTAAATGCAATAAAAAACAAATACCGGACTGTACTTTTCATAGATCTACATGGCTTCCTTCCCCATTATCTTCTAGCTTCCCGACTAGCAGCGACGTGAACAGGATTATGACACTGGGTATGCGGCGGAGTACTCGGTCACAAAAACTTTTTCTTTTATAGTTTTTTAGCATAGCCACAGCCACGCGACGGATCTCTAAGTCGGAAACCATGCCAACATAACAAGTCTTAGATGTGCTACTATTCATGTCCATTTTCTACGGCAACGCAGACAAAACAGCGATCGATCGTCGCGGCGGAAGAAATTCTAATAAGTAAAATAAAAAAAAACTCACCTAGTCAGCTTTCAATTTTCACATATTCAAGGTTCCGGTTAGTTGAGATTACTATACCTATCCCGATGTAAATAAACGCAAGATTTCGGCCACCTCATTCATTCATTTGATAAACATACATTTTTAACACAAACCTCGCAATCAAATAACATTTAAAATAATAAACAAACACACTAGTAAAAGCAAATGACTACAATTAATATCGAAACTTAGTAATAAACTGTTAAATGTACACACTTTCAAATGTTAAAATGAAAAACCGTTAAGAAATCTATTTTTTTTTACAAAAATACTAGTATAAAATAGTAAACAATGCAAAAACTCATAAAAAAAGCAAAATGGCCCCCGCGAAACACAAAACATTTCTATTTAAACAAATAAAACCTTACTAACCAAAAATGCATAATGTGCATAGGTGATTTATTAGATTCCAGCCTATTAATTTTACTTGGATTATTGGCAACGAACATTTACGATTACTCCCGACAACTGCCGAACTCCCGAGGCCTGCCGCAGGAGTCGCGGCTTTCAATATTCATGGGTGTGTGCGTTTGCGACTGTGCACGGACACCAACATTACTACACACATGCAAACAAATGTAATGCGGGACGCGGCGGCATGACTTGGTTGATTATATAGGTACATTAATTTGCTTTGCAGCGCCTCTTGCTTTTCGCGTGGCAACCATAATGTTTGCGTGATTGCAAATAGGTGCTATTTATAAAATATTAGGCGTTTTTAAGTTATTATATTTTGTTTATTCATTTATTTACTATAAATTAAAGTCATCTAAAACGTACGAACGTTATAATAAAATATCTGTGAATGGCAAGTAAAGCACTGCATTTCTGCCTACAAGGAGTGCACGCCCTGCCGACTAGCTTCCCCATTATGGCGGGTTGTCTGCGAAAAACTGATTAAAACTTATTCAGAATTCAATAAAATATCAAAAATCACAATAATGTACGCCAATAAAAAAAATAAAAAATATGTGTAAAGGTAAAGACGTTGTAGCCAATATTACTCTTTCCGTTTACTCTTAAATCCGTTTGTATCCAAGTTGTGATTTCGTCTTCAAAGTATGTAGATAGCTAGCTACATAACGCTCTAATTGGTAAAAGTAAATTACTGCTCATTTAGGTTTACACAATTTAAGACAATGTTAAGCTCCCCATGCTGAAATGATAGTTCAGACTTCAGTGTCATCTATTGGCATCTACTGGGAGTGTGACAAACAAGTTGTGATAATGTTTTCGTAAAAGACGCCATCTTGTGGCAAGATCTCGTATCTGTTGGCCAATAGTATGAAAAAATAAAGATTTGGTGCCTATATTCAAATAAAGATAGAGCTACTGAGACATAACTCTACAAGATATCCTTCCAAATAAAATTTTATACGGTTGACGCATTATTTTATTTTATTAAAGTTCATCTTTATGACATATTTACTACTTTATTGGATAACATAAATACAATACAATACATTGATGTTTTAACTATATGGATATTGACAATCCAAACTAAAATAAAATATTATTTTTTCGCCTAAGAAGGTGGCTTTACATCAGTAGCTTGATATAACGAATTGATAGCAATTTCCGATGCTACAAAAGCCATAGATTTTGCAAGCGTCGCCAAAGACAAAGTATCCATAACGATTCTATTAGCAACATGGTTCAAATTAGCGCCGTGAGATTGCGCTGTATACTTCAAAGCAAGTTTAATGACTCGCTCGCAAGCTAATGATTTGGATGCAGCACTTTTAGCTTCTTTTCCAGCTTGTTGCGCTGCCGTCTTTGCCAAATTCATCATCAAATCTTGGTGATTGGTCATGCCATTCTTAGCAAATCTCACTGACATCTGCACTTCAATAGAAGCTGTAAGTGCCCGCCTCAGCGCAACCACACTTGCTGCTGTTAAATAAGCTACATCACCAGCGTATAAAATAGCTTTCTTGGCTTTTACTTCCAGTTTTTCTAATTTTTGTTTAGTTTTCTTATCATTTGCAGTCTCGTATTCGAAATCTGGTTGATCTATTTCCATTTCAGCAACTACATCAGGATTCAGTGCCGGCTTGTAAATATTTTCTCTAGTATCCACCCAATCATCTGTGAGTCCTGGCGCAGTCAGTTCCTGTACATCTAACGTTGGAGTTTCAGCTCTCTCGTAATGAGTCGAATTAATTTTTTTATCAAGTACTATAGCATCCGTGTCATTTGCTGCCCTATTATTATTTTCCATGTCTAAAACAGTTTGGTTTAAAAATCCTTTAACTAAAACAGGAACAACACGTTTGGAATTTAAAATGTGCACAGACGACTTTACATTTTTAGAAATAACTGAATATGGAGAACTTGGCACTACGATACTGTTTCGATTTATTTGTATATTAGACGAGTTATCACGTTTAGTAATGGTATTGAGTGGTTTGTTTAATATTGCGTTATAAATGGTCGAGGTGCTACTAGGTGGTGGAATAACAGTCGGTGATATAATGTCTGTTTTTGTTGCTACCGATCTCTTTCGGCGTAACGACAAATCTATTAATTGTTTCTTCGACAAGGCTGATGCATACGTGATATCTTTTAAAGCTGATACTATTGATGTCTCCGCTGCAATTTGTGCTAAGCCATAAACTAATCTATGAAGTTCTGGCTCTGTAGAAGCTCTTGTTAGGGTAATAATATGACCAGACAATGTTCTTGAAATATAGTCAAGTATACGTCTAGTTTCTATCGCAGTTATGCCTTTATGTTTACCAGGAGCTTCTAATGCTTCTTTTGTAACTCTTGTTATTTTATCTTGTACTTCTAACTTGGATAATATCGCAGACACGAGATCTTTAGATATCTGATAGAGATTTTCTTCCATTTGTGGATTTTGTGTAACATTTTTAGTGGTTTTTAATATGGCATTATCTAAGTGCCTCACCGATTTTTGTGGAGAATTCAACAAAAATCTTTCGCTTGGTAGTTGAGACACAATTTTTTCTTTAAAATCATGTACTGGGGAAATTCCAGCCAAAGTTATGGTTACCTGAAAAGTAACACGCGTAAGTATTTTATTTTGAAACATTAATATAGAATGGTTCACTAATACAATCATTGTTTTCTTACTGAAAAATATCCGTTTACTAAAACGGATAACAAAAATAAATTCATTTTCTCACAGCACCCCTGGATTGAATCAGAAATAGTTTTAATCTGAACTATTTTAGATGCAGTGATTTTAACACTTGTTTTAAATTGCCAATCAATTATTTTTAATTGTTTTATGACCCAAATAAAGGAGAAAAAAACGTGCGTTGCGTTTATAATAAAGTACCTGTTAAAACTATCCAGCGAAAGCATTGTACATAGTTATTCTTCGTTTACTATGCACAATTTTTCTGTAAACGAATAATGGACGATACACTAAACTACTGCTCGTCTGCAAATCATTTGCATCTTCGAAATCATCTGGATCTCTTTTAGAAATATTAAAGAAATCATTTTTTAAAACAATTCCACCAATATCATAAATTTCACTTGATGTATTTGCTTCTGGATTCTCAGAATCATCTTTTAGCAGTGTAACGTTTAAAGATTGAACGAAAAATATAATTTCAATTGTTATTATCAATAGCGCTATTTTCATTTTACGTGCAACATATAAGAAATATCTATTGAAGAAAAAAATACGGCATTCTCTTTTATATTTATGAACACTAATTACTAGATATCTGCCAATTGTCAGTGATTAAACAAAATTAGCAACGACGAACACTTATGTTGTAGGAATATTCATGATGAAATACGAGTATGAAAATTAAAACAAAGTAATCCGTTACTTAACTATATATTTTTAAGACACTTATTTTTAAATTTTGGTTATAAAATGCTTATTCTAAATATATAAAATTTTACAAAAAGCTTAAGCAATGTCTTGCCTGATATCACACAAACTATTCAACTAAAATAACTATAACTATAACTCGGGGTCCGAATATCACGCCGCATTTGGTTCAGAAAATGTATCACATGTTGTTTTTCAACCAAGGAACGCCGGCAGCACTCGGATGCGACCACGACCAAGAAGTTGGGACGTTTCTCCGAATGGTGCTGATTCTACTTCATTAGCAGAGGGTAGGAGATCACTCTCCTGTCCAGCCAGGTCGCGACGAGCCCTGTCACTTGACGACTTAGAGGCACCAGCAACCTTTTCCAAAGCACCAGATGCCGCAGCGTCTTTTCCTGTAACTGATGGTGTTGGCTCTTGTTTTAGTGGGATGTGCTGGATCACATCGGCGTCTGAGGGCGCGCAGGCGCAGGCCGCTAACAGCGCCAGTGACGCGACGAGAAACAATGTTGAATGCATTCCCAAATGATCCTATCTTGCCTTGATATATCTCAAACTGCCTCTTCAACCGGTCTCGTTGCTCCTTATATTGTAATTCTTTGATTACATAAATTATTATCTTCAGTTTATTGAAACTGTACACCGTATAATGCGCATTGTTATTGTTACAAATATGAGGCACGATCTTTCAACAGAAATACAAACAGACCGACAGGTGACCGCTTCATTATGAGCCTTGACTCGGGACCGGATGCTAATAAGACGTGAAGTGTTGCTGAACGAGCGACGAAGAGTTAGCACCTGTTCGTGAGGGTGTAAAGGCTTATTTTTTGTTCACTGTTCACAAATGATACGATTATTGCACATAATAATATCATATTTGGTTAGAATGTCAATAAAGTAAAAAAACGATGACTATCTTGGAAAAATATATTGAAAAAGAATTTATTACTGTAGGTAGAGCTTAAGTAATTTGAATACTCTACCAATCACATTACCACAATCTAGGCAAAACCTTCTATTTCAATTTAGTCTATAAAGTTTTTAAAGTTATGGCTATGCCTTTTGTTTATAATATAACCGAAAGGCAAGTGGTAGTCACTGGTGGTAGGTCTCTCATATGTGAGAGGCTGCCTGGGTGGGTACCACCGCAATGTCTATTTCTCCCGTCAAACAGCAGTTTAAATGCACTGTTGTGTTTCAGATTGAAGGATATTGTAGCCAGAGTAACTACTGGACATATTGAGACTTAACATCTTGTGTCTCAGGATGGCGAGCACAGTGGAATGCCAAGCATTGCTTTGTAATTCAAGGTGTTGTTTGGTTTTGCTACTGTTCATGAGCGGTCGCTTACCATCAGGCGAACGGCATGCTCGTCTCGCCATTCAATGCAATACAAAAAAAAATTAAAAAAAGAAAAGTCATATTCATAAATTTACCTCACAAATATAGATAAGATGCCTTTCTTAATTTAATTATTAATTAAGGAAGGCACCTTCTTTTATATATTGTACTGTACTGTATCAGCCCATATTCGTCGCTCTGCAGGGCACGGGCCTCCTCTACAATCGACAGTATGAATGAGAGTGGTTAGGCCATATAGTCCACCACGCTGGCCTAGTGCGGGTTGGCGGACTTACGTACCATAGATTTTTTTTGTAAATCGCTATGGTATGCAGGTTCCCTCGCGATGTTTCCTTCACAGTTTTAGTGCGTGGTGTTGACTATCAATACACACATGAACACTCCGAAAAGTCAGAGGTGTGCCCTGGGATTCGAACCCGCGACCACCGTGGACATGTTGGCAGTCGCGTCTAGTCCATTTACCAACAGACCACCACGCACTTTTTTATATATTATATCACATAAATGATTTCTATAAGAAATGATAAGCTTGTGAAGTATTTATCCAAACGGAATTAATACGTGTACATCCGTGTCTGGGATTCATCGTGACGGACCATATTTGCGTATGATTCACAAACCCAGCTATAAGTTTTTCCGATAATCCTTTGTCTGTCTTACGTTCGCAGTATTTGTAAATATTTTAAATAAATATTTGAACTCACTTCGTAAATATTAGATAAGTAGATCCTATAAACTTCCTTAGCTAGTTAAATATATTAATGCACATGAAATATACGAAATACATATATTGCTAATATTACTGCGTATAAGATTAACTCAATGGAAATGTGAATATGGAATTGAATATGCCCAGTGTCCATGCATTTAAAATAAATCGAACGCCATTTTTTTGTATTGCATTAAATGGCGAGACGAGTTCGCCAGTGAAGCCCAAGGTGCGTTATAATTGCGCCAGTGTAATAAAAATAAATTATTTAAATAATATTCCCAACCTGTCCTAAAAGGCTTAATTGAGAAAGAGGTAGCTAGGTGCGGTCCAACTTGCCCTATGGTACGGGATGCAAGAACTCCGCCACGGTAAGCCTTACCTGTCGAAAGAGACGACCTAAAGCGGTAACTGGAGTTACTAGGAACACTGCAGGGGCGGTGCGCCCTCGCGTACACCGACTCGGAGGTTTACGACAGAGCCTCGTCTCTGTCATAGACGCCCTAAAAGGGCGCCCTAAAATAGTCGTGAATGGGGAGTCATCCGAGCCCCCTATAGATGAAGGACCAGCGATGGTTTTGCCCTGGAATGTCAGGCGTCTCCCACAATGCGTATGAAGGTCATCGAAGGGTTTTTAGCCAGTATGCTAGCGTAGATATTATTAGGGACCCAGCTTGACCACAACATCCGCATTGTGCTGGGTTGGAATGCGAGAGAAACTAACATACCCCATTCGGCCTTTCCCGGGGTACCAAAAGAGGAGCTTAATACCTTTTTTTAGAACAAAAAAATGTTGCGGTCCTCCCGGAGTGCACCAAGAGATTTCAAGAGTCGCGTTTAATGACAGACAGGAGGTACCGAACTGAAATTCTACTGCGCGTTTTTCACAGGTCAGGGCACCTGCGCTCCTTGATTTTAAGAGGATCAAGCCTATTTATCTCAGAAATTAATTTTACTTTTATTATGATAACTTCAATAAATAATAACGCAATTTTTTATTTGTTTTGCAAATCTTAATGATTTAAGCACATTATCCATATTTGATACAAAACAAATAACAATGGTATGGTAATGAAGCATAAAACGAAAAGCTTTGCAGTTTTTCGTTTTATAATATTGAACGGATGACTGTGTCATATGTTACTTGTTGCTCAATAAATATTTCTACGCAATATAACGTGACTAACACGAGGTTCCCTTTGTTATGAAATTGCCTAATTCCGTTTGCCATAAGGTTAAGGTTACTATGGCCCTCTAGATACACGGGGCCTTTTGATGAATTAGCGTCCGAAACTCCTTGGCTTCTTGTTAGATTGTAAGTGTGTAGTATGTACAGGCTATTGATAGGCTGAATGTAGCTGACGCTTCTAATTACTACCTATTTATGTGTTGATAACTTGTTTTTCAGAATAAATATAAGTCATATAGTATTTGGCTGTTTTTAATTTGAGGTAAAAATTATTTCCATCTCATTTTACCTGGCTGTTTCACTTTTCAGTATAAGTAGACGCGGAAGCGTACATAAATATGAAGGGGCAGGAGGGCCTTCATCAAAACACATCTTCTACGATATAATTATGTAGGTAGGTTAATAGGTGAACAGCGAAATCACAGGTTCTTGTTACAGAGTTTAATCACGAAACAACAACAAAACAACACTAACTTAGTCAGAACACTAAAGAAGAACAACAGACTTTAACTTATTTTCATAGCGATTCGTCACAAACGTGGTCCGAAGGCTCCGTCGTCTTGAATCCGTGTCCAGGCGACGGCCCTCAACACCATCGACAATGACGCTTCGCTAGGCTGACTCTGACAGCTAAAAGTCAGTCAACCTGAGGTATGAAATTGACGGAAGCGCCGTCAAATAATTTTCTCAAATCATCTACAAAAGCATAATTTTTGATAATTTATTGTTTCGACCATTCCCATCATAGTAAATATTCATGTGATCTATAAATACTTCATATTGATGATTAGCGTTGTAGTAAGAGGCACTTGTTTCTAATTTATTGTGTATTTAATTATCTATTTAACAGATTTAGGTATAAAAAACTCAGTGTTCTAAATTTTGAATCTTCACTAATAACCATCTTAACGGAAGGATAAAAAAAATTAAATCACGCCACGCAATAGTATTTTCGTGGACATAAATAACTTGAGTAAACTGTTAACATTTTTCAATGTAGTTCACAACATATTCATGGCCATTATGTTATTGAGAATATTTACAGATCTGATTAGAGCTTACGGTGTACAATGCGTCAATCATTCCAATTCTGGATATCGCCTATTAACAAGTTTCAAACAGCCCATATAAAAACCAACGCATCGTCAATGAGAGCATTAAATAAAAACAAACGGGATACAACACACGAAAAACAAGAGAACAAGAATCAAACTGCAAAATGGCTGCATTACTACGTGTCTTCCTATCACTTGCAATCATCGCGTGTGCCTTCGCTTCACCGGTGCCAGACGATGACAAAACCGAAACTACAACAACAGCTGCCGATGGACCCGAAATATTTGGAGTAATAGAAATAATAGATGAAGTGCCACAAATTGTACTCTATATGGAAGCTACTACCACCGCAGCACCGACAGAGGCACCAGCCCACAAAGTCGCCAAGAGGTCCTTCAGAAGCGAAGTGAGCGGCGATCTCCTCTCAAACTTCGATGCATTCAGCGATGGAGCCGATTTATCAAGCCTTGACGGGCGTAGAATAAGAGTTCTGCCTACATGGGTCGGTTAGAGATGAACAAGTTTTTTTTTTTTATTACCATACAGTATTTTAAGGTATGATACTGGTGTTTCGAAATGTATAAAAACATAAGCCAAATATTAATGTTAAGTGTGCAATAAAATTATTTTTTTCCTACAGATTGTTTAACTTCATATAGCACTTTACGAGTTGGTCCCTAATACCCATTCATAAAATCTATGGAAAATATTTAACATCATTTCAATCCATGTTTAAGTTGTGTTATTAATAAAACACATAATATAATAAATTAATTTTAAACACAGTTTTATTGATGAAACAATAATTTAAATCAATAGTAGATATCGCTTCCGCATTTATTTTTGCAATGCAAATATCAGCATTTTATATTAAGCCGGTATTAAATTGTTCTGGACAAGGTCTTTCCACTGTAGTGATGTCAATAATCGTTTTGGCGTCATTTTGGATAAATACCGGAATATCCATTAATACACCATCCCGAAATTCTTGCTCTGGATACAAATCCATGAAATGATTTTCACGATGTATGTCGAAAGTCTTCAATGTTTCTGGATTTAAAAATAATCCATCCATAAAACTGTTTGTAAATTTGACCAATATCATTAATAGTAATAAAGCTGAAAGATTCGCCATAACGAACAAATAAGGAACAATTGCCGTAAGAAGGCGTGAAGCAGTTTTTATATAGGATCACGTATTGTGTGCTGATAATGTGATAATTTTCAATACGAGATTGTAACGAATCTTCTTTATATTCATAATATGAAAGATAAATGTTTAAGCTGTAAATGTATTCTATGACGCTGGTAAGAAATATTTCTGGATATCAATAATCGTAACATGAAATAGACGAGTGATCACAACTTTGAATAAGAGAACCAATACCTTTTTGACTGTATTTTATCAGCGAATTTATCAACAATATCCAAAGCACTTACAGCGATTGTTTGTTTCTGACAATCATACACGCATAGACAAATCCAAGACATTTGTATTCCCATCATATTTTACCTTCGATTTGACTAAGTTGTCCCTCATTTTGTGAATACAAGATTTACTTTCTGATAACATCGTTCATTGTCAACGTTGTTAATATTTAAGAGGATTTTTTTACGAGTTTAAAAAATTACTTCAACGTACGGGAAGAAGGATAGTAGTCTTATTCGAGACAGTTAAACAAGGGAAAGTGCTAACAAAACATGCAACGAAAATGAAGATTTTAATGTTTTGTCTTCTGATTTTTATAAAGTTGACGCAATCGTATAAGATCCCGAACCCCGAGTTACCGCTAAAGCAGTGCCTACGTGTGACATTAAATGGAGGCCATTATCATACAATATTTATAGACCATAATAATGATACTGATACATTACTGAAAGATTGCATAATCAAGAAAATACACAAGAATCAATCAATACTTTTGGTGAGGGGACTAAAATCGCGAAACAAGAATATGCAACTGCCGAGTACCATGCCTAATCTTATAGTTATGACAAAATCATTAAACCATGAGTTTCTCGATGGTTTCTGCATGCACCCGGAATTGAAATTCCATTGGAATATGCTCTATATAGTGGTTATAAGCAACGATACATACATATGCAAGGATGGTAAATTTGATGAAAATACCTTCAGCTTAATAAAACATTTTATGAATGATTTTTGGCAGAAATTTGAAATTACCAGATTAATTCTTTTATTTCCTTATTCATGCCCTCAGGCATACGCTATTTATGATAAACAATTGCTAACAGACAAGCCGTTGTATAATAGAACTGTGAGAGTGATAAGACCAAAGACCTTCAAAGAATTATCTAGAGCTATAATAAAGAGTTCAGAAAATTTATCGTATGGGTATCCTGTGAGAGCGAGCATTTTTGAAAGGTTTCCAACGGCTATAAGCTTATGCGACAAAATAAACGAGTTTTTAGTTTTCAACAAGACATTAACAAACGGCTTCTGCGGCACCGACGGTTTGATGATGTATGAAACTATACAACATTTCAAGTTTAATGTGACTATTTCTAAAGACGACGAATGCAACAAATATGGTTATGTGGATTGTGTACAAAAGGTGGCAACGGGCAGCCTTGGATGTATAGTACACAATAAAGTCGACATATCTTTTAATTCCCGGTTCATGGTTCTGTACACGAAGAAGCTGTTGAATTATTTGCACTACGTGACTGACGACTCTCTCTGCCCTCTGCTGCCTGTGCCGGATATTTATCCTATATGGCATTACCCACATATGCCGCTGAATTTGAACCACTGCATATCATTTTTATTTATGGTATTTATATTATCTTCAACGGCGTGGATTACGGCAATAATAAAAAATAAATTTACGGACGCAGAAGCCCCCACATTCAAAAGTTGTGTTTTTGACTTTGCAACGTGTACACTGTTTGGATTTTCATTGAAGAAATATTGTAAATTTTATTTGCTACGGAGCGTCGCTTTAGCTCTTTCTATAATATTTACGACTTATTATCAAGTTAGTAATATTTATCTATACTTTGTTAAATTCCTTATGAATTTTGGGGAGAAATATAGGTAATATTTTTTTGTTCAGGGTTATATCAACTACTCGTTTACTACATTGAGACGTTATAGCAAAATCAAGTCAATTCAACAGCTTTACGATTCGGATTATGTATTGTACACATCACCATCAGTTCGAGAACTTCTTAAACCTCTTGAAAATTATAGCAACGAAAAACAAGAAAACTTTTTGAACCGCACAAAACTGCAACAAAATACTGATATTGGTAAGAAAATCGTCTTAATAATCGTCTTAATAAACCATTACTTATTGTAAGTTATGCATTAAATTCGTCAAGGCAGGTTTTTGATGGAAACTTTTAGTGTTCACGACCTATCAGAAAGGTAACCAGTTTACTTTATTTGGCCAATCTATTTTTCTTTATAAGTTCGTGGTGGCCTGTTAGTAACGGATCAGACGCAGCTGCCAGCATGCTTACAGTAGTCGCTGATTCAAACCCCAGGACACACTTCTGACTGTTAGGAGTCATGTGTGTAGTGATAGTCAATCACCACGCACTATAAGGATAAAGGAAAATATGGTGAGGAAACCTGCATACCATAATGATTCTGAATAATTTTTATGGTAAATACCTAAAGTTCGCCAACCCGCACTAAGCCTGCGTGGTGGACTATACGACCTCTCTCTCTACAGTCACAGAAAGTCCACTGCTGAACATTAGGCCTCCCGCAAGGATTTCCACATTGACCTGTTGTAAGTGGCCTGCATCCAGCGACTTTCTGCAACCTTAACCAGGTCTTCCGTCCACTTTGTAGGCAGGCGTCCGTCATTGTGATTGCCTATACGTGTACCATACTGCCCTAACCCCTCTCAATCGTACTCTCGATTGTAGAGGAGGCCCGTATCTCCACTAAGACAAAAATTGGTTGATAGAGATAAAGATTTTTTTTTTTCAGGAGTCGTGTTACAAAAGAAGAAAACAGTAACACTGGGTCGGGATCACGACGCACGTTTAGAAATCCTGTTAAGATATCGAGATAAGGAGGGGAAACCACTAATATACGTCGTCGACGAGTGCTTTTGTGACTATTACTTGTCTTATATTTGTAGATTTGGTATGTATTACAATTACATTGTCAAATACATTGGTATGTATTTGACAGCCTCCGTGGCGCAGTTGGTTAGGCGCCACGGAGGCAATACAATACAATTTATTTAATACTTTTAATTATTTAAATATGGGGATGTAATAAGTAAATAGTTCAGGGCCCCAGGAGATCGCAATGTGCAAGGGAACACCTAATCCCAGGCTTTTTTATCCTCAATATATTGCTTAATATTATAATAACCCCTAGTCATACGTGTGTTTTTAATATGTGTCCTAAATAGTTTGTCCGGTAAGTGCGTTATCCAATCGGGAAGTTTATTAACAAGACTCGATCTTAGTGTGGGGTCAGGACTATGTATGTGACTGTTGGGTGTTATTTATTTATTTTTTATTATTATAAAATTTAATGCAACTACCCAAGAAAGATTTTTTTGACTTTTCTAGTCTAAACGAGGGTATTGCTAGTTTATTTTTATTCCGCGTATTAATACGCTGTACCTAGGGTCCAGCATTACTACGGAGACAGGACACTACGTAAGCGATTACCGTACTTGGTAAACGGTCTCCCTTCCGAAATGACTCCACGGATTAATACGAAAAATTCTAACATTAAAACCATCAAAAAGTATCTGCTATCAACATTATAATTAGGCACTCGCAACTCGCAATACAGGGTATATCAAGAATGCTACCGAAAACGAATCCGGGTGGTAGTTTTAGTGACTACATACATAATGCAACTAAAAATTTTGCAGAGACGCGACAATTTATTTTTATGTTTTTTTAAATATCATCATCTTAGGTGGTAAATCTATAGTTTTTGCTGAAATAATTATTTAAACTCTTATATATCTTAGAGATTTTATAAATAAAAAAATATACACTATTATTTTAGGATAAAAATGTATTTACCACCCAAATACGACCATAGGGAAAAAATAACAAAAAAAATCGTCGCTTTTTTTGCAACATTTTCTATTGCATTGTGCCTGAAGTGGCTTAAACTACCACCCAGCTTCATTTTCGGTAGCAGTCTTGATATACCCTGTATACATAAAACACCACTATGTACTCACAGACAAACCAAGCAATTGGTTTTGTGACACTAATTGTTTTTTTTTTTGTTGATTTCTCTTAAATATTATATTAGTAACGACTTTATGAAAGTTGAAATCGGTTTTTTTTCATTTAGTTTTGAATTTCTTGTGTTGGTGAAACCGAAAAATCTCTCGTAGTTTCTGATAATCATGAACATTATATTATATCAAATATTTTATTTTTTTAAATGAAATCTATTTAAATGTATTTAATGAAATGAAATTTATTTATTGGTCACGTAGGCAATTAAAGAGCTCTTATGACAAGTCAATACACATAGAACATTACATTGTTACACTGCCCTCTCTCCCTCTCCTTCATTTAAATCCATCCCATGGTTGTCTGTAAGATATTGCTGTTGAGCGATAAGACCGCCATTTGTACTCTTTGTTATTATTATTTCTGTTAAGCTATGTTCTTGTTAAGTTTGTGTAAAATAAAGATTTAAATAAATAAATAAATAGAACTTAATCTCTATCTACAAAATATTTTCTATACTTAGTATTACTTATATTAATTTCTTGCTTTAATTTATTTATTTTTAAATTAATTTTATTTTTTATTTATAATTAGTTTTATTTATTTATTTAGTTTTTATTCGTATTTTATTTAAAGTATATTTTCTATTATTTTTTCACAAAATTATACTAATATTTCCGGATTTTCAAAATTTCAATCACATGCAGTACGTAACAAATATAGAAATTTATTAATAATTTTCGAGAAAACAGCAACATACAGTCCAATTGAGAACCTCCTCCTTTTTTTGAAGTCGGTTAAAAACTTAATTCTTCTTGACCAGATAGAGATTATAATAGCCACTTGAATCGGCTTATAAAATTTACGAGCACAGATTTGCCTATTCAGCAACGCGTGAACTGGCCCATAAACACGTGACACATTTTTTTTTTAAATAATACTAATCGATTTTTTTTACTAACCAACATAAAAACAAATATCCGATCCTCTATATTTCATATCGCAGATTTCCTGTTCTCGAAAGACCTCAAAATCTTCATAGAGCGCATGTTAGAAGCCGGCTTACCCATTAAATACTACCAGTGGACTCGTCACACCTTCCACCTGCCCTTCACTTTACCGCGATACGGACCAGAGGCTCGACCCATCTCTACACTAAGCATACTGGACCTCAGAATACTTATTGGAATCCTTCTTACTGGTTATACAATATCAGCATTGATATTTGCAGGGGAAATATGGCTTCATAGAAGAGTTGGGTGTGTTGTACTTTAAAATACTGTTAAATATAATTCAACGGCCCCTATATAAACTATCGAAACTGTTAATTCGCAACTTTAAACGATAAATATTGTGTGTGGCAAATTAATTATTTTATTATGTTCATATTATGCACTTTCAATTTTATTCGATTGAAAAACAGTTGAAGGTATATTTGTATACAATATTAATTTTATTGTAAAGAATTATACATTTTTATACCTAGGAGACTGTCCCGCCCTCACATTCACCACTGTAACTCCTGTGAGCCAGGATCAACAGTAATGACAAAGTAATGACACCGAGCGTTGAAGCTCGGCGAGTCTCCGGGAATGTCTAACTTGTCTTTAACCCGCAACGAAATTAATCAGAAAGTGAAATTAATAGGAGTTGGAAATAATTTTTTATACCTACTTGCAATTAGCGCAATAAAACAAAAATCACACTTTTCAGCTACGATAGTTTACGTAGGGAGCGTCGAATTTATTATGATAACGTGCAAAGATATAGTACTGAAGTTTTGCTTGTTTGACATTAAATTATGTTATTTTGCACACATCAAATATCAATAAAATAAAACATTTCTATGTATATAAAGAGACACTCAAGTAGCATGTAAAATGAGACACCAAGTAGCATGAGTATTTTACCTAGTAGATGTGTAGTAGAGTTTCTCACTATCCCTTTCACACTGTAATAGTGGTGACGTCATAATATCGTTGTGCATTTTTATTAGTGTATTTTTAACCAAGTTTAAAATATTAATATAACTAAGTAATAGGTATTGATTAAATTCATGAAAAATATATTGTTTTGGTCTTTAACTATGTACAGAAAAAGCTGTTTCAGGGCTATTTAATGCATTCCGTATTATTTGTCTTATATAAATTATTAGGTCCATATCTTATAAGGGGCCGACCATTAATCACGTGATCTTTTATTTAGCATTTTTTGATCCCCCCTCCCTTTTGGTGATATGTGGTGAGATTTAGATTTAAACCCCCCCCCCCCCCCCCCATTCAACATCACGTGTATTTTTAGTACATATAAATAAGTCTTAATTTTTTTCGAATATTATCTTTAAATACGGTTACGGTGGCTAGATGTCGTCAAGGAAGATATGAGGGTCAATGGCCTTACTATTGAGGATGCCGAAGATCGGGCGAAATGGAGGAGAATTTGCCGGAACGCGGTCTCTGGCACCGGCCGGGATAACGCCTATTAATTCTGAAATTAAGGACCATGAAATAATAAAAGAATCGTGTTATCATACGAAAAATATAGTATGTAGCATTTCAATCAAAATTATGTGTCGAAAAAAAAATACACGTGATATCGTACTACACCCCTCCTCCCCCTTGTGATATTTCGTGATTTTTTGTCCAAATCCCCCCCCCCCCTCCTATTCAAGCCTCATGTGATTAATGGATGGCCCCTAATGCCATGAAGTAGGTAAAATTATGAGCAAATCTATGTGTAGAGACATTAAGCGATAAAAATAAGGTGTTTGCATTTTCACACGTATTTAGAAACACGTTTTTGTATTTAAATGTTTTATTATATAAATAAAGAAAAACCAAATAAAAGAAAATCATCGTTCAGCATTGCCTTTAATTTTCCTTTTAAAAATCTAAATAACAAATTAGATATTGTGTTCCTCATTGACCCATCTTGAATAACAAAAAATCCCTCCATTTCATTCACCTTATTATAACTACTATTTTCATAAAAAGCGACAAACTACTCTTCAATCTTCTAAAGGATAATTTCGTAAAAGGGGTTTGTGAACTATTATAGAAAAAAGTCATATTTAACTTATGCTAATGTTCCCAACACATAGAAAAATACTTAGTATATACGTATTGCACAATCATATTGTCATCTATTATAAGCTATCTATACTGGTTTGGGGCAGAATTCACTACACACTAGGAATGTGACGTACCCTTACATCAATAGGCTAAATCACCTGATTCAGAATCATATCCGCCATTTTGAAACATCATTAGTTCCTTTTTTAAATATTCACAATTTACGTTTAGATATTCGATTTCTTTGATAACAAAACACTGGCTGAAAACAATATTGAGACCTTAAAAATCTAAATGAAATAATTTACAGCAATATAAAGCAAACTATTAAAAGTTAAAGATCGATGTCATGTGAATGTGGCAAGGAATGGCGTGTACCTACCTAATGGGTTCTAACAATAATAAACTTACTTATAAACAATAATACAATTTCAATATAAATATGTCAGTTATGCTGCCATAATTCCATAGGCCTTTTGTCAAATACCTAAGTTTATGATTTAATAATACCAAAACTTTTCATAGGTTTAATATATAGATTTGAAAGTCATGTAACACGCTTATGTCATTTTATTTAAACTATAACGAATAATATTCTTTATTAGTAATATATTATCCTAGTAAAACTCTATCAACGATTGCCAACATAATTTATATAATGGTGCCTCGTGTATAAAAGTTGAATTAAAATACAGTAATATAAAACAAAGCTCGTGTTCGCTTATACAAACTTGTTGTATACACGCTAATTAGTCAATATGTGAGTAAATTGTGTTTTTATGACAAATCTAGCGTAAGTTGCTGGACATAACTTTTGAGGCGGAATTCTAGACTCGTCAAAGTAAAACTAAATTTATTTCCGACCACACTGACTTCGTAGGACCAAACAAAGCATCATTTTGGGATGATTGTAGTACATTTCAAAGGGCTTTTTCGATACCAAATTACATAAAGGATGTAATAGGCTTACATTATGGATTATGGCCTAATCTGATTGCAGGGAAATCTCATGCTTAGCAGTGATCGTATATGTACTGATATTGATGCAAGCAAAAAGATTTGCTACCGATTTTTCGCTAGATTTATCCCTAATACACGAGTAACCTTAGTTGCAATCCTTAAAAACCCTTGGGGCTCGGCAAACATCAAAATAATAAGTTATTGCCAATTGTAATACAAAAACGTATGGACGTAGAATTGGTTGTGGTCAATATAAATGTACTACAATAATTGTTCAATATACATAAAAAGATAGACATTTTTAAACCTAAATTTAGATATTGAATGTTATGTCTTTTTCAGATACAATAGGGTTGGTGTGTCCATGTTGACAAAAACCGTGGTTAAATAATAAATATATATATATATATATACAGGGTATATCAAGACTGCCACCGAAAACGAAGCCGGGTGGTAGTTTTAGTGGCTACAACAAACACAATGCAATCAAAAATTTCGCATAGATTAGCCACTAAAACTACCACCCGGCTTCGTTTTCGGTAGCAGTCTTGAGATACCCGGTATATATCTTCTTCGCTCAAACTTAATTCAAAAGTCGTTCGAAAGGGACAAAAAATTGGAAGCCAAAATAGGTTTTATAACTGTCTATGAATAAGGCCGTAAAAGGTCTAGTTGACCACATATACTATGTGGGTATATTTGATTAAAATGAAACATGTTAAAATTGGAACAATTTAACGCACTCAGTAAGGTTTCCAGCCTATTATAATGCGGCATATGATGACCGAGCTGTAAACGTATCATGCAAAAAATTGTTAGAATTAACGACTGTGGAACGGTACATACAATTTTGTTCCTTCACCGGTCGATTTTCCATCGTCAAACCGGTAACAAAATGTAAAATGTTACCCGACGCAACAATTACTATTAAGTCAAACCAAGTCGGAACATTTTATGTGACCAAAACCACACAACGAACACACCACGCAACGTAGCATCTCGGATTCGAAATATAGTTCTGGTCATTTATAATAGTACAATTTGATTTGATTTAACAATTCTTGCATAAAGTCGGGTCGCGTGGGGTATCAACAAGATGTTTCCGCCTTAATTCATACATATTTTTTGCGTGTGACATTCATAGCACAGTCAAGGTGCGCTACACAATACATTGATTTACTATACTGTTTCCATTCGTTTATTTTATTTTTGACACATCGAGTACCTACTGAATCAAATAGTGATGGCCTGATGCGTTATCGAATCAATTTTTTATAACAAACGATTTTATTTTTGAACAAGTTTTAATCGATTTAATACATATTTTATTTTTTGCTCCATGCATTGTTTTATAAAACTTCAGGGATATTTAAGTTACTTGATTTAATAATTATATTAAAATAAACCATTTACTCATGTTAAGTTAATATTCTTATCACTTCCGTCGGCAATAGTAATGTTGTTAAAAACAAATTGTGAAACGGCAACACTGGGCAGACAGGTGACGCGCGCCGCCATTTTGTGGTCACTCACAACGAGACGCCCGCGCCCGTGCTAGTGTTTTCCGTTCGCTGAATTTTAATTCACATTTTTCATACGTCGAGTTGAGTATTTATATTCCTCCGTATTGTTTTACCCGTGAATTCCTACATTTGGTTGAATTGAGAACATCGTACCTGCCTTCATCACTTTCAAAATGCCTAAAGGAAAGGTGCTTAAAGGACAAACAAGGGAGTTTGTGTTGCGACTTCATGAGTACTTTGAAAGGGAAAGCCGTAATGGTGGACCTCTTATACCAGTGACTCAAATCAGAGACCGTGTTTCAGCAGCATTAGGTATTACTGCTCCAACAGTTTCAAAAATAATTAAAGAAGGCTACGGCAGTAGTGGCATGGAACAAAACAAGCCATCTACACCTAAGAAAAAACGTCAGCCCTTTAAAGTGACAGCAATTGACAGTTTTGATGGTGATGCTATTCGTCGTCATATATACGATTATTACCAAAGAAAAGAGATTCCTACTTTACATAACCTAGTACAATCTCTGAAAACTAGTGGCTTGTTCCGTGGTCAAAAGTCTTCTTTGGCGAAGGTATTGAATAGGATTGGATTCCAATACAAAAAATGTGACAAAAGAAAAATATTGATGGAACGCAATGATGTTGCTTTGTATCGATGCGAATTTTTAAGACAAGCTAAAAAAATAGAAGACTGGTCGAATGTTGTTTTCACCGATGAAACTTGGCTCAATGCGAATCACACGGTATCAAAAACTTGGACTGACAACACTGCTAGCTCCTCGACCGCAGTGCCAATGGAAAAAGGTGAAAGAATTATAATTTGTCATGCAGGAACCGCAAAAGGATTTGTGCAAGATGCTATGTTAGCTTTTAAATCAAAGAAAACAGGGGATTACCACGAAGAAATGAATTCCGAAGTATATGAAAAATGGTTTCGGGAAATGTTATTGTCACTCGAACAGCCATCAACAATATTTATAGATAATGCGTCCTATCACTCTCGGCAAATTAACAAAATGCCAACGCAAGCCAGTAAAAAAAATGAAATAATAAACTGGCTCCGTAACAATGGCGAGGAGGTGGACGAGTCCCTATTAAAAGTAGAGTTACTTAAAATATTAAAAATGAGGAAGCAGCCTAAACGATACGTTATAGATGAAATGGCTGCAGAACATGGGCACACCGTCCTTAGAATTCCTCCATATCATTGCCAGTATAATGCCATAGAGCTAATATGGGCGCAAGTGAAAGGATATGCTACGAGAATAAATACAACTCCTCCTTTCACCGCAAACAAAATGCTGGAGTTGCTTAAAAATGCGTGTGAAAATGTGACGCCTCATAACTGGGCGAGTGTCGTAGATAAGACGAAGAAAGAAATAATGTCTGGGATCGCGATGTCGCATTTGACAACTTACCCATGCACTCATTAATAATTAGTGTTACTGGGGATACGAGTGACGACGACGCCGATTCCGACGAAACAGACGATTGTTTATAAATAAAAATATTAACAAATTACCTTTTAGTTGTTTTAATTATTTAATCCTTAAAGTACTATGAATTCCAACATGGTTTAACTGTTTATTACAAGTAGGTACTAAACATTTATTTTCGTTGTAATCATTGTAATTATTTTAAATTAAACTCTTATTAAAAGTCACTTCAATACGTATACCTTTATTCATATTAATTAATTTGCAGCAAATACATTCGATCCTAATATTGGGTACTATATTACGTTTAACTGTTTTCATTAGCATTTTAATGTAATTTTATTTCAAATGATTCCGATTGATTGATTCTATTCAAAATCGTTTTTGTTATCTGTGGTCATTCGTTACGAATGGCACAACTCTAAGTGGGCGTTACCCGTCAAGAAAGTATCTACTTTTATTTCAAAATATTGTTCTACTGTAATGTCGTACTTTATAGGCGTGAACTGTCAAAATAAAATAAACGAATGGAAACAGTTTAATGTCAATATTTTAATAAAACTATAAATCACACTAATAAAAAGGATGAGATATTTCACAGCCGCCGTCAAATCGATGAAACGCTGATTTAACATTTGCGCTAAATATATTTATTTATATTAATAACAGGTCATAATAGTGATATATCTAAAGGCTAACAATCTGGGTTTACGTTATTGATAAAATCTTTTACGCTAGTCTACAACTAAGCCAGTCTTACAAATGTTGAGCTTATCATGGCTGGCTTATTATGGAAATGTCTACACCCTATATACCACGGGAGTATGTTGGCAAAATATAAAAATAAATTGAATAGGGAAACAATAAATATAATATACTTAAAGTTTGTAAAAATCGGAGATAAAATTGTCTTCAATGTTGAAAAAATGACTTTAGTGTGGACTGTGCATTAATGTCACAATATTACTTAGATTTCAATGTGACAAAATAATGACTAACCGCGCCCACCTTTCGTCTGTTTCAAACTTCGGCGTTCGTCGCCAAGTTTTTGCTAGAAAGCTTTCTAATATAAGGCAGTCCCACCTTCTAAGTCTAGATGAGCAATAACGTCAACAATTAAATAATTTATTTAAATTAAACCACCACAAATACATTCATTATAACGCACATACTCTAAAAACTGTCATATCACACGAAATTATTCATGGTCTAAAATATGTTTTTTTTTTGTTCGACTGCGCACACGCACCTTATGCTTAAATTATTTGCGATTGTCCCACGCCCTATTTGTATATCTACATATATATCATATTATATCTACGTAGTGAAACATAGAGGTCTCCCTTTCCACGAGTCTACCTTTGTTTTGACCCTGTAGTCAATGTGTAAAAATTAAATACCGCCTCCATTCACAGAAAATCAAAAATTTAAACTGTATTTTTTAATCTGAACTCAGTAAACACTTTCTAGTATTTGACTGTCTTTAGAGGATGTACAATATTAGGAATATTAGGAATACTTCGCTCTCATAACAAGAGGTTTTATTGAGCGTATTACAAAAATAAAAAGATTATTTATTTATTTATTTATAGATACACTAACAGGGCGTTACTATATACAGCTAATCAATATCTTACATTAGTTCGATATCAATCACAACGTAGTAGATATATTGGGAACTCGGTTGGAGCGCATTTTCATAATTCGTTTTTTTTGTCCTCACAAATCTTAAATATTTAACGAAAATATTGCTGCGTCTATGAACAACTTGCAGGCTTGAAGAAAAAAGGGTGGGTGTTTTCTTGGGCGTTCACACCGCAAACGGCAGTACAAATGTCTGGACTTTAGTGGTTTAGCGCGAGATCCTAGCGAACATACAGTTCTGATATCTACCCTTGTAGGCAAACATGCAAGAGGCCACATGATGTGAATATCCATGGATGTTATAATCGGTGGAGGAATTATATTTTAGGTCTAGTAACAGATGTGAAAAAGCTCGAAGTCGGAATATTTTTAAATAAACTAATATGTATTATGTGCTACACACATGGCATGTGTGCATACACCCAACAGTCATATAAATAGTCCTGACCCTATACCTTAGTATGGGGTTAGGATAGAATCTTGTATCGTGGGTATCAAGAACTACGAGAAAATTTTCGGTCTCCCAAAAACCGTGACTCGCAACAAGTGCTTGTGGTATACACAATCATTTGTCTCGATGAGGGAATCGAACCTACGACCTCTCGTTTCACAACCTGCGGCTAACCAAGAGCACCGTGGAGGCTGTCGGTTTGACACAAATATTTTCAAATCCGTCCCATCTTGGCTAATCGTCCTTCCTTGATTATAACTAATTCGTATAAACTTAATAGGCTGTACCTCTGTCTTGCGGTGTGAACACACACTTTAGACTTTCAAATTGGTAAAAATCCCACATTTCATAGCACTAGGTATGAAAAACTAATTTAATACTAAGCTTACAAATAACCAATCCCGTATTAAATGATAATTTATCTTAAAGACACACACAGATCATAACCATAGTCAAAATGAAACTATCACAGCTTTTACATCAATGTCATTCGCTTGACAGCCGAAACTAATTTGAATTTAAGGTACTCTATGGCTGAGAAAAATTGTTCATTACATAACACTCTAACTTCAAACGAATAACGAATAATAATCTATGTACAATGCACCAATTATTTATTTATTTTAGCTACTAATACAGTAACAAAAACCCTCGTTGGCCATCGTAAATGTGGATATACGTACAGTACAAAAAATATTTTTAAATGTCATGATTAATCTACAGTTCATAAAGTACTGGTTGCAAAAAATATGGTTGCAAAAAAGTAATAATTAAAATCGCAATTTAAAAAATAACATAACTTGTTCAAAACATTTTTTGTACTAGTATGATAAAAATACCAGCGTCATTACCTCAATTTGGTTGCGCATCATCGCTAATGCACAGGTAATAAATCTAAGAAATTTAAAAAAAACGTTTTGTTGAATTTTTAATACATAGCGGTAAACGAAGCCAAAAAGATTTTTGTCACACACAGCACTCACCAATAAACAAATCACTAAAATTCCATACAAAGTGTCCCATCGTCATTACTCGTCATCAACTATACAGCGTCATGCACGCGAACACTATCGCGCACACAGACAACAGCCAGCGCTATTTCGACACTTTACCGTTATTCTTACTGCACTTCCTCCCATTGGTCAATTTGAAGGTTTTGGGAGTAGATTCTTGTATACTGTGTAATGGTTGGCTGGAGTGTTTGTGTGCGTACCACCCACACATTCGCTTCACTGCGTCCTCCCAACGAGCTATTGTTGGCTCGTATGCTTTTTTTACGTGTGGCCGCGGGTTAAACACGCATCCGATTTTGCGGAGTGATTTTAGTTCTTCTTTTGATTTCCATATACCTGAAATGAAAGATGATTATTTCAATACTCTTATAAATACGATTTACTTAATAGCAAAAAGGAGAATGCCCATTCATAGTATCGGTAAAAATATCATTGATCCCGATACCGATACTGCTTAAAACTAATTATGCATTTTTTATGCTTTGGCCTAAAACATTATCCTGTCTTATTCCGGGCGAAAGATTTGAAAAAAAAAATTAAGTAATTATCATTAAAGGAGGAACTTGAAGTTATTTTTTTTTTGTATGGGGCTTTGTGAATATTTTTTTTTTCATTTCTCCAACAACTCTGGGCTTGGATCTAAATTATGTTTATATTCATTGAAAATATTTATTTTTCCCTACACAAAAAAGTAGGTTTCATTGAGGGACAACAATCTTTACACCGATACTAAGTTTCATAGTAAAATGGGCATTCTCCTTTGTTGAAAAGATAAATAGTATCGTGTGTATGAACTCGAAAAGACTCTCATTTTTTTTATATGGAAACATCAACATAACTATGCCGCAACTGTCTAACTATGAGTACTGTATTAGCCCATATACGTATATTGGTACGGGCCTCCTCCACAATCGGGAGTACGATTGAGAGTGGTTAGGACATAAAGTCCACCAAGCTGGCCTAGTGCGGTTTGCCGGACTTAACATCTATACATGTAAATAAAATTGAAGTGTCTGTTTTAAAAGTGAAAATATAAAAAAATGTCCAACTACATTTCGTTATATACACGATACCTGTGCCGAAAATGATATTAAAATTTTTTTTGTCTGTCTGTCTGTTTGTTCCGGCTAATCTCTGAAATGGCTGGACCGATTTTGACGGGACTTTTTTGTCAGGTAGCTGATATAATAAGGAGTAACTTAGGCTACATTTACTTTAGAAAAATAAAGTAATGTTGCAATGCCGAAGAGTACTTCGGCATTGCAATTGTGGTCTGGGTCAACTGAGGCACAGAATACTAACAGAAGTCAAGCTTGTGTATGTACTTCACTTTTGTTGCCACACTCACACTACGCTCGGCGTTCGCGCAAGGGTTATCAACTCTGGCTTATGCGAAAACACGTATCGTCTTAATAGCACTCGTATCGTTTGATTATTTTTTAAATAAAATATATAAATCACAATAATAAAATAAATATACTCGTCAAAACAAAATAAGGGCCACCACTATTTTTCGACATTAATTCATTTTGATCAGGATTCAAGGTTAGAAATTGTCTATATATAATAAAACAAACTATTATTTATGTCATAAAATTATTTTAAATTCAATTTAATTAAAAACTAATTGTATTTGTAACATTTTATATTTTATAGAACTTTTTTGAAATTTATGCCTAACATTAATATTAAAATTTTAACTAATAGGTATATAAAAAGCAACCCCAAAACCCTCTTTTTGAAATGCATTCTTGGAGCCTTGAAAGCAATGTCTCCACAAGATTATTGACTCTGTTATCAGATATTTCTTTCCAACAACTTTTTATTATTATTATTATTACACTTTATTGTACACATAAAACAAATGAAAAAATACACAATGAAAAACACTTAACCTATGTGTAAAGTACAATCGGCGGTCTTATCGCCTTCGGCGATGTCTTCCAGACACAGATCACTCCCAATAGATACCTAATGCAAGGCAGCGGTTGCGCCCAACACATATAAGCTATCAGATAGATATAAACCGATGCCAAATGTCGCGTCATCAGTGTCGTCCAAGTAGTGGACCCGCACATGTCGTCGCACGTTAGCGAAAACTAAATTTTTGGAACATAATATTACAGTTAATAATGATTTGTTCAATAAAATGGTGTGCAAAAAACTCACAAAAATAAAGTATCTAAAAAAACGCAATAAGTTTTCATCGATAACTAATATTCTTTAAATTAATTTGGTCCCGAGCGAGCTCAATTTATACTGGTTAATGTATCAATGTCAAACAGTCGAGTTCGGATGGAGAATCAGCCCTCTCTTTTTCGCATAGCAATAACCGTAATAAGCCATCTTTTTTTGGCGAAATCACGCGTTCTTCTAGTGTTTGACGCATGTTTATAATATAATTCCCAGAAATATCGATATTGGAAAACAATAATGTAAATTAATTTTATTAAATGACAATGTCACAAAATATATTATATTGATTTAAATAAAATTTGCAAATTACCATAATTATGTTATTTTATGTAATTTGAAATAGTTAAATTTGTTAACAAGGTTGTACTTTTACAATTTTTTTTTATTTATCTTTGGCGTAATTAAATTTCCTTTTTTCCCTCTAGTTGTATTCGTTTTCAAATATAATGGGAGGGTATTTATCATAAGTTTTAGTATAGTAAGTTTATTGAGAATCAGTAGCACAAGCTATTGCACTAATTTTAACACGTTGTATATATCGTCTCAAAACATTCATAGTTCGTCAAGTGGGTTTCATCGTCACTTGTCGATATTACATTTACTACAGCCGCCGTCAGAATTCAAGAAACGGAATAAGTTATTGTAGCCCTTTAGGGCGTGAGGTTTAGTTATTTACTATTTCATATTTTTATCTGATCTTTTATATCAACACTTATTTTGGGTATTTCGCCATTATGGTATACAAAAATTCACGGTGAATAATAGAAATAAAACCGTTAAATACTAAAGTATAAATCTTAATCCTAATTTATTCGTAGTTAGCGGTTGCCGGTTGGTATAATTTATCAGATCAGGCCGGTGAAAAAATATTATCAAACATTTAACAAGTTGGTAATTAAGTTATAGAAGCGATCATAACACATTAACTTACTGGCAAATCGAACTATCGATACATTTTTTTATTTATCGACTTATGCCTCATCTCTCCAGTGAAGTCCACGTGACCGCGCTGCAACCCGCCCACCCCCCGCGCAGTTCCCTTCGTTGGCGTTTTCGGTTCAAAACAAAACTATCGTAATGCGGTATCTATTGGAAGTGATCTGTGCTTCCAGACAACCTTTGGATGGAATGGACTATACAGAAGTAGAAAAACGGGGGTAGACATGTCATAAAGTAAATTATGAGTAAAAATCGAATGGTCTACCATGTACAAACAAAAATAAACATTCAAAGACTACTACCTAACATACTATAAATATATAATACCTACATACATATTTATTATACATATATATACTAAATATATACATATAAACAAAATAAGGATGTGCAATGTAAAAACAATAGAAAAAAAAAATAAAGAGGAGGAAAAAGAAAGAAAAAAAAATCAAATTGACAAGTAATGTTCCTTCACGAGTCTTTTAAAAATAGGCAGGGATTTAGCTTGACGAATAGACAGCGGCAATTGGTTCCACAAGCGAGCAGCGTTCACAGTGAACGAGTTCGCAAGAAATGCAGTATTGTGCTTGGGAATTTCCAATGTCAGATTCTCTGACGATCTTAGTGAACGTGTGTGTGTATTGCTAAGAAAATTAAAGCGATTTTTTAGGTAAGAAGGTGTGTTGGGAAGAAACAAAATAGAGTAAAGAAGAGAGAGGGTACGAGTATTCCGGCGAAGACGCATTGATAGCCACTTGAGTTTAGTGCGAAATTCAGAGACATGGTCATATTTGCGAAGTCCAAAAATGAACCGTATACAAAAATTCTGAAGACGCTCAAGTTTATCGAATTGGGCTTCGGTGAGATCAAGATAGCTAGTGTCACCATAATCAAGGAGAGGAAAAAGAAGGAACTGGACAAGTGCAATTTTCGTGTGAATGGGGAGAAAGTTCCGTAATCTTCGTAAGGACCCCGCTGCAGCGAACAATTTACGGCTGAGTTCTTGCAGTTGGGGACCCCAGGATAAGTTCTTGTCAATAAAGATACCTAGGTTTTTTACTTTGTCACTGTATGGAATGACACAACCATCAAACATAACCTGAGGTAATTGGTCGAGATCTAGCCTGACAACCATCCTGGAGCTGCCAACAACAATGACTTGAGTTTTAGAAGGATTGACTTTTAGACCATGCATCTCACCCCAATCACTGATTCGGGCAAGATCTTTATTGATTGAAGATATTGCTTCTGTCATTCTTTCTGCAGGTGCTTGGTAGTATATTTGTAAGTCATCTGCATACAAGTGGTAAGAAGAAATAAGTTGATCGGAAATAGAATTAATAAATAATGCGAAGAGTAAGGGAGATAAAACGCCGCCCTGAGGGACTCCAGCAAATGTATCACACCAAGATGACACTGCATCTTCAATACGTATACGTTGCCGGCGACCCGTCAGGTAACTACGAAACCAGTCAATAACAGTTGGAGATATGTTAATAGAGCGTAACGTACTTAGCAAGACATCGTAATCAACAGTGTTGAATGCATTGCTGAAATCTAACAATGCAAGAATCGTTAACTTGCCGTTTTCCATTGCTGCTCTTAAGTCATCCGTGATGTGTACCAGTGCAGTAGTTGTGCTGTGACCAGGGCGGAAACCAGATTGGAGAGGATTCAAAAGACCATGATTGTTAAGAAAGGAGCTGAGTTGACGATGGATGAGATTTTCAAGGATCTTTGAAAGGAACGGTAGGATGGAAATGGGACGATATTCGGAGAAAGAAACAGGATTCGGTCGTTTCGGGAGAGGTATAACTTCAGCGGCTTTCCACTGAGAGGGGAAAATGGAATTAGTTAAGGAAAAGTTAAAAATGTGGCAAAGAATGGGGAGGATTTCGTCAAGGATGGGTAGTAGCAAGTTGCGACTGATACAATCATTTCCGACAGCATTGGAAGAAATTGATAGTACGCTCCTTTTCACATCACAATCAGATAATTGACTAAAGACGAATTCAGAATAATTAGGAGCTGGAATAGACGAAAGACCTTGGATGGTATTGTTTCTGATAGCCCTATCAAACTGGGGCACAGTAGTAAAATAAGAATTTAGTAAATCAATATTAAGGATATTAGGATTACACTCTGTGCGAGATTTTCCAACTCCCATCGAACGCAGAAATTTCCAAACTTTTGCTGGATCACCATTCTCTACAGAATTATGGATATGTCGGCGTTGTGCAATCCTACACATCTTGTTGCAGAGATTACGGATGGCAATGTATTTATCCCGGTTAGACGGAACAGGTCTACGTTTAAATTTAGCCTTGGCCACCGCTTTCTTGGACATGACTTCTTTGATGTCATCAGTGAGCCATGGAGACGGAAGATGTTTTATTTTAACTGGGTGCATGGGGGCATGACATGACATTTAATAAGTTTATTAGCTGCTGGTGACTATGCACATCTTCTTGAGCTGCCTTAACCCATCGTTTGAATTGATCCCAGAGTTCTTCAATCGGATTCAGGTCAGGACTGTTGGCAGGCCACGCCAAAACCTGGATATTCGCATCGTCTAGGATCGCCAAAGTTGCTCATGCTGTGTGCGATCGAGCATTGTACTGCATCAGGATGAAACCTCCAGAGGCTGATTGTGAAAATGGAATAATATGAAGTCTGACTACTCGATCGACGTAACTTTGTGTTGTCACAGTACCCTGGTTTAGAAAAACAAGGTCAGGTTTACCTTGTAAGCTAATACCGGCCCAGACCATAACTTTGGGTCCACCAAATCTATCACATTCATGAATAAAAATATCTAAAAAACGATCTCCACTTCTTCTCCATACTCGTCTCTGTCTATCATCCTTAAAAAACTTCACTTTACACTCATCCATGAAGAGCACGTTACGCCATTAGTTTTTACCAAATTTCAAATGTTGACGTGCAAATCTAAACGGCTTACATGGTGGGCTTAGGTCAGCTTAGCCCGGGCTGCTGGCCTTTTTGCAAATTGGTGGTCTTCGTGTAAACGATTTCTTATTGTTTGGTCGCTGACAATGGTACCCGTAGTCCGGTGTAAGCGATTTTGTAGTAGATTTCGAGCTGTAATATTCCGATTTCGACGTGCACAAAGTCGCACATAACGGTCTTCTTGGGCGCTGGTAGTACGAACTCTTCCTGAGCCACGACGCCGTGATACACTGCCCTTCTTTTGATACCAATTTCAAAGGTTTTGGAAAGCTCTACGTGGATATCCCAGCTTTAAAGCCACGGAACGCTGAGAATTACCAGCTGAGATCATCGTTACGGCTCTAGAAGCAGTATTAGAGTCCATATGGCAACAAAATCGTGGCATTTTACAGAAAAATAAAAGAACTATACGCAAAACTATCAAAAACAACCGCAGCAGTCAATAGACTGAGGCTAAACTGAACTAACGTCAATCTCCAAAGTTTTTTTTAAACTAACCACTTAAGAATATATTGTTAAAAAAGCGTTTTAACTGCACACTTGACAACAACATCGGCTATAACTGACCGTCGTCGTTAACTCAAGCACTTAAGACCATAAAAAATTCATTCGAAAACACGGGGTAACAAAAATCTGTCTCAAACTGCAAAAAATTAAGTGGCCCTTATTTTGTTTTGACGAGTATAAATTTTAATAGTATTTATGAAGTCATTGAGAATGTGTATGTCATTATTCTTCAAGTTTTTGTGTTTTGTATAATATATGTATTTTTAATGATATTTACATTCTATTATTATAATCTAGTGTTTAATATACAAGTGTAATAACTTTTATTCATTTGTTCCAACTTTGCACAAAAAATATCATTATTTGCGTGCCCGAAGCGGGTGACACTCGCGCTCGGAGTGGTCTCGACTGGTTTGAAATATCGTGTCGGTGAACGCTGTCTATGTGTGCGTTGATTTAGCGCGCTTTGTAAGCTTGACTTCTGTTAGTTTAGTATTCTGTGACTGAGGGCAGTAGGTAACATATTAGGCATGTTGTATTTTAACTAAATTATTATATTATTTAGTTTGTTTGAAAATATCATTTTTGCAATTTTATTGTGATATAAAATCTAATCATTTTAATTTGTTTTAATTAACGTTATTTGATAACGTTGCAATTTAAAGCATTTATAACACCGACACTTTGTAGATACGAGTTTTTTTACCGCTTAGCTGAACTTCAGTTTAGTTCGGAAACTTATCTGAGCTGTAAGAGACTCGGTATCTATAGGGGTTGATCAATAGCCTTGAAACCTAAAATCGCGATTTTTGACAAAACTATCAGGCAGTTTTTGTTCAAACTTGGTACAATGTTACCTGAGATGGTTAGGAGCATGTGGTTTAAATTAAATACCAGATGTTAATATCACGCTGTATATAATCCCGGCGCGAACCAAAAGGTTCTCAAATTCTTTTTTGTGCCGCAACGTCATTCAACGTCATATTTTATAAATATACCTATAAAATAAAATCATCGTCCAAATATATACAAAATACACCCAAAATGCACATAGTCTGGACTCCACACTAAGGTCAAATCTTGTGTCGTTGGTTTCAAGAACTACGAGTGTATTTATGGTCTCACAAACACCCAGACCCATGAAGAACACCTGTGGATCACAAAATCATTTGTTTGAGTGCAGGGTTCGAACCCGCATATACATAAATCGATCAATGTTTGTGTGATAAAGTTATCAATCTCCTGCCAATGGGCTATAATGTAATGGGACTACATTGCACTAACCAAATACTAGAAAGTTCTATAAAGTTTGTATTCACTTGGTCATACCATTAAAAAGATTCGAATCGTTAATATCGAAAATCGCAAATTAATTTTGGAACATCTAGCATCAACACTTAAAATAAAAATACTTTTCTGAACAAATCCAAGATGTTGCCATTCTTTACGACAAGTTCACGATATTCTTTCATCGGTATCAAGGCAATTTGGTATGAAAATATTTTGATTGTTAAATTTTTTTATTTCAGGAACGTTTCCCTTTTTTATACCTCAGCTCAGATTTACGTAAAGGCTGTGGAATTGTTTGCCGTCTCACGTGTTCCCTCTTTCCTACAATCCTGGGTACTTCCGGCGTGGTGTGAAGAGGCATCTTAGCAAGCCGGCATAATTGTATCTATTGGCATGGGACTGCCGTCTGATGCTATTCGATACTCTGCCTGGACGTCATTGGCGCTTACCATCAGGCGCAATGTGGTCACAATTAATGATGCCACGAATAGTGAATTGGCCGAATACCGAATATTCAGCAACGCTGTCGGCCGAAGTGCCGAATATTCGGCACGAAATACATACTTGTCGGGGGTGCGTTAGTTGGATTAAGACAAATTGCAACCTGTTTTCTTCGTTACGTTGGCGCAGCAGGCGACGACGGCGCGGGCCGCGGGGCGGGGTGCTGATTATGCCCGAGCCGATGAAAAGCATAATCGTTTGCAACCAAAAATGCTATAAAGCTTATTTTTACCCATTACAACTTACCACTGATCAATTTCAATTACTCAAGTGTTGTAATTAGGAAATAAATACATAATTTTGAGTAATATAACGTCTTTTTTACATGATTTGGTACTTGGTATTCGGCCAAATAGTACGTATTATTCGACCGAATAGCAAAAATAGTGGCCGAATAGGCCGAATACCGAATAGTTGCCGAATATTCGTGACATCTCTAGTAACAATGCCGGGCCAGAATAAAAATAATGTATGTTACCTAGATGCAGTCCGACGATGTGCGCGGCGCCCAGCGAGGACATCTCGACGTGCGCGGGCCGCTCCACGCGCAGCGCCGTCAGGTCGCACACCAGCTGAGACACGAACGCGTTGTTGCACACGCCGCCGTCCACTCTGCACGGAAACACTCATCATCATCATCATCATCATCATCATCATCATCATCTCAGCTACAGGAAGTCCACTGAACATAGGCCTCCTCCAAGGATCTCCACATCGGCCTGCTGGAAGCGGCCTGCATCCAGCGACTTCCTGCAAACTTAGCCAGGTCGTCCGTCCACCTTGCAGGCGGGCGCCTGACATTTCGCTTGCCTGTACGTGGCCTCCACTCTAGAACCTTTGGGCCCCAACGGCCATCGTTTCTGCGAGCTATGTGCCCGGCCCACTGTCACTTCAACTTGCTAATCCTATTTACACAAACATCACTCTTACACTAATTATTATAGAGGGAGTGGAGAGGTTAAAATGGTGTTGCCATAACACCTTTTTCTGCCCGCCTATTGGCTGACATTAGACAGGATGTCCAACATGCACGACTTATTTTAAAAAAAAAGACTAGTTAATAGGGCTATAGAATTTCTCAAATTCGTTTCAGACGTATAAATAAATATAATTTCGGTTTCCAACGGAATTTAAAGCAACTTTTTGTTAAATAATTAATTCAATTTTTACTATTAGATTAGTGCTATCTAAATTACGAACAAAAAATACCTAGGTTGTTAAAGACGCAAATATACGACAACGCTCTCTTTGTAATATAAATAATCTAAACACCTATTATTACTTATATTATTATCAATACAAAGATATCTATACATATAAATAAAATTGAAGTGTCTGTTTTAAGAGTGAAAATAAAAAATTATGTCCCACTACATATCGTTATATCGTGTATACCTGTGCCGAAAATGATATTTTAAAAATTTTTGTCTGTCTGTTTGTTCCGGCTAATCTCTGAAATGGCTGGACCGATTTTGACGGGACTTTTTTTGTCAGGTAGCTGATATAATAAGGAGTAACTTAGGCTACATTTATTTTAGAAAAATAAAGTAATGTTGCAATGCCCACGCGCAGCTCACGCGCATGCCACCACTGGGCCGTCACGTCGGGCGCCTCCCACCACTTCTCCCACGAATAAGTCAATATCACATTTACAAAATATTGTATATAAAGAAATTTTTCAATAAAGCTAATACAAATAACTGAAAATAAATGTGTAGCGGGAGTTTACCGCCGCTCGCTAAGAGGTGGCGCCACCGCAGAATTAGATCGCGGTAAGGTTGATAATTAAAATAAAAATACAAAAACCAAAAAAAAACTAAATAAACCAATTCACTTTTCTGTTAAATTCCACGCAGACGACGTCGCGGGCACAGCTAGTCAACAATAAAAATTCAATTGACAGACAGGCAACAAAGCGATCCCATAAGGGATCCATTTCACCTTTTTAAGTACGAAGATCTAGTTGACAATCCTCAATGATGTTATTGCGTGAACTACCGTTTCTTATACCCTATCGTGTTCTCTATATTATGTGCCGTATGCACATATGTACGCATACGTGTAAGCACGTACGCCTACATACGTGCGCACACACGCACTCAATTATGGACACAAGTACGTACACATACGCATAAACATATGCCCACACAAACACACGTACACACGTATGCATAACAAGGAACAGGTCATTATCGCCATAAACGTGTTGTTGTTTTTTTATCATCATAAAATAAAATCATCATCATCATCATAATTTCAGCCATAGGAAGTCCACTGCTGAACATAGGCCTCCCCACAAGGATCTCCAGATCGTCCTGTTGTCGTCGACCTGCATCCAGCGACTTCCTGCAACTTTAGCCAGGTCGCCCGTCCACCTTGTTGGCGGGCGTCCGACATTTCGCTTACGTGTACGTGGCCTCCACTCTAGTTGTTGTTGTTCTAGTTGTTTTTTAATTCAAAGTTAATTAACAAAACTTTTCCACGCCAACATACATATTATGTACATACCTAATGTTGTTGAATTTGAAGCTAGTTTCGGCGCAAATGCATTGGTAGAGCTGCGCGGTACGAAACGCCAAGGATTCGAGCACGGCTCGGACCAAGTGCGCTTTTGTTGTGGATGGTTTAATACCGATGAACCCTGACGCCGCTGTACCATCGTTGTATGGAGGCTGGAAATAGAGATTTTTGGGATAAGAAAATCTGGTAATATCTATGAGGCACTACTAGACCGCTTAGTTTTAACGAATCTTGATTTATTTTGTTTGTAAAATCTTTAAATAAAATCATTTCCTCACACAGTATCTACATAAAATATACCTAAGTACAAAAACAATGTTAATACAAAGACCAATAACCAAACATTACATAATACAGTGTATCATCAATATATAATATTGTTTCCAGATAAGAATGTGCAGAAAACAAATAATTATACAAAGTAATTACTGCTATTTACAATTCAGTCAACAGAATGTCGGTCTAGAGTCTAGACAAAAATTATTAATTATATTCAGCTACATCCTATTCAACCTTTAAAGCAATAGTTAACTTTTTGTCATAAAATCCCACGAAATGGCTAATTGTTTTAGGAATATCAATAAAAAACTGTTGCATATTATAGCACTTTGAACGTCTAAGTATTTCTGCGTCATTTTAAAAGGTTAATACCTTGTCTAGTTTTATGTACGTGTTAGTTAATTAGCGAACCTGTTTAACAATTAACCAAGTGTTATTTAAACTAAGTGTTACATAGTAAAAAACTGAATGTACTTATAAAATATTCATGCAGAGGTAAACACAGACTTGACTGGATAAATTAAATGCATAAAATTCTACAAACGAATTTATTTTATAAGTGATTACCAACCAAGTGTAGGTAATTGACAATATAACTTCTAGGAGAGATAAACATAATTAATAGAGAAGAGATAAAAATAATATTCTAACGTTAAACAACGAGTTTCTTCAGGATTTCCACAGAAAAATGGCTTGAAAGACGCTAATTCCTTATCTAATTGGACAGGGAATTCCATCAGGCTATGTAAAGATAATGTGACTATTATTAGCTCTTCTGTTAGAAATAGTAGTTCACTTGTTTCCACAATCACTTTTATTAATTACTTCACAATATTTGTACTAAGTAATTGGTTGTTTACGGTGTCAGACTTCCACCACTAAGGTGCGTGTTTGCATCATCCAGGTTCTCTGGCGGGATTGGCGGGAACGAACGAATGAATGTCAGAGTGAAGAGCGAGTATGAATAATCACTAGAGTGAATGACAGATGGATCAATACCACATCTGATATTATGCGAACACGCACATTAAAATTAAGATTAAGGTTAAGCACCTTCCATCACCTTGGCTCACAGCTGAAATTAAGGAGCTTCTATCGAAAAAAGCATTGGCCAAATCGAAATATAATCGCCGTCCCAATGAGTGCAACTGGCTGAATTATGTAGCCATCAGGAATCACTGCAGTAAGGTGTGTAGGAATGCTCAACGCCGACATATTCATAACGCAGTTGAAAATGGTGACCCAGCAAAGGTCTGGAAGTTCTTGAAAACATTGGGAGTGGGTAAATCACGACCAGATTCTATCCCCAAATCAATAGATTTAAATTCCCTCAACACTCATTTCTCTTCTCCGTCCTACTTCGATAAGACGACTAAATATAACACTATTAAGCATCTTTCCACCCAAAAAACTCCCGTTTATTCTCCTCTTGTCTTTAAACAATTTGCCAGTTGTGATGTTAAGAAGACTATTCACCTCATCTCATCTAATGCCGTGGGAAGTGACTGTGTCAGCCGTAACATGATTCTTCCTATATTAGACGAAACCCTTCCTATAATCACGCACATCCTAAACTATTCCATTTCCGCAGGCATCTTTCCAACTACTTGGAAAGAAGCCCATATTATCCCAATTCCCAAAAAACCCAATGCCTCTCTACTTTCTGAATTCTGACCTATTTCCATACTTCCTTTCCTCTCTAAAGTCCTAGAACGTCTAATCCATTCTCAGCTTTATGATTTCCTTTCCAAAAATAAACTCCTTAATCCTTTCCAATCAGGGTTTCGTCCTGGTCATAGCGCCACTACAACTTTGATTCATGTTACGGAAGGCATCAGATCTGGCATGGAGGAAGGCAAGCTGACTGTTCTTGCTCTGCTGGACTTCAGTAATGCTTTTAACACCGTTGATTACGATGTGTTACTTTGTATGCTACGTTCTCTTAACATATCTCCAATGGCAGTTGATTGGTTTCATAGTTACCTGTATGGACGCCGGCAACGCATCAGTGTGGAGGAAAGTTTTTCCTCCTGGGTCCCTGTATCTGCTGGCGTTCCTCAGGGCGGCGAGCTATCTCCTCTTCTCTTTGCTCTCTTTATTAACTCTATAACTAATCAACTTCAATCTTCCTACCACCTCTACGCTGATGATCTCCAGATTTACGCTCAGGCTACTTTAGACAGGATGGTTGACGCGATTGCAGCAATAAACATTGATATCCAACACATCTGTCAATGGAGTAAAGCTCACGGCTTGAAGATTAATCCCTCGAAAACCCAGATCATTGTTGTTGGCAGCCCCAGGATGTCCTCAAAGCTAGATTGGACTAAACTTCCTCCTGTCTTTTGTGATGGTACCACCATCCCATACAACGACTCCGTTCGCAATCTAGGTTTACTTATAGACAAGTCCTTCACTTGGGGTCCTCAGCTTCGAGAATTAAGTCGAAGGCTGTTTGCTTCAGCAAGGTCCTTGCGAAGGTTAAGCAATTTTCTACCCGTTGCCACGAAAATTTCGCTTGCGCAAACACTCCTACTCCCCATCCTTGATTATGCCGATGTCAGCTATCTTGATCTCACCGAAGACCAACTTAATAAACTTGAGCGTCTCCAAAATTTTTGCATACGGTTCATATTTGGTTTACGCAAATATGACCATGTTTCTGAGTTTCGTCTTAAGCTCAAGTGGTTACCCATACGGCTTCGTCGGAATACTCACACTCTTTCACTTTTATACAATATATTATTTAACCCTTTCACCCCCTCTTATCTCAAAGACCGTTTATATTTCTTCATGATTCCCATGAAAGATCCCTGAGGTCGTCAGAGAACATGAAACTGAGAATGCCCGTACACACCACGACATTTATGGACAAATCATTCTCCGTACTAGCTGTTCGATTGTGGAACTCACTTCCAGATGTCGTGAGACGGGCTAGAACATTGTCATCTTTTAAGTCACTAGTCAAGGAACACTATCTCTCTCTCTGAATTTACACATTAATGTGCTTTTACTATTTCCATTAGCATTTATTATGTATATATTTATTATATTTTATGTCTATTTTGTATATGTATATATGTATGTATGTTGTACATATTTATATGAATGTATTACTTTTATTTTGTGTTTTTAATTTGTTAGTATAGTTTGTTTTTTTTTTCTTTCATTATACACCCTAGACTGCCCTTTCTCTCTCCTGTGTCTTATCTCCATCCAAAGGTTGCCTGGAAGAGATTGCCTAGTGCAATAAGGCCGCCGATTGTACTTATTTTTAATATTATTTTTAATTTCTGTTATTGTATTTGTTTTTTTCTGGTGTACAATAAAGTTTATAAATAAATAAAAAAAATTAAAGATATACACAAAGTATAAAAATATAGATATAAAAGCTAACACAATGAAAATCGGATTTTAAATTAATTCTTACCCCTAAACCACTAAACGCTGGTATGAAGAATACACCATCTGTGTCGGGAACTGAATTAGCGATGTCAGCGGAGTCTTCAGGCTTATCAAACAGACCTGGAATAAGAATGGAAAACAAATATATAACTTATCTGTACAAATAATAATATAATTAAATATATAACTTACAATTATTTGTACAGCTAAGTAAAGTATTTTTATAATAATAGAGGGTCCATAGCCTTCGCTTTTTCCTATATTCAAGAAACCAAAGTATGACTGGACAGATTACTAAATTAAAATTGATTCGCCAAAGAGACTAATTTATTTTTGTGCAATGATTTTCAAAATAGTACAAAAAGTTAAAGCTAATTTAGTAAAGATGCCCAATACATTTATCCTCTTCCTATATCTTTTTTCCTTCCCTATCCCCTCCCGATCTGTAGCCCCGGCAACACATCAATTGTCCAAGCGTTATGGATATTCATGGGCGGCAGTGACCACTTACCATCAGGTGACCTGTGTGCTCGTTTGCCGGGCCTTTGCAATATTCTTTATTAAGAGAACTTCACAAACAATACGATGCTCAATTAACTTTATGGTCTAGTATTTAAATATTCAATCGCTAAATATCTCACCAAAATTCTGAGCCCACTTGATTATCGAAGCGGTGTCATTATTAGCTCCTTCAGCGGAGTATATAAGTTCCTTGCCCAACCGCCATCCCACTACGGGATAAAGTCCTGAAACACTTGCATGAGGCGACGATCCAGTGTTGATGTTGAAGAATGTTCCAGTACCCATCGTCAGTTTGACATCACCTTCGTCGAAACAACAAGAGCCCCACATTGACGCGGTCTGGTCTGCCATCTGGACAAACATAATCTTGCTAGCATTGATATAAATATATGGACAGGGCGGAAAGCGCGTAAAGTGTTCTGAGGTAAGTGGTGACTTAGAGTCGTCGCGTCGCTAGCAACGATTTTGAAAATGCTTCCTTGTATTATAACAGGATGTTTGGTAAAAATGAAGATAGTATTTTATATTACCGTTTAGACGAAATCTATTGAAATAAGTTGATTTAACATTTATTTTAGCACGACTTCCACGGTCATTTTTTTGAAAGTCTAAGTGTAAATGAACGGCCTATCTTAGCTTTTAAACCAATGCTTGGTAGGTACAGCTATGCTAGGAGCAAGAATGAAAACCGGTTGTGGGGCCAAAATGTTACCCGAAAGAAAATGAATTTACATCTGTAACATATTTTTCTTTACGATGCCACAATGTGATAAATTAGCATAGATTAGTATGGCAAGATAAAAACTTCAAAATGTACGATGGTGGTTATTCAAGCTTATACAGTATCGTAGAGTTTGAAGCCTCGTATACCGCGGTCGATATTTAGACATAGGAGAATATTTTACCATCAAAATAGTTTTCATGAGCTTCAGCTAAAATTAATAAAAAAAATGGTAAATTCTCACAATCAATGAGCATATTCTATTCTCATAATAAAATAGGTAGGTTTTGGTCTGAGGGTCATATCCCGTCCAAACAACAAAGGTCACGGCGCGGCGTCATCGTGTGAGTTTTGTTTTGATGGCTGATAGTAAAAAATAAAATAGTCATTGTTCAAATTACCTATGTATGTTACTAAAATTAGGTATAACAGTTTTAGAAGTACAAACTAAGAACCCGAAACATTTGTTATAATAATAGCGTAGAAATTTAAAACATAAATTGTAACCGTAGTTCACCTTTTTATTAAAGTATTAGTCGAAATAGATCAAATTTAATTAAATATCGTTCGCGGCTAATTAAACCTCGCACTTCGAAATATGACAAAAAATCGTTCTAGGACAGAATTCTCTCGTAGTTACTAAAATTTCGGGTTCTACCAAATCCTACGTCAAATAAATCTTAAATTAAACAATTTGACATAAAAAAATATTTCTTTAAATGTTTCTGGGTGATGACAGTGTTTTTCATCAACACGGCGACATGTGAAATTTAAATATACGAATAATGCTATATTATGTTATTACGCCATGTCGACGAGAAAGTTCGTTTTATTTCGCTCTCCATATAGTATTGTCTGTTATCTATACATATAAATAAAATTGAAGTGTCTGTTTTAAGAGTGAAAATAAAAAGAAATGTCCTACTACATATCGTTATACCGGGTATCTCAAGACTGCTACCGAAAACGAAGCCGGGTGGTAGTTTTAGTGACTACAAACACAATGCAATTAAAAATTTCGCAAAGAAACGCGACAATTATTTTTTATGATTTTTTAAATATCGTCATTTTTGGGTGATATATCAATAGTTTTTGGTAAAATAATAATTTAAACTCTTTTATACCTTAGAGTATTAATAAATAAAAGGGTATACGCTATTATTTTAGGAAAAAAATGTATTAACCACCCAAATATGGCCATAGGAAAAAAATAACAAAAAAAAATTGTCGCATTTTTTTTCAACTTTTTCTGTTGCATTGTGTCTAAAGTCGCTTAAACTGCCACCCGGCTTCGTTTTCGGTAGCAGTCTTGATATACCCTGTATACACGATACCTGTGCCGAAAATATTTAAAAATTTTGGTCTGTCTGTCTGTCTGTTTGTTCCGGCTAATCTCTGAAATGGCAGGACCGATTTTGACGAGACTTTTTTTGTTAGGTAGCTGATATAACAAGGAGTAACTTAGGGTACATTTATTTTAGAAAAATAAAGTAATGATGCAATGCCCGCGCGCAGCTCACGCGCATGCCACCACTGGGCCGTCACGTCGGGCGCCTTCCACCACTTCTCCCACCAACGAATCAATATCACATTTACAAAATATTGTATATAAATAATTTTTTCAATAAAGCTAATACAAAAAACTGAAAATTAATGTGTAACGGGAGTTTACCGCCACTCGCTAAGAGATGGCGCCACCGTAAAATTAGATCGCGATATGGTTTTATAAGTAAGCGTTCTACCACATCCAACTTATTATCCTTCACAGATTTTTTGACAATCAATATGGATGGTGGTGGTCAAGTAGATGCCGTCTTTACAGATTTTACCAAGGCATTCGATCGGATCGATCATCAGATTCTCTTGCAAAAGCTGTTCTTTGCTGGTATTCATGAAAACCTTCTAAGATGGTTCACATCGTATATAGAAAACAGGTCCCAGGCTGTAGCTATAGGTGGTTTCTCTTCTGGCTGGAATATTATCCCTTCTGGTGTACCACAGGGCTCTCTACTCGGTCCCTTGCTTTTTAATATTTTTATTAATGATGTTAGCTCCTGTTTCAAACACTTTGAATTCCTTCTTTATGCCGATGACATGAAAATATACAAAACAGTGAAGAATATTAATGATTGTCGTTTGTTGCAGTCAGAATTGGATTCATTCGAGAATTATTGTTTGGCCAATAAATTAGATCTTAATGTCACTAAATGCTACTCTATGTCATTCACCCGTAAATTAAGTTCATTTAATAACGTATATACCTTAAAAGGAGAACCTCTTAAGCATGTGGAATCCATCAGAGATCTTGGTGTGACGCACGATTCCAAGTTAACCTACGACATCCACATTGATCACATCGTTAAACAAGCTAACAAAGCACTTGGTTTTGTGATTAGATTATCGTCACAATTCACCGATATTAAAGTGTTAAAAATTTTGTATTGTTCATTGGTACGCAGTATCCTGGAGTATTGTGCACAAGTCTGGAACCCACAGTATTATTGCTACATTGATAGAATTGAATCAATTCAACGCCGATTTTTAAAATTCCTTCAATTTAAATGTCATTGTTATGACGCAGACTATGAAGCAAGGTGCCGCAGATACCATTTTCTCCCGCTATACGAAAGAAGAAAAGTTGCAGATATTGTATTTCTTGCAAAAATTGCACAAAATCTATTAGATTCCCCGCTTTTGCTGTCGAAAATAAATATAAGAGTTCCCTATAAGAATGTCAGACGACCCGTGTGCCTATGTACTCCACAAAGTACAACTAATTATAGACAGAATGCATTCTTCATCAGAGCAACAAAATATGTTAACGCTGCAATAGATCTCTTAGACCTTGATTTATTTTACACAAAACCGCATATTTTTAAAAATATATTAGCGAATCATTGGTTCTCTGATTGTTATAGCCGCAAGCCGTATTGCGTAAACGTACATAGATCCTGATTGGTTATTTTTATATTTAGTATTTTAATTCGTGCTTAATTGGTTTTATTAAGTGTTTGATCGGTAATTTTAAGTGTTTTCATTGTAATCTCGATTTTCTTTTTTTTTTGTAATTTTTTTTCCATTTTTCTTTATAATTAATGTACATACCTATGTAAATTACCGTGTAATTTTGGAACTAGGGCATTATCTGTATATATTTTATATGTATATTTAACTGTCGAATCATATAATTGGTGCTTTGTTTTTGTTTTGGAGTATATTTCTTAACACTGTTTGTTCCCAAATAAAATAAAATAAATAAATAAATAAATAAATATGGTTTCGTTACAAAGGTTGATAATTATAATAAAAATGCAAAAACCAAAAAAAAAAACTAAATAAAATTCAATTTTTTTGTTAAATTCCACGCGGACGAAATCGCGGGCACGGCTAGTGCATAATAAAAATAAACCCAGTTTTCATAACTGGTTTCACGTGACGCATAAAAACACGAAATATGTTGCCGTGAGAGTTGTCTTAAACATTTCCTTATTTAACTAACAGACATCATTTGTATGAAATGTTATATACCATACAGTACCTTTGACTGCATGCCGGTTTTTAAATATTACTTACTTATACTTTACATTACTTTTTGTTGGTAACGAGATAACCAATGATTTTAATCGAGGGACAAATGACATCTAATCCGACCCAGCACTTACATCTCGTGGGTCTTCTAAGTTATTAAATGAATAGAGAATAGTGTCCCGATATCGAACGACAAGTAAAATGGATGAAGATGATAAAATGAAAGAATTTAATGACGACATTATATTTTACTAGCTATATCAAATACGAGAATATCTCATGTTTTTGTTGATATTCTATATTTAGAGATGTACTACGACTAGTTTTGACCGATAAAATTTTATGTACATGCAATACCTACCGTTTTTGTATGTCCTTCTTACCGACATTAATTAAAATTAAAATTTTAACATTGAAATAATACTATTATTTACGGATTTTATCGCGATTTTAGTTTAATTTTTACATTTTTGACTTCCCGACGTTTCGATTACTTTGCAGCTTTCGTGGTCACGGGGCGGAATAAATGACTCAATGTGTAACATTCGCGAAAATCTAAGAAACCGTTATCAAATTTTAACTATAATGGTATGACATTGGACACGGTGGATTTGCTAAATAAATAAATAATTAATATATTATTGGATGTTCTTCTCATAAAGTCTAATTAATGCACTTGCTAAAAGTCGGCATAAGGTGCTCAAAGGACCATGACGTCATTCACATTGTACAAAATGCACATGCCATTTCAGCATCTTTTTCAACTAAATTTACAATATTAACACCGTCGTTAAATTTGATTCCTTTAACTGTTAATAACCGCTATCGACATGTATATTTTTTACACTTTGCATAAAATATGTTTTCTATTCACCGTTTTATGGAAGTGTTTGTAAATTAACGTGATTGGATTAAAATTCAAACCGATCAAACGGTGTCACCAAGATTCCAACAATAAAAAACTTTCTTTGGCAATGAAAACGTGTTGTTTTCAACCATTATTCTCAAACTAGCTGTGCCCGCGGCTTCATCTGCGTAGAATTTAACAAAAAAGTTAATTAGTTTATTAAGTTTTTTTTTTTTGCATTTTCATTTTAATTATCAACCAACCATACCGCGATCTAATTCTACGGTGGCGCCATCTCTTAGCGAGCGGCGGTAAACCGTTACACATTTATTTTCCATTTTTTGTATTAGCTTTATTGAAAAATTTCTTTATATACAATATTTTGTAAATGTGACATTGATTCGTTGGTGGGAGAAGTGATGGGAGGCGCCCGACGTGACGGCCCAGTGGTGGCATGCGCGTGAGCTCCGCGCGGCGATGCAACATTTTCTAAAATAAAAGAATTCTCAAATAAATGTAGCCTATGTTACTCCTTGTTATATCAGCTACCTGACAAAAAAGTCCCGCCAAAATCGGTCCCGCCATTTCAGAGATTAGCCGGAACAAACAGACAGACAGACAGGCCAAAATTTTTTAAATATCATTTTCGGCACAGGTATCGTCTATATAACGATATGTAGTTGGCCTACGTTAGGGCGGATGCCCAGCGAGTTAGCAGGATTGGGCGTGCGTTGGCCGATCAACCAACTAGCAGTCGTGCTTATTGGAGGTTGGCCAGGGCCGTTCAATCTAACTTCTGCCGTCCAGCGTTGCCGCCGCTGAGATACCCAGAAGGGTCGCTGGCCCACAAGCCGCAAGAGAAGGCTGCCTTGCTGGCAAATCTCTTTGCGGCTAATTCCCGCCTCGAAGACCGTGGTTCCCAGTCGCTGCCTACACTGCCTGATTGCGGTTTCTCAATGGCAGATATTCGCATCAGGCAGTGTGATGTGCGGCGTGAGTTACGGTCTCTCGATGTGCGGATAGCCAGTGGTCCGGATGGGATACCAGCGGTGGTTTTAAGGGCTTGTGCAGCCGAGTTGTCTCCAGCACTGACTCGCCTCTACCGAGCGTCCTACCGCACAGGTGTTGTGCCGGAATCTTGGAGGGAGGCCAATGTGCAACCGATCCCCAAAAAGGGTGATCGATCGGACCCTACCAATTACCGCCCTATCGCTATCACCTCAGTGATGTGTAAGGTCATGGAGCGGATCATAAACGCTCAATTGGTCCGCTACCTGGAGGATCACTCGTTGATCAGTGACCGACAATACGGATTCCGTCATAATCGATCGACGGGTGATCTTCTAGCGTTTGTCCTGCATCGCTGGGGTGAGGCGACTGACCCGCGTGGCGAGGCTCTTGCTGTGAGCCTCGACATTGCCAAGGCGTTTGATAGGGTCTGGCACCGTGGTCTTCTGTCCAAGCTTCCGGCATACGGTCTACCCGGCAACCTGTGTTCGTGGATTTCCGGCTTTCTGCATGGGCGTAAAATACGTGTAGTCGTTGACGGACACACTTCGGCGCTCATGTCGGTAAATGCCGGAGTTCGTCAGGGCTCGGTGCTGTCGCCCACCCTGTTTATTCTGCATATCAATGACATGTTGTCGCTTGGCAACATTCATTGCTATGCAGATGACAGCACGGTTCATGGGCGATACCACTGCGGGCCTCCAGGTTGCCGTGTCGAAACTGTGAAGGGACGCGAAGATCTTGTCATTGAGCTCAACCGGACCTTGCACCTCATTTCTACATGGGTTCCAGGAATATGGTTGAGTTCAATGCCAAGAAAACCTAGGTGTGTGCGTTCACGTGAAAAAAATCCCCGTTCTCTCCCCTCCCCATTCTTCAGGGTACTCCCCTCTCAGTGCGGAATGACCTGAGTATCCTTGGTGTGGATATCCGCTGTGATCTCAATCCAAGGAATCACATCGAGGGCGTAATATCTGCCACATCACGCAGGGTTGGAGACTTGAACAGGGTGCGTCGGTTTTTCACGCCCGGTCAGCTTTGTGGCTTCTATAAAGCGCAGGTCCGGCCGGGTATGGAGTACTGCACCTTTGGGATGGATCCGCCCAGTACCTGCTCGATGCCTTGGATGGATTGCAGCGGCGGGCCATCCGCATTGTGAATGATGCAGACGTTACGAGCAACTTGGAGTCGCTACAACTCCGGAGAGATGTCGCCTCTCTAAGCGTGTTCTACCGCCTGTATCACGGTGAGTGCTCTGAAGAATTGTTCAACTTGCTCCCCTCCTCTCCATTCCTAACCAGAACCACGCGTGCTGGCTTGCGAAGCCATAGCTTGACGGTCCACACCATCCCGGCGCGAACCAAACGGTTCTCAAATTCGTTTTTGTGCCGCACCGTCAGGCTGTGGAATTGTTTGCCGGCGCACGTGTTCCCTCCTTCCTACAATCCTGGGTCCTTCCGCCGTGGTGTGAAGAGGCACCTTAGCAGGCCGGCATAATTGTTTCCATTGGCATGGGACTGCCGTCCGATGCCAATGGATACTCTGCCTGGGCGGCATTGGCACTTTCCATCAGGTGCAATGCCGCCACTATGCCAGGCCATTGTAAAAAAAAAACACATTTTTTTTTATTTTCACTTTTAAAACAGACACTTCAATTTTATTTATATGTATAGATGTACAAATACCGGGTATCTCAAGACTGCTACCGAAAACGAAGCCGGGTGGTAGTTTTAGGGACTACAAACACAATGCAACTAAAAATTTCGCAAAGAAACGCGACAATGATTTTTTAAATATCGTCATTTTTGGGTGGTAAATCCATAGTTTTTGCTAAAATAATAATTTAAACACTTTTATACCTTAGATTATGTATACATAAAATGGATACACTGTTATTTTAGGAAAAAATGTATTTACGACCCAAATATGGTGATAGGAAAAAAATAAAAAAAAAATTGTCACTTTTTTTTGCAACTTTTTCTGTTGCATTGTGTCTGAAGTCGCTTTAACTACCACTCGGCTTCGTTTTCGGTAGCAGTCTTGATATACCCCGTATATTTATAAAGATGTGTCAATTCCGTACAAAATATTGAGAACATTATTTTTTATTGTTGAGGATTGAAAACAAATCTTATTTAGGGGATAAGAGGTAAGTGGTAGTTATGCTGTAACTAGAAATACAATAAGAGAAATTCTCAGAGAAAACCTACATAAAGCAATTTTTTTGCGTTTCGTAAATGAAATTTCTAAAAAAGCTGGTGGAAGAGGCTTCCATAACTACGCCTACGATAACCAAATCATAGTCTAGTCATTTCTACGCCTCATCAAAGTCTGCTCCCTGTAATGGGGCACCATCGGCACCGCCCTAATTTTAACACTAATGTTATATTTTCGACCTCATATGTCACTTTGCTGACAACGGACCCTGTCTATTTTGTTACTTTAAAAAGAGGAGGCCCATTTTACTATGGAACTTAGTATCAGTGTGAAGATATTAGTGCGTCAATGAAACCTAGTTTTTTGTGTAGGGAAAAATGTATATTTTCAATAAATATAAACATAATTGCGATCCAGGTCCGGAGTTCTAAGAGAAATGAACTTTAAGTCCAATAAAAAGTATTTTTGGCTTCGACTCTTTAAGCAAATTGTGAAATGTGATGATAATTACTTTATTAAAAAGTTGTCGCTCGAGATACAACAGGAAAACGTTTAAGGACAAACCATAAAAAATGCTATAATTAATTTTAAGCAGTATCGGTATCGAGATCAACGGTATTTTTAACCGATACTATGAATGGGCATTCTCCATTACTTATTTAACGCGTATTATTAGTAATAATTTTTTGCATTCAAATTGAATATACAATGACGGTCCACGACTTTTCTATATCATTAAACACTCACACAACACCTGATGGGTATCGCGTGCCCCCATATCTCCGGCTGCGTGCTGGTGAAGTGTTCGCCCGCGGTGTCCACCACTGTGGGCAGCAGCTCGGCCGGTATGCCCAGCAGCACGGTGCCCCAGACGGCCCACTGCATCGTGAAAGGGTCGTAGAAACCAGTCGCCGATGCTGACGATACGTCTGTCATGTGCACTCTCTTACCTGAATGTAGTTTATTAGATTCTTCATTCACCCATACAACAGTCACAAACTAATAACTAGTGCTCTAATAACTAGTAAATAACTAATATAACTATAACTATACGCTAATAACTAGTAATAATCACAAATAACAAGTGAATCCGATAATAAGATAATAACATTTCACAAGTTATATTGCGATTTGCGATTGTGATTCACAAAGCAGATCGACTAATATTTTTATACGATCTCGTGTAATCTATGAAGGAGCGAGTTTCTTTTACGAAACTATTTAAAGAAGAAACTGAGTAGTCAATTTTGTGTGTGTTTACCATTATCATAATTATTTTCATATACAGGAACATCACTGGTGAACAAAGGCCCCCACAAATATTTCCTCAGTAATGTTTTGGAAGCGGCCTGCATCCCGAATAGAAGCCAGCTAGCGCAGCATTCATAGAACTATTTTGTTAGTAAAAATACAACATACCGGTCAATTTGTACAATAGCCAAGTATCCAAGGTGCCGAACATGGCATCCTTGTTCCGGACGGCATTTTTCAATGCCATTATGTTCTGGAGTGCCCAATGTAACCTTAGCGATGTCTGAAAAATAAAATAATTTACAAATATAACATTAAAGCATGGCATATAATAAGTCGGTGCACTAGTTTAGTGGTAGCATATGTAATTTGTGAATAGGGTATTTGACTATTATCGATTTTTGGTATTACTTCGCTTACAAACACAAATACGTTAAAAATAAAGCCTTGCTGTCAAAAAAGTATTAAAGTAGCTTGTAAAATAAGGCAAATATTAATATTTAAAATTAAAGAGTAGGGTGTAGTGGGGACATCTTGCTGTCTCTTTCACACGCGCACACTGTAATGTATAATAACCCTAGTGACGTCACTATCTTGGTTTTGCATTTCTTTTCTGTTACCCCCACTACAAGTTTTAAAACGTTTCTAACTTGTTTCATTCTGAATGGATTTATAAATTTCTTTGTTTGTTAGACCATAGCTATGGATACGTTTTGATAAATATAATAAAAAAATTGGAGTCAAATACCCTATTGTGAGATCCTAGGTTGGATCCCAGTTGAAGAAATACATTTTATATGAGATTTTTCGGATTGATAGATGTCATATGGGAATTAGGACCTGTAACTATTTACTCAACATGGCCATTGGCTCACACATAATCGCATCATGTTACAAAAATCATTTTGGTGTACTGTAGTTACACGAAGAACATTTTATGTGTACTATATGACATCCTCCGTGGCGCAGTTGGTTAGACACCGGCTGTGAAATAAGCGGCCGCGGGTTCGATCCCCGCACCGAAACAACTGTGAGGCCCACAAGTATTTGTTTCGGGTCTGTGTATTTGTGAGGCCGCAAAGTCTCTTGCAATTTCTGACACCCACGACACAAGACTTAATTGATCTTAATATGGGGTCAGAACTATGTATGTGACTGTTAGGTGTATTTATTTATTTATTATTTATTTGTATGTAAGTATGAAATCAATTATTAAGTTTCGCACCTACTTGTCAGTTCTAATATTAATAAATATATTTTATTATCAGTCTTCCAATGTAACATACAATACAACAACTTTTGGGTCTGGTTCTTTGTGAGAATAGGGTATTTGACTGTTTTTTGGAAAGTATCTCAAATTGTTCATTTTACCATAATACACTTGCAATTTGATTATTTCTTTGTGAACTGATATATTTTCAATAAAAATCATGATTAAAGTTTGAATGATAAATAAGACCGCCAAAACACTATGGACGCCATATATGCGGGTCACGTGATATTATTACGTCACTTGCTTGCAAAGCAAACATTTTGATTCAATATCAAGAATAACATTGATCATGTTACAGCTAAAAATGCCTTATAAATGGTGTTGTTGCGGCATCTCTTCCATTAATTTTATAGTTTAAGTTAATTCTTTACGATAATTACGCTCTAGTATATTATTAATATCAATTAAATATATAAGCATACCTATATTATGATAATTCCTGCAGGCGCTTCGTTATAAGTGTCATTTCTTTCTAGCCTCCGTGACGCAGTTGGTTAGACGCCGCCTGTGAAACGAGAGGTCGCGGGTTCGATCCCCGCACCGAGAGAAATGATTGTGCGGCCCACAAATATTTCTTCCGAGTCTGGGTGTAAGACCGAAAAATCTCTCGTAGTTCCTGATACCCACGACACAAGACTCGATCTTAGTGTGGGGTCAGGACTATGTATGTGACTGTTGGGTGTTATTTATTATTTATTTTTGAAAATTCATTACACTTTGAATCTTTGTCGTTGCTGTTTAATTTGTAAATACTACAGAGCCGCTCCCTCAAAAGATGTGAAAATTATTCCCATCCTTTAACACAGGTATGTAGTCTCAAAATGCACGAATACATCTACTAAAACACCGGATAAAATGTTCGTGAGCATTACAAAAAACACCAAGATTCGGGTAAAGTGGTTAAAACTCGCTCTTATAATAATGGAATGATTATATGATATAATAGTGGAATACAATAATTTCTTGTATTTTTTATACATTGTTAGCTTAGTATTTTTTTATTGTATTGAAAGGCGAGACGACGGTAAGCGATACGACCGCTCCTGAACAGTAGTAAAGCCAAACAATACCTTGAAATACAAAGCAATGCTTGGCATTCCACTGCGCTCGCCATCCTGAGACATAAGATGTTGTCTCAATATGTCCAGTAGTTACTCTGGCTACAATGTCCTTCAATCCGAAACACAACAGTGCATTTAAACTGGTGTTTGACGGGAGAAATAGACATTGCGGTGGTACCCACCCAGGCAGCCTCTCACAGAAGTGAGACCTACCACTCGAAAATGCTTTAGCTTATAATATAACTAATAGTGATATTTACATAGGTATGTTTATAAGGTTTGACATTAATAATTTAATTGAGCAGCGTAAAAGTAAGGTTTGTTTAAAAAAATAGTCCGACCACTATCGCGTCTATTTTTGCGAATTTTCCACTGTTAGCTTTTATATTTTAGTTTCCATCGTAAAATTATTAGAGATAAAGTTCGCATTGTGCCCTTAGCGGCGCAATTGGATCAATATTTCAGAAATTACTGCGAAAACAAAAGAAAACACTCATGAAATTTTCTAAAAATCGACTGACAACAAGAAAGTGACGTCACTCTAAATGCAACCAATGGCGTGCGTTTTTAGTCACGTGGTCAAGCTCTTAATTTTATTTAATTTTAAAATGATTTCTTAAGGCAATCCAACATTGTTTTAAATATTTTATTAGTTAATATGGTTCAAAAAAATATTTACAGTTAGTCTAGTAACAATATGTTTCATATTTTCATCATAGTCAAATACCCTATTTTACGGTCTCAAAAAACATCCAGACCCGAAAGAAATAATTGTGAGCCGCACAAACATCTCTTTCGATGCGGGGATCGATTCCGCGGCCTCTAGTTTCACAGGCGGCGTCTAACCTACTGCGTCATGGAGGCTGTATGTAAAGCAAGGGTAAGTAAGTAAGAAAAAATGACGTAACTTTAAATTGTAGTTTCCATTATGCTTATTCAATTGTAATAACCACTTCATCTACATACAATACACAATAATTATCCCAATTCTCCTCGTCAAAACTTCACCGCTATAAAACTTAAACCAAATTGATGAGTTAAAGCATCACAAACTATACTGATTACGCGCAGCCCAAGGCCAAAGGCTGCATTTTTTACATTGGTGATCATGACGCTAAATATGTACTATTTTACCATTAAAATATATATACATATATCTCATAATCAGATTAATTTGAAATGGCGTCAATTTTGATTTTGTTTCACTGTTGCGTTATTTATATAACTAGCGTACAAAGGAATGAATTGTGTGGCGCGCGTACTTGAATAATAGCGAAATGTTTACATATCGGTTTATTTTTTATTCTATTTAACAGTACTTTAAGTTATATAAATAAACATTGCTCGTTGTTGAATTGTGCGGCGTGCATACTTGTATCCCAAAACTTCCAAATCCATTAAATCTATCGAATTTGTGATTTTTCTCTTCTTGTTGTTGTTAAAACTAGCAAGAACTCAGTTGCGACGCACAAATCAAGTTAAAAATATGACGTTTCCAGGTTAGTACTGGAGTTAAACTAGGGGTCTTGGCGGTTAAACTTTTGGTACCATAGATAATGCTCGAACTCGCCTTAAATCCGGTTTTGTAATAACGTTTCATTTGGTCCGTAGTCTAAACCTGGTACAAAACTCAATACTTTAGTTAGTTCCCGTTTTGTAATAAGGCCGACTAAGTTGAACCAAGGCTTTGAATCAACAGATTTTTTTCAAAAATACATATTCAGGTATTCTTCAATATGGAAATGAAACAGTGACAATCTATACTACTATACTATAATCATTTCAAATTGGCAAGAGACTACTCGCAAAGTATACGACGTATACGACGTATAAGTATACGACGGGCGTGCCGTAATTTATTGTCAGACATTTTTCGCAAAGGACAGTCCCTTTAACTTTGTATGATTGGTGTTGTGCAAAAATTACCCTACCCACAAATTGAATATACGTATATCAACAATACTTTAATACATAGTTTGGTTGACATGACACTGATGTTATTAAAACTATTTAACTATTTAGGATACTCCATAATAGTCGTAAAAAAATCAAATAGGGAAACAGTATACACCATGGGCGTAGCCACGGTGGGGCACTTGCCCCACCCTGGCTCTGGCCTTTAAGGTACTGTATAAAGTATACAGTATTTATTTAGTACAGTATTTAGTAGTAGATAGTGTGTATAAAGCACTATCTATGGATATGGATTGACAGCCTCCGTGGCGCAGTTGGTTAGACGCCGCCTGTGAAACGAGAGGCCGCGGGTTCGATCCCCGCACCGAGAGAAATGTTTGTGCGGCCCACAAATATTTCTTCCCGGTCTGGGTGTTTGTGAGACCGAAAAGTCTCTCGTAGTTCCTGATACCCACGACACAAGACTCGATCTTAGTGTGGGGTCAGGACTATGTATGTGACTGTTGGGTGTTATTTATTTATTTATGGATAGATTGTGACGTTGTGAGAGTGTCACCTCTTATATTTGCGGTCTATGATTCAATAGTCGGCATAAATCCTATTATCTATGCCGATCAACGCCTCCGTTGCGCTGATTGGTCGATTCATTTACTGACTGACATCTGTCAAATTTGACGTGCTAACTGTCATCGGCGTTCGCATAAATACGCGTGTAACGTCGCTCGCGTGCTTTTCCCTAACCTGAAAGCCGCGTGCTACCACGCGTCTTTCCGAACCCGCTGGGGTTCTTCGTTCTTCTTCTTCTTCGTTCTTGGCGTACTTGGCGTTTTTTTCGCTAACTCCGTGCCTACTGCCCGCTTTGCTCCGCACCGCTTCCTGCCGGACTGCATCCGAGCCTGCGCCTGCCGCTGACCTGCGCACCGTGCCCGGCCACGTGGCAGCTGACTTCGCCGGCGAGCTGTCGCCGGGTTCCGCCACGTGCCGAAGACCCGGATCAGTGTCCAGTGAAGGCCAGTGACTCCTGTTGCATACCACCAGCAACAGTGCCGGGTGTAAATAGTGATGCGAAATTATTAAAGCCCGAACCACGTAACTACCCTGAGTTCTCATTTAACTACCTACCCCTACCTGCGGGCGGCCTAACCCGCCGCAGTGGCGCCCAATACATTCTAATACGTGGTTTTTCGCATCACCGTTATACCCGGTACTCCACACACAGTCCGGTTGCGCAGTCTGCAACTGGGCAAGCGAGCGGTCTAAAAGTGCAAACAGGTTTGTAATTTTTTTAACTAAGTGAAGTGTAAAGTCTAACCTTGATAACTAATTTCCAATTACATTGTTTGCATTTTTTTTCTGCCTTATATTCTTCTTTATCTTTTAAATTCATTTTCACTTATAATGGACACTCACCCCATTAAGTATTTTTTGTTAAATAAAAATGAACTGTGTTACGAAGTATTCATTCGCGGCGAAGACCCAACCGACACAGTGTTACAACTTCGTAAACAGATTCATAAACTGTCATTGTTATACCCATCTGAGGACATTGATGAGTCGGGATTAGCATTTGACATAGATATAAATTCCTTAAATGTTTCTTTTAATGACTTAAAATCAAAAATTTCAAACCTAGAATGTTCATTTGATATAAACATGTTCAAGCGTACATCCACTTTGTCAAATCATATTTATCACAGAGCACGTAGATTGAAACCGATAACATCTGCCGATAAAAAACTATTGCATACATTTAACACTGATTACGATTTATTTATGAATAAGCTTAAAAAACTTAAGTCTAGTGAACCGACTACTTTTAATTTACCCACATCAGTTGATAAAACAGATGTTACAACGTATCTATGCGAGCGTCCTCGTTTGTCAGATTTCAAACTACTAAAATACGACGGTTCTACTTGCGTTCGTATATTTTTGCAAAAGGTCGATGATTTTAAAGCCGCTAGGAGTATTTCATCTTCTGATTTGTTAAATTTTGCTACAGAAATATTTTGTGGCAATGCACTACATTGGTTCCGTAGCATTAAAAGTAAAGTTAAGGATTGGGACCAATTGTCTAAATTTTTGATAGAGGATTTTGGCGAATTCGATCATGACTATCGCTTGGTTTCGGAAATTCGTAACCGTACTCAACATGAAACTGAAAACATCACTATATATTTTTCTATAATGTCTGAATTTTTTTCTCGTCTTTCTAAAGAATTGCCTGAGTCGGAAAAATTGGAAATTTTGTTACACAACATTCGTCCGTGCTACTCTAACGTTATAGCATGCTCACCAAAAATTTCTAGTATCGAGGAACTCCGTTTGATATGTAAAAATTTCGAAAATATCCAATGTAGGACAGCTCAATATCGTGAACCGCCTCCCATAACTAATAATACGCTAGCTCCAGATTTAGCCTACTCTAATAACACTACTAACCCTAATATTCAATTTAATAAAAAATTCACACATTCCTACAATTTCAATAAACTAACAAATACACAAACTAACACTTTAAATACATCTATTGGTACAAGTAAACCGGTTTCTCGCTTATCGCTCGAGAACAAAAGACGCTCAGGTAGTCATTCACATTGTCCCCGCTGCCGCACTAATGACCACACGCTCGCTGAGTGTAAACAAAATAGGTTTCCAATTTGTTTTAAATGTGGTACCAACGGTGTTATTTATACTAATTGTACGAATTGTCATTCTAAATCGAAACCAAAAAACTTCTAGGGCCAGATTGTTGTGATATTACTACTAAAAGTGTTAATTTTGATAAGGAAGATTGGGAACAATGGCTTTCCACTATTAAAATATTTTTTTCTACTTATAACATCACATCAATCTGGGAACGTAAACCGGAGAATGATTCTCGCCCGTATCTTAATGTAAAAATTGGTGAAATTTCTTTTTGTGCTTTGTTGGATTCTGGATCTTCAGTGACTATACTGGGGAACGATTCACATAAACTATTATTATCAGCTGGTTTTAAGTTGTGTACAGATCTTAACGACATATATTTTGTTGCCGCTGGCGGCCAACGGTTAAACCCTATAGGTTATATAAATATTCCTATAAGTTTTGAGAATAATTTTCATATTCTTAAAGCCTACGTGATACCTACAGTATCATCGTATTTAATTTTAGGTATTGATTTCTGGTCTAGGTTTGAGATTTGCCCCAAGTATTTAAAATCAATAACTTTAGGTGATTCTAATACCGGTAGTGTTTCTTATTTAAATAATAACAAAAGTAAATTATTTTCTTATGACGATTTAACCAAATCGCAGCGTCTAAACGCTGATAATAATATTGACCTATTTCGTTCTATTTCTACGGAAAAGCGAGGCCTAGGCAGAACACATCTCATCACTCATCGCATTGATACTGCTAACTCACAACCAATGCGACAACACTACTACATACTTTCTCCCGAAAAACAACGCGTGTACAAAAAAAAAAAAAAAAAAAAAAACACCTATTCTTGTCTATAGGGTCTTGGTCATAATATATTTTGATGCTAGACATTTTGTAAGGATGAAGTATGTAAGAGGATGGAATGAAAGTGTAATCTAACAAGAATGGTAAATAGGCAGACGGATTTTACTCATATTCAGTTATAAGTAAAATCCTGGTCTTTTCGGCGGGGTACTGTGACGTTGTGAGAGTGTCACCTCTTATATTTGCGGTCTATGATTCAATAGTCGGCATAAATCCTATTATCTATGCCGATCAACGCCTCCGTTGCGCTGATTGGTCGATTCATTTACTGACTGACATCTGTCAAATTTGACGTGCTAACTGTCATCGGCGTTCGCATAAATACGCGTGTAACGTCGCTCGCGTGCTTTTCCCTAACCTGAAAGCCGCGTGCTACCACGCGTCTTTCCGAACCCGCTGGGGTTCTTCGTTCTTCTTCTTCTTCGTTCTTGGCGTACTTGGCGTTTTTTCGCTAACTCCGTGCCTACTGCCCGCTTTGCTCCGCACCGCTTCCTGCCGGACTGCATCCGAGCCTGCGCCTGCCGCTGACCTGCGCACCGTGCCCGGCCACGTGGCAGCTGACTTCGCCGGCGAGCTGTCGCCGGGTTCCGCCACGTGCCGAAGACCCGGATCAGTGTCCAGTGAAGGCCAGTGACTCCTGTTGCATACCACCAGCAACAGTGCCGGGTGTAAATAGTGATGCGAAATTATTAAAGCCCGAACCACGTAACTACCCTGAGTTCTCATTTAACTACCTACCCCTACCTGCGGGCGGCCTAACCCGCCGCAAGATATAAACTTCTTAATTGACTGTTTAACAATTTCGCATACCTACTCCCAGAGCCCGAGCAGCTGAAATTAGGGACACATATTTACATGGATGATAGATTTCGTAGTGAAGGAAGGTGAGCAATAAGAAAATGTTTTGGTCTATCCAAATTATACATAACAGGGTATATCAAGATTGCGACCGAAGACGAAACCGGGCGCTAGTTTTAGTGACTATAAACATATCCATCATCCATTAGCCAGAGGAAGTGCACTGCTGACTATAGGCCTCCCTCAATGATTTCCACAGAGACCTGTTGGAGGCAGCCTGCATCCAGCGACGTCCCGCAACCTTTACCAGGTCGTCTGACCTTGTAGGTGGAGGTCCTACGCTGCGATTTCCGCTACGTGGCCTCCATTCGAGAACTTTTTGGCCCCATCGGCCATCAGTTGTATGTGCCGCGCCCATTGCCACTTCATTTTACTAATCTGTTGGGCTATGTCGCTTACTTTAGTTCTTCTACGGATCTCCTCATTTGTGATACGATATCGTAGAGAAACCCCGAGCATAGCCCCATAGCTCGTTGAGTGACTTTGAGCTTCCTAATAAAGTTCATAGTGAGAGGCCACGTCTCAGTGCCGTATATAATCACACACAACTATCGAAGACTTCCGATTTAAGGCACTGAGGTATTTTTGACGAGAAGACGTCGCATAGTTTTCTGAACGCTACCCAACCAAGTTGGATTCGACGATTGACCTCTCTCTCGAAGATGGACCTGCTTAACTTGTCCTAAATAGACATATTCGTCTACAACTTCAAGAGTCGAGCCCCCAATTCCGGTGGGCACAACATGGACATTCGACATGATTTTCGTTTTGTCCAAGTTCATTTTATTTTCGATTGAGGTCTTCGAGCTTAGTGCTAAGGTATTCCAGCGATTCTGCCAATACTTCAATATCGTCGGCAAATCCAAGGTCGTGCCAACCCGCACTAGGCCAGCGTGGTGGACAAATGGCCTAACCAGTCTCAATCGTACTCTCGATTGTAGAGGAGGCCCGTGCCCTTCAGTGGGACGTATATGGGCTGATACAGATATACTCGTAGTTGATGTTAATGCCGAATCCTTTCCACTGCAAGAGCTTAAAGGCGTTTTCCAGCGCGGCACTGAACAGTTTCGGAGATATGACATATCCCTGTTTCACGACTTTCTGTAGTGGAATATCCTTCGTACTCTGATCTTGTACACGGAGGGCCATGGTGGCGTTGTTGTATATACCCTTCAACACTTCGATGTACCGATAGCTGTCAATGTGGGACCGCTGGAGGGACTATAGTAAAGCCCAGGTCTCGATCGAATCAAAGGCTCATCTCGTAGCCCACAAACGCTAAACAAAGCGGCAAATTATATTCCTCGGTTTTTTGTACAACTTACCGAAGCGTATGGATGTGATCTATGGTAATAAAGCCTTTTCTTTTTGAAGGACTTTTAGTATCGGCGTTTCGTCCGCTTTCAGAAGTTCTGAAATGATTTCGTCCTCACTCGGCGCCTTGTTGTTTTTAAGTTGCTTCAGGACCGTCTCAATCTCTCATAGGCTGATGTCCGGGATATCATCGCTAAAGTTTCGAATCAATTCAGCCCTCGGGTTTAGGGCCGAGCTAACAGCAGGTTCGGCAAACGAGGTGTAAAACTATCTGTAGAATCTCTCGATCTTCCTTAGTACCTCTGCCCTCGTCGACACTACGCGGCCTCTGTCCGTCTTCAAACTAGTCTCTTGCAAACACTTTGGAGCCTCCGTTCCACTTAATTATCTCTTTACTGTTCATAGTATTGTGAGCACGTACATCGTGCCGCAAGGAATTCCAGATCCGCCGAACGGAAGACTACAGTGCCATAGATCGATGTTTGGCCATGAGGTCAAGAGTATGGATCGAGAATTTTTGTGGTCTATCGCTACGGCGAAGTCTAAAATACTTAAATCCCACCATATGGACAGCTTCTACCAAACTACTTCACTTTTGATAATCAAAGCGATTTGTTAGTTCAAGTTGAAAGCTCTCGGGGTTTTGGATATGGGCGCGTAAGGTCGGAGCGTTGACTTCATCAAGCGACGCCTTTCTAATTGGACATTGATATTCAATGTGCCATTCGGACCATTCGGTGATCACTGCCAGTTTTCACCCTGTTGGTCACAGAGACATCATTGCACATCCGTCTATTCCGTCCCGTCCCGAAAAGTGTCGCCATTGAGGGGGTATTTGTCCTTTCTCACCACGCTTGGTAGGCGTGTTGCCAAGCGCAGTATGGGATTCGCGTTAATGACGCTGCTGCCCGTCATTAACCGGGGAAAGGAAAAACGATTTGTGGGTAGAGGATGTTATAGGAAAGGAGAGTATGGCCTGTAGGAGTGGATGCTGCAGTTACCAAAGGGAAGTTTAAGTGACTGCAGTAGCTCGGGGGCCGAGGTCGCGTACTCCTAGTACCTATACTAAGACAGGCCGTGGTCAGTAGATAGGAGCATCCCTGACCACGCTATAAATACAATGCAATTAAATTTTTTGGAAAGAAACGCGAAAACTTTTGGAGTTTTTTAAAGATCGTCGAGTTTAGGTGGTGACTATATAGTTTTTGCTAAAATAATATTTTAATCACTTGCGTACCATAGCACCTTCAAAAATAAAAGAGTGTATGTTATTATTTTAGAAATAAAACTATGTAGTTGCCACATAAATAGGTCAAAGGAAAAAAATCGTCGCTTTTCTTGAAAAAATTTTACTTGCATTGTGTATAAAGTCTAAGTGACTTCATACACAATGCAAGTAAAATTTATATGTATGTGGAATACCCTGTAGATCTACATGGTGCTATAGAGTATAACCTTTTAGTATGAAGAAAAACCATTGGGGTGAGACAACGGGCATAGTTTGCTTCTTAAATATTATTTTAGACTTCTGCCCCACCCTAAGCCCATGGCTGGCTACGCTCATGGTATACACGCGTAATTCTAAATATATGTATTCTTCAATGATTGTTCGATATTGAGGAACATACATAACTATCTTATATTATTGACAACAGATCGAAATAGGGTTCGCAAAAAACGACATGTTTAGAATTTAAACATACCATACTGAGGTGATTTTTTCTGTTTATTTTTACCTCAGTTAATGATGTTTCAAATGGAAGTAACCTAAACATACACTTCTGTGGCTTGGCTTGGTACATTTTTGCATGACACCGTCCAATTGGAAAACTGGAGTGCCAAGGTTACTTCATGACCAAAACTTTAAGAATGACCTTTTGCAGTACGAACTACGAAATCTATAGTATAATAAATCGTAGAGCACTGTGAATAAGATTATACCGGGTATCTCAAGACTGCTACCGAAAACGAAGCCGGGTGGTAGTTTTAGTGGCTACAAACACAATGCAACTAAAATTTTCGCATAGAAATGTGACAATTATTTTTTATGATTTTTTAATTATCGTCATTTTTGTGTGGTAAATCCATAGTTTTTGCTAAAATAATAATTTAAACTCTCTTATATCTTAGAGTATTTATAAATTAAAGGGTATACACTATTATTTTAGGAAAAAAATTATTTACCACCAAAATATGGCAATAGGAAAAAAATTTCAAAAAAAAAATTGTCGCTTATTTTTGCAACTTTTTCTGTTGCATTGTGTCTGAAGTCGCTTAAACTACCACCCGGCTTCGTTTTCGGTAGCAGTCTTGATATACCCTGTATGTTAGTGATCGAGGTTACAAGTGTTTGATTTCAATTATTTCATAAAGATCACAATATTAGTTAATTTTTATCGCATGTCATGGTCAATGGCATATTTAAGTATGTGGTCAATGGTATATTTAATGTGTATCATTAAAATGATGGAATAATGTACATAATGAATGAACATAATGTATAATATGAAAATTACTTCTACACCATTTTATACAAATAGAGACCTATTTGAAATTAGGTAGAATATTATGCAATAAAATATTAGGAATTTAGTATGAAAGACAGAAATTGGAAAATCGTCATAAGTAATTTTATAATAGGGACAAATATTAAATAATGTACATAAATAATGTACATAATGAATGAACATAATGTATACTTAATAAGATAATAACTTCTACATATTTTTATGCATAAATACCAATTTAAAATTTGGTAGAATATTATGCAATAAAATACATATTAGGAACTCAATACGAACGACAGACATTGGAAAAGCATCATAAGGAGTTTTATATAATTCCAACTGCCATGTGTGTTGATAATAACAGTACCAATCAATATGAAGCAGTTCTTATTATACCTGATATGAGCATTATAATGATAATGGTTTCGTAATCGTTGCCAAACATTATCATATTTGTATATGTACCATGGAGTACAGTGATAAACACATGACACAATGCAAACAATCAATTACAAATAGTAAGGTTTATTCAAATTTAGAGCCAATTATAGCGTATCTGGATGTGGTAGAGTCTCTACAACTACAGTGGTTTTACACACTACTGTCAGTTATTACTCATGTTATTATTGCCGAACTCGAAATCATTTGTTGTTCTCAGTAGTACCAAGTAGAACCGTTGCTAGAGTCAAGTCTCCACTGCCTCGTACCCTCAAAATGTTAAACAGATTCCTGGACCAAAACCCACAGTGTGACGTGTTTACGAGTGACAGAAGATTATTCATGTTAGAGTGTCTGAGGTTTTGCGAGCGGGAAGTATGAAAGAAAATTTTAATACATATATACATGTTTTAATACTGTACTGTTGCATAATAACATAAACATTGTGTTGAATAGTGAATAGTATAAGTGGTGTCTGTAACCGTTCTATTCGGTAAATAAATAAATAATAAATAATAATAATGAATTGGCATGAATGAGTAGGCTCGTGGTAGTGGTAGGCCGGGGCGCTACCACTGTCCCACAAGTGATCGAAGTGACACTTCGCTAACGCGTTTCACTTAGCGATTGAGATTTTTAGATGCCCAATACCTCTTTCTTTCTCCCATCCTTTTTCGTTTCCACTCCCCTCCTGATTTGTTTGTCCAGTCCACCACATTCTTGATCCAAGCGGAATGGACGATTGTGATTTGTGATCACATGCCATCAGGTGGCCTGCTTGCTCGTTTAGCAGATTAAATGTTTAAAAAAATTTACAGTGAATGGTAAGGTACTGGGGTACTATTAGTATCTAAAGCCATAGTTTATGAACCAAATTTTAGCAAACGCATTTTTTTTATTCACTCAAACTCAAAAATCATTCCAAAAGGACAAAACATTCAATAACTAAAATTATATTATAAATAACTTCAGTGAATAAACCCGTTTATTAAATGTGGCTTTACTGAACAAAAAATACTTACCTACTTTTAAACGTATAATGACTTATATCACCTACTGTTTTCCTAAACAATGGCTTGGAAAAACATATTTATGTACATATACATTAACTCACGCCTTTTCTCATAATGGGTAGGCAAAGGTTCTACCAAGAGACCATGTTTCGACTTGAGTGTTTCATTCCATAACGTAAAAGGGTTAAGGGGGCGATCCTATCACCATATAAAAAATCCATTCGGTACTTCTTTTTACCGTAATAATATTAAAGCTAAACAAAATGTTTACATCAAAGATGGGCGTACGCGAAATAAAATGAAGAGTGTGAAATGTCAGTAGAAATCGATAAATAAAATAGTTTTCATCGAGTGGCTATCATCCAAACAAGTTTCTTTTTTTTTTATAATGGCCTGGCATAGTGGCGGCATTGCACCTGATGGTGGGTGCCAATGCCGCCCAGGCAGAGTATCCATTGGCATCAGACGGCAGTCCCATGCTAATGGAAACAATTATGCCGGCCTGCTAAGGTGCCTCTTCACACCACGGCGGAAGGACCCAGGATTGTAGGAAGGAGGGAACACGTGAGACGGCAAACAATTCCACAGCCTGACGGTGCGGCACAAAAACGAATTCGAGAACCGTTTGGTTCGCGCCGGGATGGTGTGGACCGTCAAGCTATGCCAGCACGCGTGGTTCTGGTTAGGAATGGAGAGTAGGGGATCAAGTTGAACAATTCTTCAGAGCACTCACCGTGATACAGGCGGTAGAACACGCTTAGAGAGGCGACATCTCTCCGGAGTTGTAGCGACTCCAAGTTGCTCGTAACGTCTGCATCATTCACAATGCGGATGGCCCGCCGCTGCAATCCATCTAAGGCATCGAGCAGGTACTGGGCGGATCCATCCCAGAGGTGCGAGCAGTATTCCATACCCGGCCGGACCTGCGCTTTATATAAACGACAAAGCTGACCGGGCATGAAAAACCGACGCACCCTGTTCAGGACTCCAACCCTGCGTGATGTGGCAGTTATTACGCCCTCGATGTGATTCCTTGGATTGAGATCACAGCGGATATCCACACCCAGGATACTTAGGTCATTCCGCATTGAGAGGGGAGCACCCTGAAGAATGGGGAGGGGAGAGAACGGGGATTTTTTGCTCGGGAACGCACACACCTGGGTTTTCTTGACATTGAACTCAACCATATTCCTGGAACCCTATGTAGAAATGAGATCCAAGGACCGGTTGAGCTCAATGACAAGATCTTCGCGTCCCTTCACAGTTTCGACTCGGCAACCCGGAGGCCCGCAGTGGTATCGCCCATGAACCGTGCTGTCATCTGCATAGCAATGAATGTTGCCAAGCGACAAAATGTCATCAATGTGCAGTACATAAATAATAACTTATTTATATCATGGAACAATACAACGATGTTTTACATTCACCATTGTCTCCAAAGACATCATTGAATTCAACATTTATAGATTCAAGGCCTCAGAAGAGAAGTGTGGTGAGGGGTATACAATTTATAAATAGGACACATTTCCCTGACCGAGACTTATCAACATACACAGTACCACACATACATAATTATGTACCTATACAGTATGATTTAACTGGGAACTTACCAAACGCGTTATGGTTTAGTGCCAACGTCTGTTACTTGTAAACTGGGGCTCTACTATATAAATCCGAAACGAAGTTCAAAACTTCGTGACGTTTTTCGTTTCGAAACATACTCTGTAACACGAAATTCGAATCTTCGGATCGAAGAGTGAATTATTACAATATATCGGCAATACGAACATTTACAGAGTAGGTACATTCGTATCGTCACAAACTTCGTTCGTCCGAAGTTTCGAACTTCATTTCGGATGAATATAGTAAATAAAAATGTTAATGTTCGGATTACCGATATATTCGAATCGTTCATTCTTCGATCCGAAGATTCGAATTTCGTGTTACAGAGTAGGTTTCGAAACGAAAAACGTCACGAAGATTCGAATTTTGGATCTGGGGGCACGGCAGTGCCCCCTCCAAGTCGAGCTAAAAAGCGGCACTGTCGTACCATCCTTTTCTCGAAGCAATTCAGACCATTTTCTACCCTCTATAACTTCGTTGTGGTTAAAGCAAGAAGCCTGAATTTTCAGATACTAAGCAGGCACTGTATAAACTCGGTATATTTAAAATTTCATTCAATTTGAACCAGTAATTTAAGAATTGTAATTTGTCAAACTTTCTTAATTTTGTCACTCACTGACTGACTGACCGATCATCAAAAGTCTAAGGCACTTCTAGCAGACATAGAACCTTCAAATTTAGAATATAATTCGTGTTTAGTGTCTAAGTCTGTCTAGTTTTCTATATACACCAACTGCAACTTGACTTGGCCAGCAGCATTATGTATAAATTGTACGATACATTATGTTTTCATGCGATGGCCAAGTCTATTTATTTAAAACGTAAATAATTTTTAATATTGATATGATAATAACTTACGTAATAACTTTATACAGAAGGTCCCTTAAGCAAGGACTAAATAAATTAATCGATTGGTATTACATGCATCTCACAACTTTTTGTGGTAGAAAACCTGAGCTGCGAGACTTTTTACAGGATGTTTTTGATGGGATTTATATAGTAGGGCCCCTGTATAGGTTCGATTCCCATTTCGAGAAAGTCGTTTAGAAAAAGTTATGCGGCTTGAGTGTTTTCGTATGAGCTGCTCAGGACTGGAATTTATGCTAGGCGTAACGATAGGTTCCCGTGTAATATCTTATAACGGAATAAAGGTGGCGAAAGAAAATTCTCAATAGTTACTATATAATATCCTCCTACCCCAGTGGTCTTGTACGTATGCGTGTGCGTGCATGTCGGTTTACGTACATATACATGTATACATACGTGCGTGTATGTGTGTGTGTATGTGTAAACTTACCTGGGTATTCATAAATTTGAAGACACTGCCTGCGCGAAACCGTTTACTCCTCATCACCAGGTAGAGAATGTACGAGCCAGCTTTTATTAACTAAAACAAACAACAGCCAACTACAACAATTTATAATATAATGGTTTCTTAGATTTACGTGAATGTTACACATTGGAATAAATCTATTATTTACGAATTTTGACACGGATTTTATGTGTGACCACAAAAGCTGTAAAATAATCGAAACGTCGCGTCGGGAAGTTAAAAAATGTAAAAATTAAACCAAATCCGCGATATAATGCTTAAATAATAGATTTATTTCAATTTACAAACTAATCAATAAGACGTATTCCTTTATTAATTATTCTGGCTTTGATTATTATATACTCGTCAATCAAAGAATTCTGGGTTGTATTTTTACGTACACACTTAAGGTCATAAACAATTTCAAAACAATTTTAGGTAGCAAATATTTTGTATTTAATTAATTTTAAAAGTCGTTTGAGACAAAAAAATCGGTAATTTAAATACGTTTTTAAACCGACTACAAACCGTTAGTAACCAATCAGCATATAATAAATATAATTCAATTAGAATCGGAATACATGAATGATGAACCATTCATGTATTATACATGTTCAGATTCTAAAGTTAAAAATAAATACAGCGGAATGTCGCGGACATAGTTCAACATTCACCGATATGACTAGTGATATTAGGGTTGAACAATCACCTAAAGGTGAAAAAAAAGTTGAGGGGTTGGGGTGATGAGGTGGTATCGTAGAATCCTGGCCCAGAGGGAGCGCCGTAGACAATGTTTTTTTGTTATGGGCTTCTATAGGAAATAGCCAGAACACTACGAATCTCACCCAAATCGCCGTTAGCGCTAGAATCAGCATTTGGCATTCAAATTACAAGTATCGCCAATTTGATTACTTTGTATTACAATAGGAATGAGTCGTCTTGACCGGTGTGGTACCATTGTGTTACAGAAAAGCTATGTAAAACGATGGCACCATCCAAAGTTCGACAGTTAGAAAATGCCTCAGTGATTAAATCCGCCTGTATAGAACTCTAAATATAAAGCATAAATAAATAGATTTCATTGCTATTATGTTTCGATCTGTAAGTAAAATTTCTGGAGGTCCAGTAAACCGTTCTTCCTACAGCCCTTTTTCCATCGCTTTTTTTGGTACTATACGTTTTTATGTTTCATTTTTCTTTTGTTCCAATTATTAATTTCATTTTAAATACACGTACACGTTAATACTTTTAATTTGCAAATCGACGTATTGCCAGGATGACACCTAGGTCCCTCAATGAACAATCAGCGCTGTGATATTGCCTAAGATATACCTACTGCAGTAATAAGCTGAATGAGAGTTTCTTTTGTTATCACACGTAGTAAGAGAAAATATTCTTATCAGTTATTATTGTAGATATTATTTGTTCTTGTAAATATATCTATTTTTATGCTATTTTTAAATATGGAATTACCTAAGATTTTCTATTTTCTTGTATTGGAATGTTTTTCTTATTTTTGTTTTGTTTTTTTTTCATTTGTGTTTGGTAGTTAATTGTACCAACAATAAACTTTCCTTTCTTTTTTTTTCTTTCTTCTATATGTTCCTATTTTAAGATCTCGGCAATACCAAGGTCCAAATACCGCAGATGTACTTGAGTGGCTATTATCGCTTACCATCAAGAGAGCCGCTTGCTCATTGACCTATGCAAAAAAAAAACATTTTACGGATCCTGTGACATAAATTATGAGAAAATATTAGTAACTTAAAGCTTACAAAACTTATTAAAATACAAATATTTGTAAATTAGACAAACATTTATCTCGGCACCTAAATAAAACATTATCGCGTTACCTAAATAATATATAATAATTACAACAACCTTTCGGTCATCCAAAGTTAAATGCAAAATTAAATGAAAACACGTAATCAGTTAAGTATGTTAAATTTTATTACCCCAATATGTATAGACAATTTCATTTAAATGTACATTAATTACGGCTTCTTTCATAAAGGGTTTCTTCTTCGGTCAAACTGAATTCAAAGTTCGAGAGAGACAAACCCTTCGATAACTAAAATAAATTATAAAAAACCGACTTCAAAACAAAATCCACAAGTCGGTTTTTTAAACCAAAAAATAATAACTACCACTCCAAAGCAAAAAAATAATATTTATTTCATGGAACTCGTGCATGTTGATTAATTTGCTTAAGGACTTGACTAGCCAACAAATCAAAATATATGCGTAACATATTGAAGGCGGGTCGCCCAGTACCAAACATGCCTATATAACTATGCCTTATATTAATTTAAATATCTATATGATGGATTTTTGTTTTGAAGTCGGTTTTTATTTTTTTTATTAAAAATTTTAGTTATTTTTATCTTTTTAGTGTTGATAGGCATTTAAATGAAGAAGATTTGGTCCCCACAAGAAATATGTTCTTTCCGATGACAATGAAATCGCTAAAATCGGCTAAAAGCTGCCAAAGATATTGGATATTCACATGCCCCCCCCCCCCCCTTCGCGCCTACCCCTTTTTCCCTCAACCACTGTAGCCTACCTTTTTTACTGAACCCAATGCAAAAAGAACCGTTAAAATCCTATTAAATTTTGAGGAGTTCTACTCTCCAGGTCCGAACATGATAATCAGATCTTAATGTTGTGTTCCTGGGATCAACCTGTTAATACGTTCTTTTCAATGAAAAAGAAATCACTAAAATCGGTTATAAGCTGCTGAACATATTAGTATCTACGTGTATTTTAACGTTAACACCCCCCCCCCCCCTCACCCCTACTCCTTTCTCCCTCCCTCACTGTAGCTTAACTTTTATAATAAACCTAATGCAAAAAGAACCATTGGAATCCTACAAAATTTTGAAGAGTTCTATTCTCCAGGTCCGAACATAATCATCAGATCTTCATGTTGTATTCCTGGGGTCAACCTGTCAATACGTTTTTTCCAATGAAAAATTAATCACTAAAATCGGTTAAAAGCTGCCGAAGATATTAGAATTTACGTGTATTTTAATTTTATCACCCACCCCCCTCACCCCCACCCCTTTTTCCCTCTCTCACTGTAACTTAACTTTTCTAGTGAACGTAATGCAAAAAGAACCATTGCAATTCTCCTTAATTTTAAGGAGTTCCCCTCTCCAGGTCCGAAGATATTCATCAGATCTTCACCTTATTTTTATGGGACCAAACGACAAGCACCAGCTTTCAATCAAAGAAAGAATGATTGAAATCGGTTCACACAGTACAGAGAAACAAGGTAACAAACATAAAAAAAAAGCAACATACAGTCGAATTGAGAACCTCCTCCTTTTTCTTAAAGTTGGTTAAAAAATATATAAATAAAGCCTTAAATACTTATGTTTTATTTATAGAGAGTTAGATAGGTCCCATATTTATTTACATTTTGTTAGTGTATTAACAAACAATCAAACCAGTCAGGTGATCAATGACTGAATTTTTTTTGTTGTAATATGGTCCCTCGTGACTAAACGGCTTAAGAGCCACTGTTTTAGAGAGGATTTGATGTATCAACCAGAAGTTCACCGATTGAAAAAGAAGGATAAATATATTTTTTTAGAACGGTGACCCTGTCTTACCTTCCAAGTATAAGACTCGTTCCACAGCTTGACCAACGCGTCTGCCCTCAAGTCTTTCCACGTGATGAAGTTGTGGAAGTGTTTGCCGGTCTCTTGCGACCACGTCGTGAATGTGCCGCGCTGCGTCGAGATGCCCATCGCTGTGATCTGACCGGCTGATAAATGGGCATCTGCCAACAACGTCTAACATGTATTTTTTTATTGTCGAGCATGCCGTTCACATGATGGTAAGCGATAGATAGTAGTAGCAATGCTTAGCATTCCACTGCACTCGCCACTCGCCATCCTGAGACATAATATCTTAATGTCCTATATGTCCAGTAGTTACTCTGCCTACAAATTCCTTCTGCTGGTTGGGGGGAAAAACAGAAATTGGATAATACTTTGCCACGCGGCCTCTCACAGATAATGAGACACCTCTCACATATGAAAGACGCTATCACCAGATATAGAAGCCAATTAAGATTATTACATGACAGTGCGAACACATCCAACACAGTAAAAGAGAACTACGAGAGAATGTACTTTAAAGGATAACATCAACGAACGCAAAAACTAACCATAATAAAGAATGCAACGGTTAAAAGCACAGTCTTCATAACATACGAGGACAATTAATGTTCAGTAGGTCTCTATCTAATACGCAAAAACTAAGAGAAACATATAGGGCTCTAAAAGAAACAACATGTTAACTCATAAGCTACAGACTGATTTGTTAACCAACTATTAGCAATTACCCACATTAGCATTAATAATTTTAACAAATATATGACATATCTTTCTTTCTTAACCTTAGGTTAGTTAATTACAATTATACATCATAACAATCTAACAATCATATAATCAAGATTCATTTGGTATGCCAATGATTTCAGGCCACATTTCAGGAGGAGGAATATCTATCAGTGGTTCTGAATCTAAATCTATTTCTGGTGATCTGCGACTTGGTGCAGTATTTAGTTCCACAGGTTGATTCTCTCTTCGTGACAACATCTGGTCCACATGCCTCCGTTGCAACTCACCATCTTCCGTCCTCACCATATATGAACTGGGACCTTCTACCACCTCTACTACAGCCTTTTTCCATTTCTCACCAGGCCCATACACTCGAATCAGTACTGGTTGATCAACTTTAAATGATCTCTTCGGTGAGCCTTGCGCTTCACTATCCAATTGAATGTCAGAGAGACTTGGTACAGCATCTGGATGTAAAATAGATATAGCTGTCCTGAATTTACGACCATTCAACAATTCTGCAGAACTTTTACCAGTACTAGAACACGGCACTGTGTTTCACTGGTGGTAGGTCTCTCATATGTGAGAGGCTGCCTGGGTGGGTACCACCGCAATGTCTATTTCTCCCGTCAAATAGCAGTTTAAATGCACTGTTGTGTTTCGGATTGAAGGGCATTGTAGCCAGAGTAATTACTGGACATATTGAGACCTAACATCTTATGTCTCAGGATGGCGGGCGCAGTGGAATGCCAAGCATTGCTTTGTAATTCAAGGTGTTGTTTGGTTTTGCTACTGTTTATGAGCGGTCGTATCGCTTACCATCAGGCGAACGGCATGCTCGTCTCGCCATTCACAGCAATAAAAAAAAAAAAAAAAAAAAGATAATATAACACTTTAGAAAGTTTCTCATTCCAAGGCAAATTAGAATCTGACATCTTCTTTAATTTATTCTTAAATGATTGTACAGCTCTTTCAATCTGACCATTTGTAGCAGGATGGTATGGTGGAGAATACAAATGCTGGATTCCATTCTTTTTTAAAAACATATTAAATTCACTTGAAATAAAAGTTTTCCCATTGTCAGAAACTAATGTATCTGGTAATCCCTGAGAGGCAAAAATTCTTCTGAGAACATTTATCACTATGGTACTGTTCAGTGACGGAATTATCTCTGCTTCAAGCCATTTACTATAGCTGTCTATTAGCAACAGGATGGTTTTGCCCTGAAAAGGGCCAGCAAAATCAATATGCAGTCTTTTCCATGGCTTATCAGACACAATCCATGACTGTGGAGTTTTAGGTGGATTATTCCTCACCATTTGGCAGCGTTCACATTCCGATACAACATTCTCTATCTGTTTATCCATTCCGACCCACCAGACATATCCCCTCGCGTATGCTTTCGTTTGCTCTATTCCAGCATGCGGAGCGTTTAATAATTTTAGCACTTCCTTTTGAAGCGATGCTGGAATTATGACTCTATTGCACCACAATAAACAATCTTTACTGTGTGAAAGAGCCTCTTTACGCAGATAAAATGGTTTTAAGATTGGATCAGTATTCATACGAGGCCATCCATGAAGCAGGTGGAACATCACCTTCTGTAGAGTTGGGTCTGATTTCGTCTCCGAAGCCACTTTATTAGCATCCAAGGTCCAACCCGGTGGTGCCTCATCCAATAACAATACATCTTTGAGAGGTTTTTCCAATGTAGTTCCTGTGGGGGCCGTCCATCTGCTCAAAGCATCTGCATTGCCAATTAATTTTCCTGCCCTATACTTAATAGAGTACTGGTAGCAACTTAATTTCAAAGACCAACGTAACATTCTTGGAGATATTTGATCTGGAATAGGTTTAGCTGGATTGAATAATCCAATTAACGGCTTATGGTCTGTAATAATACAAAAGCGACGTCCTGCTAAATACTCGTGAAATTTTGATAGGCCAAACATAATAGCTAAAGCCTCTTTATCTATTTGGCCATAACGTCTTTCATGCTTTTGTAATGTCCTTGATGCCATCATTATTGGTTTCTCAGAACCATCGTCCATAACATGAGTTATAATTGCTCCCAAGCCATAATCTGAGGAGTCACATATGAGAAGCAATTCTCTCTCAAGTTCATATCCCACTAATGTCAAATTTGAAGACAGCAAGTTCTTGGCTGTATCAAAAGCCACCTGTTCTGATTTGCCCCATCTCCAAGGTGCTTTAGTATCCAGCAACCGATATAGTGGTTCTAATAATGTGGCTCTGTCTGGCAAAAACTTTTCATAGAAGTTATATAAACCCAGAAATGCTCTTAATGTTTCTCTATTTGTTGGAGCTGGCTTTTCACGAATCTCCTTGACTTTCGCTGGTGCAGGATGTAAACCGTTTGCATCAATCATATGACCAAGAAAAGTAATACATTCAGTAGCAAAAATACATTTTGAAACATTCAGGCGAAATCCCATATAATTTAATTTATGCAGAACTTCATAGAGACGTTTTTCATGCTCGGCTTTATTCCGTCCCATAATTGCAATATCATCCAAAAGACAGGCAACACCCTCCATATCTGCAAAAGCTGTAGACATTACCCGCTGAAAAATTGCTGGTGCTGCATTTACACCAAATGCTAGTCGATTCATTTTCATTAATCCAATTGGCGTATTTAGTGTTAAAAGCATAGCTGTCTTATCATCTACTTTCAACTGGGTATAAGCCTGTTTCAAATCCAGCTTACTAAAAATACAACCACCACTTAATTTAGCGAAAGCTTCAATGGATTTAGGCAGTGGAAATGAATCAACATTGATTGCTGCATTAACTGTTGCTCTATAGTCACCACATATACGCAGAGTACCATCTTCTTTCTTAACAATTCGCAATGGGGTCGCCCAATTCGAATAATTCACTGGAGTGAGGATACCCTGATTGACCATCTTATGCAACTCTTCATTAACTAATTGTTTCATTGGGAATGGTATGGGTCGCGCTTTCATGAATCTTGGTACCGCATCAGCACGTACATGTAAGGACACTTGTGGACCTTTATACTCTCCAAGGCCATCAGCAAACAAGCCAGGAAAGTCAGAGACTAATTTCGATATCCGATCTTCAGACCAATTGAGACCCGCAATCTCAATATTCAGCATGTGAAACCAATTACGTCCCAAAAGACTTGGCCCATTGCCCGATACCACTATCAAATCACATTGGGCTTCTTTTCCACCCAATTTTACATGTACATTTATTAGACCAAGTACTTTTAATGCCTCCCGGGTCCATGTCACAAGTTTTATATTGGTGGACCTTAATGGGGGAGGAATGGACCATAGTTTCCTATAAACACTTTCAGATATAATACTTCTTGATGCTCCGGAATCAATTTCCATGACTAATTTACCACCATCTATGATAATGTCTGCTGTTATCGGTGGTTGATAAGTTTCAGAGCAGGCATATATTCCCATCATAGCTTCATTATTCCATGTTGTCTTCTGACTACAGTTCTCCAGCTTAGATATCTCATTCAATTTTCCAGATCTTTTAGTACAAGCAGCTACAATGTGTCCAAATTTCTTACAGTAGTAACATCGCGCTTTCATAAACTGACATTTTTCTCCGGCTTTATGTACACGTGCACAATGTTGGCACTCATTTGCTCGTATTTTACCAATCTCCATAGGTTCATTCATGTGATCTGGGGTTGGTTTGATGATATCAGTATTAGGATATAGATCAGGGAATGTAGCTTGGAAATTAAGGCACATCTGCAATGCTGACTCATAAGTGAGGTTTTGAGTTTTTAATAATTCTCTTTTTAAGCGATCATCACATAATCCTAATACCAAACGGTCTCTCAACTGACGTTTTAAATAATTAAAATTGCATGTAACACCCAGGGTATGTATCGCCGAAACAAAATCTTGCACGCTTTCGCCATGTAATTGTTGACGTTTATGGAATTTTCCTGCTTGCAGTATTTCGTTAACCTTAGGCTCATAAAACTGATCTAAAATACGTAGAATTTCTTTAAATTCCACATCGCTTGGCCGGTTTGGAATCAGAAGCGATGCAATCAATGAAAATGTCTGTTTTCCGCATTGAGACAAAAATACAGAACGTGCTTTGTCGATGTTATCTTTGTTATAACCGGCGGCATCGAGAGCACACAATAATTGTTCTTTGTAATCACTCCACTTATCAGTTTTAGGGTTAAATTCTCCAGGAAATACTATGTTCGCTGTTTTTGACGCCATTTTCCACACAATTACATTAATTTTCCGCAGTCGCCAATAAAAGAAACAACATGTTAACTCATAAGCTACAGACTGATTTATTAACCAACTATTAGCAATTACCCACATTAGCATTAATAATTTTAACAAATATATGACAGGCTCAAAATAACCAAATTTGAAACTAATAAATAAAATACTTGTAGATCACACAACCCGCATTAGGCCAGAGTGGTGGACTATATGGCCTAACCACTCTCAATCATACTCTCGGTTGTAGAGTAGGCCCTGCAGTCGGATGTATATATGCTGATACAGATACAGATACAGTTTTATTAGCTTTATTAAAGATTGAATTCAGCAGACAGTATTAAATAAGTTACTGAAAATATTCAATGAAAACAAGTTATTACCAAAGTGTGCAAATGTTGTTACATGTTGAAACTCATTGCATATTGTGTTACTAAGTACTGACTTGCATTACGTCACAGTAAGTAATGAACACATTGTTTTTTAATTCATTATATACTTTCACTGTTCCACTTACCCTTATTATGTGCTGTCGGTTCAACATGATTCTTGTTTATGATGTATAATTATTTAAATTTAGTAGAATGGAGTCTACTGAGTAGACCTAATATTGCTACGAAATTACTTCACATCATATTATGTTGTATACAGGTTTCCTCGCTATGTTTTGCATCATTTTAAACAATGTATTTTACGATTACAATTATAATATAAAATAGGTAATGTTAACCCCGAGTAACCCCCTACTTTATTTATTAAATTAATTAATAAGGATAAACACATAAACTTACTTTCTAAAGATTTTTGTACAACTCCCACGACAGAGCTCCACAATTCTTCAGGATTTATTTCAACGAAACCAGGGCAAGGATAGTGCAGAATTACCTAAACAAACAATAAAAAATAACCATGTAATTTTTACTTTTATACACTAAATGAAAGATTGATTTCTATTAGAATTTTATTTTATGTTATATCAAACGTAAATAAATAATATAAAGAATATTTAAATACCTGATCAACCGCTCTTCCGACAGTTTCTGCCCTAGAATTATAAATAAAAGAGCGTATTGTAGTCGTGCCAATATCTAAAGTTAAAATATATTTTTCCTCCATGGCTTTTGCATGTAATGTACACCACGCAACACTACTACACTTGTTTGATATTGGTACTATAAAATAATTATTTATATTTAATCTTAGCCAATATTGTAATCTCCCACAGTTCATTTACATCTAAAGTTGGGCTTTATTCTTTGACAATTTATAAAATGTATATTGTATACAGATACCGTGTGAACGCAAAACTCGTATGCCGTGTGTTCTGAAACAGGAATAGCGCCCTCTAGTGTTCAGTGTTTCATAAGCAATGAAGCAAAGTTATCATTGAATTGCTTAATTTTTTTTGTAAACATCATTTAAATACCTTTATAACTTGAATATTTTAATCCGTGATATTTTTAATAATGTTGTCTACTTAAAGACCCTCACTGAAAGCACCAAATGAACAAATGATCTTAAATATGGAGATATTAAATATTAGATGAAATTGTGAACACTAAGTAGAAGAATAATCCTGGAACGAGCACTAACTATAAAGACACCAGGTACAAGAAAAAAACAATCGATTGTTAATAATGCTGGATTATTAACAATCGATTCTTGCAAGATGAAGAAATATTATATCAAAAAAAGGAGTAGAATTTGTAAATACAACGAAATAGTAGGCTCCTGTCATCCCTGTTGACTACGTATCACGTAATGGAAATGCGTATAATTCCATTTTTAACTGTGAAATTATAAAATAAATACTTCCAATAGTCACACACATAGTCTGTTATTAACTTCGATTCTTTTATCGTGGGTATTAGAAACTACGAGAGAAATTTTGGTGGCACAAACACCCATGTCCGAAACAAATAAATGATAGTTGCGCGCCATCTATGTAATGAGGTACTTCGTTAAAAGAAGTTACTATCATAATATCCAGTTTGTGCGAAATATGGTATCACGTCACAGAATTTTATCCTTATCTGTGAATGTCAAATAAACAGAGTTAAATTTTAATTACGTACAATGGAACGTATCATATGCGTCAAGGCATCTTATTTCGAAATAAGTCTGAAGTCTCCCAGATTCAAAGTATCAATAAAGAACATATAAATGTATTCCATAAAGCGTGTTAATTAAATAAATATTGTTATAGAATAACACATATTTTAAAGACTAGTACATCGATGAAAGAGAAACACTAATCGACTAAGGAGAAGACACCACGTCACTAATTTTTTTAGCGGCAACGTTACACTATGCCTGCCTGATGTGACAGCAGCAAGCGCGTTTTGGTTCTTCAAGCGCTGAAAATTGTGATGTAAAAAACGAAAAATAAAAACTAACTGGCCATCATGGCGAATCCAAGAAAATTCAGTGAAAAAATTGCCCTCCACAATCAAAAGCAGGCGGAGGAAACTGCCGCTTTTGAAAAAATTATGCGTGAAGTTTCCGACGCAACCAATAAGGTATGTCGCCTATTTACTCAGACAATCGCTTCCTGGCCGTCAAATGTGCCCGCCGACGTAAACAATAATCATTTCAATACGCCTATTGCGACTCAACAACTTATTGAATATTTTAATAACGTTTGTATACAACAACTGAAAGCTACACTGCGTTCTGTGTATATAGTTCTCGATTGTCATTGTCAATAACTAGGCATTTCATACGGATCTACACAATAGCTAGTTACGAGATTATGAATGGTATAAATCAAAAGAGTAGTAGAACACACGACTTCTTAGCTCCATTTGTCTCAGTAATTGTTAACAATAATAGTTCAATTGATGAATTGTGTTATGTTTTTTGCGAACTTATGAATACAATGAATAGCGTCGGAAGTGATAGTGCCTGCAAGTGAGTTATTTTGGATATTTTCATTGAGGCAAGTGGTACAAGTAGTGACAGTGGTGTAAGTAGTTTATAGAGGTATTGAAGATACATGATTGCAGGTTAATTCAAATAGCAGGCGAGCAAGGAACAAAGCTCCACCCAAGCCTCCTGAGCCCAATGACTCATCCCTACGGCCTGGACAGCAAGGCTTGGGCACATTTCGAAGTGGCTCTCTGCCAAATGTGGCTGCACCACAAGCCCCCAGCAAAGAAACGGAAAATGTTAAGGTTTCAGAGTTTGATCTCAATTTTATCAATAATTGTAAATGCATCACAAAAAAGGGGTTGGGTAATTTTGTCTAATAAAAACTATGCATAATGTAACACGGAACACATAGACTGGGTAATATTCTATTATGTCATTATTACCGAGTGGGAAACCAACATTTGTCATAATTACTTGAACCAATGTGATACATTTATGTAGATCTTTTTTTATTATTTATATGTGGTAGTGGTGCAGTTGTAGCTGGCTGTTAAGTTATATGAATTCTAATTCATCACTTTTAATTTCCCATATTTTTTTCTTTTATTATATGACAATTTCTTAAGAAAAAAATATTTGTATAGGTTTTATTTGTATGTAACTTATTGAAAGTAATTTAAAATGAATAATGATAGTTATTAATGTTTACATATTTTTTCATGTTTGTTTTACTGTTATACATATTATAAGTGTGAATGTATGATCAGCGTACCAAAAATGCTAATCAATTTAGCATATAAATGCTACTGGAAACCGTCTAATAGCTATCATAATAAATAATATAGCAATCAGTATTGAACCACAGTGGCCAAGCTGAAAACTGTGTTAAATCTTATATTTACATTAGAACATGTGTTCTTAAATTATTTTATGTTACATTGTTTAGTCCGTGGTAGCTTGGTCATATGGTCCCTTCATAAACACTGTGTAGTGACTAGTGACTTATTTGTTTACCATATATTATTTTGGAGGTAATGTCAAGTTATATTATTCTCACAATACAGATCATCTTTAATGTGAATGCATATTTTGGTTTATTTTATAGTGTAATTATTTTGATAGTTTGTAAGCATGTTTATGTTTGTAAAATATTTGATAGGGTTATAAAACTTTTTACAAAGTTTCGTTTACAATTTATTTAAACATCTTGAATTTTGTTTTTGTAATATTATTAATTTAAGTACTATTGTCTTCATGCTATAACTGTACTTGCTTTATCTCAAAAATCAAAACATGATCATTTGATATTTTTTTGCTTAAAAAGTTTTTCCTATTTTACTATTAATGTTTCCCTCTAAATTTGATACTTGGATTTCTGTAAAGTTATAAAATTATTTGAGATACAGCAATTATTCTTTCCAGCATTGAATTACCTTCATATGACATGATGTAGTTCTTGTACTTCATTAGTGACAATTCCTACCTGACATGTGTTGTTTATCTTATTTTTAATTGTTACAAGTTGTGTATTGTTCTTACCTATAGCCATATAGTATTTCCCATAAAGCTTTGTTGCACATTATCCTGGTGTAACAAATGGCACATTACAATTGGTGAAATCATTCATTGCAATCAAATTTTATTTGAATGGCATGTGTATGAAATGAGAATCATGGACATATGTATAGTGTATAATGTAACTCTTCTTTAAGTTGATGGCCATCAATGCACCAATCCCCAGTCAAAACTTTGATTTGTGTTGAATCTTCGAGACCATTCGGATTTCGCGCCAAAGTTTGAGCCAACACAATTCCAACCAAGCTGACCATAATGACACCAACATTAAGGTCATAATATGTATTGGCTACAATCAATGGCACTTATCGAGCTTTTCCAAGACAAAGTATTTATAAGATTTTTCTGAAAATTAAAAATTGTAGTGTAAAGTGACAAGAAAACTTAGTTAATAAACTTATGTGTAAGAGTGGTAAAAATTCATATGATTATGAAATTATGATACACAGTTCTGCGGGTCGATTCTTGCGTTATTTTTTCTTGGAAAGTGTCGATATATTGGCCATCGAAAAAGTCGTAATTGCATTGAGACGTTTTACTAGAGATGACACTGTGAACAAACTGTAATGAAAGTTGGTGCTGTGCCGCTGTTTGTGTTTCTTTATATCTCTGTTACTCATTTACGTAATTCTATCTTTTTTCTCCACTAATTTGCTGCGCCTAATAAACGCGTACAGGTGTTGTTTGCGAAGTCGCCTCTAACGTGGGATACTGATCGATGTTACGGGCTGTAATGTAATATTCCCAGCGAGCATGTTACGTTACGCTGTGTCGTGTACTAAAATCATTGTAATTTTGCTTATTGCTCGCGTCTTCATGCTCGTTCTCTAGTACCGACTACACGAACTCTCTCTCTCTCTCGCTTTGTAACATGTCACATTTCCCTCCATAATACCGGTCAGTACTTTAGTCGCACCTTTAGAATTTAAGTGACCTAATCCTAAAAAAAAAGCATTTTGGCTTTTAATCATATTTTTGCTTAGAATGTCCTATCGATCCGTTATTAAAGAAGGACCTATTGACGCATGAAACACAGAAATATGTATAAATCGGTTTTCTAGATGTATCTTCCATAAGTACAAAATTTCTTATGACACAAATCTTTCATGAACTTTACCCACAAAATAAGATTTTTTTATTTAGGTCGCTATAATTCTAAAGGTGCGATATGTCTGTGGCTCTACTTTACAGCATAAAGTGTAGTGTGAGTGTTGACATGATGTTTCGGTTGTTGGTAGCCGGAGGAGACGACGTTGGTGACGCAGTACGGGCTGGGTGGGGGGCGCAGCGGGGGCACGTCGCCGGCGCGGTCGCCGGGCCAGCGCGGCCGCGCCTCCTCCTCCGTGGGGCCCATGCGACGCCCAGCAGACAGGAAACACGACACCAGCCCCTATGGAAGCACAATCTATTTAAGGTATTCCTAGCATTATCAAATTCATTTTACTATCAGCTTTATCTTCTACACCAGGATTAATTGTATACCTTCTTCGATCAATTATACGAGTGTATACTAGATACAGGGTTCCTAACAAAATCACACGCCAAAATTGGCCGAGGTTGCTTACACATTTGCATTTCGAACTACCTACGAGATGTAGCAAACATTCTTAAATTATAATCAAGTTCAGGTAACAATAAACCTCATTCGTTTGAATTAAGATTTCTTATGGTTTGGACCATACTAAAATCAAATAAGAGCACACGCTCATATGTGCTCTTATTTCTTTTGCGCTTTTTACCGTTACGTGGCCGTTACGTACATATAATCTTGTGTATATTTAATCTAAGTATACTTTAGAAGAATTTGTCAAAATTCCAATTTGTAATATTTTTTGGAAAAATATATCAGAAGGCAGCCGAAGTAGTGTACAGAATAGTAGTCATAAATATTGAATTGAAATTATTGATAGTACAACTTAAACATACATCTCTAGAATTTAACAATTGACCTTGTATACGTAATAGTATATAGCGGTATAAAATATATATAAAAACAATAAACGAAACTGGTCTTAACGGTTAAAACATGAACAATCGGCGTCAATCTAAAAAAAGCTCTTAACTTCACAAACATTAATACATATACACTCATGGTGTTATTAATTTTTTTGAGTAATTAACCGACGACGACGATTGATACTATTTGCAATAAATTATATTTGAACTTTGATATCTTGAGTTCAATTTCCAGGATGTGCAAACCGCTATAAGTTTTTCGACTCGCGATTTCCCAATATTGGATGATATCCTTTAATATTTATCATCATTCATCAAGTCTTAATAACATAAGTCAAGTCTCAAGTACTGCGAAATACATATTAGGTGTACAAATAAGTTTTGAGGGTTTACAAAAGATGGCATAATTAGTACTATATCGCATCGGACTATCTTGAGACTTGCGTATTCATGTTAAAACGTAACCAGTTTCCTCTCATAGTAAGTTTTATTTCGTTAAAGCACAGAATACTAAACTAACAGAAGTCAAGCTTCATACAAAGCGCGCTAAATCAACGCACACATAGACAGCGTTCACCGACACGATATTCGAAAGCGAAACCAGTCGAGACCACTGCAAGAGCGAGTTTCAACTTTTGCGCGAACGCCAAGCGTAGTGTGAGTGTGGCAACAAAAGTCAAGTACATACACAAGCTTGACTTCTGTTAGTATTCTGTGGTTAAAGTGTAAACGACACGCATTTTTGTGACTCAAACTATGTCAACTATTGTGCCAACTTATACAACATTTGCGGGAAGCATTGCTTTTTTGCTTCAACTTGAAGAAAAGTGCAGCTGAAGAGCATCAACTGCTGTGTGAAGCATATGGAGAGCATGCTCCATTAATAAAAACCAGCGGCGTGCACATGATTATGACACTGGGTATGCGGCGGAGTACTCGGTCACAAAAACTTTTTCTTTTATAGTTTTTTAGCATAGCCACAGCCACGCGACGGATCTCTAAGTCGGAAACCATGCCAACATAACAAGTCTTAGATGTACTACTATTCATGTCCATCTTCTACGGCAACGCAGACAAAACAGCGATCGATCGTCGCGGCGGAAGAAATTCTAATAAGTAAAATAAAAAAATACTCACCTAGTCAGCTTTCAATTTTCACATATTCAAGGATCCGGTTATGAAAATGAAATGAAAATGAAATGAAATGAAATGAAAATAATTTATTGAATCCATTAAAATGTTCAACATCGTTTAGATTCAGTCATTTTTTTTATCTACCACCCGGTTCGGAAAGCGGTTTTCACTAGAGAAGAACGGGCAAGAAACTCTAGTGTTGCTCTTTTCAAAACCAGTTTACAATTAAGTGATTATTACATAATTTACAAGTTGGTTTAAATCAGAGCAGTTTATTAAAAATATTTTTAAAACGAATATTATTATATTATAATTATTACTATGGCTGAGTGAAGCGAAGTCGCCCAGAACGAAGAATCAGTATACTCTTTTTCGCCAAAACAGTGAATAATTGCGAAAGCCTTATGTAATCCATCAATGAATCCGTTACAATGTAAGCAAATCGGATAGACCAGTCTACGCAAGCAGCACCCGTTCACGAGTATGACGCATGTGCCAGCCATCGGCCTCCTCAACCATGTTGCAGGGAAGTGACCGACCTGGCACACGACGCCACCGCGAGCACAGACTTTTTAGCGAGCATGACATACCCAATCACTTACACAGAAAACGATGGCAAATTTGACATGTTACTTAATTTAAATGATATTATAAGAGAATTAGTTGAGATTACTATATCCCGATGTAAATAAACGCAAGATTTCGGCCACCTCATTCATTCATTTGATAAACATACATTTTTAACACAAACCTCGCAATCAAATAACATTTAAAAAATAAACAAACACACTAGTAAAAGCAAATGACTACAATTAATATCGAAACTTAGTAATAAACTGTTAAATGTACACACTTTCAAATGTTAAAATGAAAAATCCGTTAAGAAACCTATTTTTTTTTACAAACATACTAGTATAAAATAGTAAACAATGCAAAAACTCATAAAAAAAGCAAAATGGCCCCCGCGAAACACAAAACATTTCTATTTAAACAAATAAAACCTTACTAACCAAAAATGCATAATGTGCATAGATGATTTATTAGATTCCAGCCTATTAATTTTACTCGGATTATAGGCAACGAACATTTACGATTACTCCCGACAACTGCCGAACTCCCGAGGCCTGCCGCAGGAGTCGCAGCTTTCAATATTCATGGGTGTGTGCGTTTGCGACTGTACACGGACACCAAAATTACTACACACATGCAAACAAATGTAATGCGGAACGCGGCGGCATGACTTGGTTGATTAGGTACATTAAATTGCTTTGCAGCGCCTCTTGCTTTTCGCGTGGCAACCATAATGTTTGCGTGATTGCAAATAGGTGCTTTTTATAAAATATTAGGCGTTTTTAAGTTATTATATTTTGTTTATTCATTTATTTACTATAAATTAAAGCCATCTAAAACGTACGAACGTTATAATAAAATATCTGTGAATGACGAGTAAAGCACTGCATTTCTGCCTACAAGGAGTGCACGCCCCTGATAAAAACATAGAAGTATTGACTCCGGCGTTTTAAAAGTGGTGATTTTGACATCAGTGACAAAGAACGCGAAGGGAAGCCAGTAAAGTTCGAAGACGCTGAGTTGGAAGCATTACTGGATCAAGATTCTGAAACTGGCTGAAAACTTGGGAGTAACTCAACAAACAATTTCTATTGATGCAATTGAATCGAACATTAAAGCTTAAACGCCCCGAATATGCCAAAAGACATGACAATGTGATCTTCAAGCAAGACAAGGCTTGGCCACATGTTGCTAAAGTTGTCAGGGAAACTTTGGAGGCGCTGAACTGGGATGTCCTACCTCCCCCGCTGTATTCGCCAGACATTGCTCCTTTGGACTACCACTTGTTTCGGTCATTTGCTCATGCGCTGTCTGAGCAACACTTCACTTCTTACGAAGATGTTAAAAATTGACTCGATTCTTGGATCGCCTCAAAAGATGAGGAATTTTTAAAATGCGGTATCCATATGCTGCTTGAAATATAGGCAAAGGTAATAGAAAGCTGCAATATTTAATATGGGCAATATTTTGAATGATATACACTCATTTGCAAAAAAAAAAAGGGCGGTTTTGATTTTAATTCTTCTTTAAAAATATACGGTACCAAAATGATTTCAATCATTTGTACATGTTACTGGCCGGTTTTACAAATGCCGTGGTGTTTAAAACAGTACGTTCTAAATTCAAATTTTCGTTTGATGCTCGTTTTTACAGAAAACCACTTTTTATCCTACATTTTTGGTGCGAAGTTCCAAAAGATAATATCGGTTTTCATAACTTTTAGTCAATTTTTATGAATTTATTTCATATTCTTAATTGTCAAAGCTTCACTTATTGCTGTTTAGCTGTCTCAATAATGTTAGAGAAAGTGGTAAAAGCTACCAAAATTATTGCGCTGCTCGAAGAGGGTTGCAGCCAATACTTCGTGGCTCAGAGGCTAAGTGTGAGTCGCTCGACGGTTCAAAGGACCTGGCAGCGGTATCAAGACACCGGTTCCGTCGAGAGAAGGCCTGGTTCTGGAAGAAAACCATGTACCCAACCACGGGATGATCGTTTTCTTGTGAGTCGCGCATTGAGAAATCGCAAGTCTTCGTATGTGGACCTTAAGAACAACCTCGAAGAAGTAAGAAATGTGCATATTAGTCTATGGACGGTCAGGAGGAGGCTTCTCGCGGCCAATATACGCAGTCATCGCCCGGCCCGCGGCCCTAAGTTACTCCGTGAGCACAGAGTTGCCAGGCTTAGGTTTGCTCGAAATTGTGAGTAATGGACTCAAGAAGACTGGAATAGGGTATTGTTCTCCGATGAAGCCAGAATATCTCTGTTCGGTGAAGATCGACGTCGGCGAGTGCTACGAAGACGAGGAGAACGCTTTGCAGAGGCTTGTTTTGAAGAAATCACACCTTATGGTGGGGGCTCTGTTATGTTTTGGGCAGGAATAAATTCAGTGGATCGTACAGAGTTAGTCTTCATTGAAAACGGCTCATTGACTGGACATCGATACATAACGGAAGTTCTAATTCCTCATGCACAACCCGCATTGGCCGCTTTAGGCGAAGACTCAATTTTTATGGACGACAACGCTTGCGCCCACCGCTCTGGCGATGTGGAAGCGTATGTGCAAGAGGTCGGCATTCGTCGTTTGGATTGGCCAGCTCGAAGTCCCGCCCTCAATCCTATAGAGCATGTCTGGGACGTTCTGAAACGACGCGTGAGATCAGTACAACCGGCTCCGCAGACCATCAGAGAGCTGAAGAATGTGATTACCGGGGAGTGGGAACGTATTCCGCAAGCAAGTATCCGGGATATCTTCGCTAGCATACCCAGACGAATTCAAGCTGTGATTTCAGCTAGAGGGGGTCACACTCGATACTAAACATTTATCTGCTTTTACTTTATTAAAGAAAAAACAAACAAAAAAACTTTGTTAATTTACTTCACTACTAGCGAGCATACACTACTAGTGAACTATAGCATTAAAACCCATAAATTTTATCAAAATTTTATGATAATACTGACGAAAACGATTATTTGCTTATTAATTTACAAAATTGTGAAAGTAAAACTACCTATAATTATCAAACAAACCTATAGTAACATTTGAAATGGTTCATTGCTTAGGTGCCCGTTTTTTTGCAAATGAGTTTATATACATTATACCAGTTTTTCTCAATAAAAATTCAAAATTTAAAAAAATCCCTTAAAACTTATTTGTACACCTAATATAAAAGTCGTGTAGCGCTAGCTCTCCGAAAGCGTGGATAAATAATAGCGTACGCGAAATGAGAAAAAAAGATGAAAATGGTTGACCCGAAAATACCGTTAAGTTGTGTGGTAAACTCAAGGGTCACATTTGTAACCATGAAGGCCGTACATAGGTCATTACTCATTGCACAGCGCAATTGCTACGAGTGTCATTATTAAAACATGAAACACCCAGTCATCATTTTTTATGGCTCAAAAATCTTTTCAAAACTACGGAGTTTTTGACGATTTCTCTCCCCACATTATCGTCAGTTAGAAAAAGTCTATTATTAAAGTTAGCTCAAAGAATTCTTCCACAGCCATATCTTCGAAGCTACATGAATCCATAACTCGAAATAAATAAATGTACTATGTAGCTAAAAAACATTTTAAAGCGCTGCTAGATAATGCGGCTGACCAATGTTCATTCGATTCCCCATAACTTAGATGACAATCTAGCATAGACTACTTAGCCTAAAGTAGTCTGTGCAAGTCACTTATCTTGGGATTTGGGAATGGTGCAAACACTAAGTTAGCTATCTTATTTTCGACTTGATGACGTGCGTCATCGTCTTTCCCGAATGAGGTAAATGATTCTTTAGCGAATTTAGTCAACAATCTCTAAACTGCTAAAAAAATGTTTACGCTCAGTTAGTAGGTCGCTAAGGTAGAGAACCAACATAACGAGCTAAGAAATACAATTTTACAGTAATTAGTACAGTATCACAATCGTCTTCCCGCGATGAAAATTAAATTTGGTGTCGACACTGTACATCTCTTTCCATTTGATTGCTATTTTCTTTTCTTGGTCATGCTTTTTTGAATGTTTTACTAAATTCCTTATCTCACATTAGGAAAGAAATATACTTTGCTTAATAGAAACAGGTAACAATAGGTAGCTATTAGATATTACTGTCTCAAAAAGAGGGAGGTTGCTACACATAATAGTTAGGTGAGAGTCGAAATTCCCATACGCTCAAGCTCCTCTATAGACTGACAGTTTTACTCAGACAGTGTATAAACCTATTTTATTATATTTCGTGGTCTGCCCCGTGACCACGAAAGCTGTAAAGTAATCGAAGTCAAACTTGTAAAAAATTAAACTAAATTCGCGATAAAATCCGTAAATAATAGTTTTATTTCAACCTATTTTAAATATCGAATGAATCGAATCGAATCTTCTTCCCTCAAACGGAATTCAAAATTCGTTCGATCCGGACAAAACATTTGATCTCATCATCACCACGATGCGACTGTGGAAACCTGATCAGACCCTGTACCATGTGGTAAACGAGTGCCCACTTCGATGTTTTCTCGGCGGAATGTCAGAACTGCATAAGTGCATTACTGCTTTAAGATGGCTGGAAAACTTGGACTATAGAGGCTTGTTCCATGTAAGCTTGATGCCATACGCAATGATGATTCTGATCATTAAAATAGTTTTATAAACTTTCTATGAATAAGGCCGTTAAGATTATTTTTGTATTGCATTGAATGACGAGACAAGCATGCCGTTCGCCTGATGGTAAGCGATGCGACCACTCATGAACAGTAGCAAAACCAAAAAAAAATACAAAGCAATGCTTGGCATTCCACTGCGCTCGCCATCCTGAGACATAAGATGTTAAGTCTCAATATATCCATATGAGTCCTGGTAATTTAAAAGATAAATAGCAACAATATTATAATTCTAATTTCACGATGTGTCATAATACACAACAATCACATTGTTCATTTTGTATGGTCCAAGAGCCAAGAGGTAAAGCGTCCCTCGTGACTCACAGATATTAATTCAATCCTCATTGTCACCCATTCTATGAAGGCTCATTCATATTTAATAATAATTGTTTTAAGTTTGGCGTGTACAGATGAACAGGAAACATGACCGCATATAACTGGGCTATGTAAAGTACGTCTGGAATGCTCCACTATACGTGTATTGTTTCATAGAATTAATGACGATTAATGTTTATGGCGGTTGGCTTGCTGTTGTCGATATACAGGGTATATCAAGACTGCTACCGAAAACGAAGCCGGGTGGTAGGTTAAGCGGTTTTTTGTTATTTTTTTCCTATGTTCATATTTGGGTTGTGAATACATTTTTTTCCTAAAATAATAGTGTACACCCTTTTAATTATAAATACTCCAAGGTATAAAAGAGTTTAAATTATTATTTTAGCAAAAACTATGGAGTTACCACCCAACAATGATGATATTTAGATAATCATTAAAAATTATTGTTAGTTTCTATGCGAAATTTTAGTTGCATTGTGTTTGCAGTCACTAAAACTACCACCCGGCTTCGTTTTCGGTAGCTGTCTTGATATACCCTGTATGTCAGTCAATTAGAGAAATAACCTGGGAGAGAATTTGTATGAAATTGTTACGCGCTGCATTCGATAGTAAGATGCAAAGGTGATCTGTTAAATCTTGAAATGTTTTAAAAGACGGAAGTCGATCAAGAAGGTCAAGTTTTGAAAGGTTTATTTAATGAGTAAATTTATGGTTTTGTTATTTATAGCATGTAGCTTTTTATATTTTTTGATCCAATTGTCACGGTTGGTTGTGAATTGAAACAGCAAACAAATTACTACACGTGTAACCTATTTACAAAATCGTTTATTGAAGTGAGCGTTGACCACTATGACGGAGATCTTTACGCCTATTGTCAATGAGTTAGCATCTTTGTCAAAAAGATTTCATGTTGTTAAATATGGTTTCAATATTCCATGTGGTATAAAGTTTACCGTATAAAGGGAAGAATGTACCATCCATTAAGAGTATTAATTTGCTTGAAATATGAATACCCATTCGAAACCTAATTTTAACCGCTTGTTATTCCATACATCAAAGTAAAACAACACAGGAACCTTGCATTTCGTTGATCCGGACTGATAGGAACCCCTAAACCGTCACTGGTGGTAGGTCTCTCATATGTGAGTGACTGCCTGGGTAGGTACCACCGCACTGTCTATTTCTCCCGTCAAACAGCAGTGTAAATGCACTGTTGTGTTTTGGATTGAAGGACATTGCAGCCAGAGTAACTACTGGACATAATTTAACAACTTATGTCTCAGGATGGCGAGCCCAGTGGAATGTCAAGCATTCCCTTGTGATTCAAAGCGTTGTTTGGTTCTGCTATTGTTTATGAGCGGTCGTATCGCTTCCTATAAGCGAACAGCAAGCTCGGCTCGCTATTCATAGCAATAAAAAAAACACAGAAAAAATATATTTTCGATAAATAGAAGCATGTTTGAGACCCAGGCCCGGAATTCTCAGAGAAACTAATTTAAAGTCCAATAAAAAATATTTTTTTGTGAACAAAATGTACAATTTGATGATAATTACTTTGTTTTATAAAAGTTTGTCGCCTGGGATAAAAGAGGAAAACGTCCAGTATCGGTATCGGGATAATTCATATTTTTTACCGATACTGTGATTGGGCATTCTCCTTTACCATATAAAGGGATGAATGTACCATCCATTCAAAGTTCTAATTTGCTTAAAATAATAATCTGTATCTGTATCAGCCCATATACGTCCCACTGCAGGTTACGGGCCCCTCTACAATCGAAAGTACGATTGAGAGTGGTTAAGCCATATAGTCCACTACGCTGGCCTAGTGCGGGTTGGCGGACTTACATACCATAGATTTCTTTATAAATCGCTATGGTATGCAGGTTTCCTCACGATGTTTTCCTTCAACGTTTTAGTGCGTGGTGATTGACTATCAATACACACATGACTCCGAAAAGTCAGAGGTGTGCCCTGGGATTCGAACCCGCGACCACCGTGAACATGTTGGCAGTCGCGTCTAGTCCGTTTACCAACAGGCCACCACGCACTAAAATATTAATACCCATTGAAAAATATTTTTCAGTCTTGTTATTCCGCGTGAAATTACCTTCACCTATATCATAGATAATTCTTCAACAACCATGCATTTTTTGGTCCAGGCTGAGAGGAATCCTTCTAACCAAGTAACATTGATGTTGTGTTTTCGGCAGTCCTCCGCCTGACAGTAACTGGCGGCGCACGAACTCTGACTCGGCGCTGCACCAGTCGTGCGGCGAGCAGCAGGCCGCCGCGCAGCCGCTGTCGCCGCACCACGCGCATGCGCACGCGCACCCGCATCTACACCCGCACCAGAACCACCGGAGAAGTACTGTATACATGTATACACATAGACATAACATACATCATACGTACAAAGATATATACCTACCGATATTCATATACTACCGGCCCGGCTGGTACTATACACACATAAACACCTACATGCATACAAATATGTCATACAGGCTATGTTTATATACACGTATGTTTATATACGTGCCAATATAAACATACTAGTGGTCCGGATCAAGTCCACCCGGATGCAGTCACATCAGAAACTTATGCAATAATAAAATAAATAAACTTAAAAGCATAAACCTTCCTGTTGATTCACTATTGATGAAAACTGCAATAAAATCCGTTGCGTACCTTTAAAGATTGAATTATTTTATACTACGTATAGAAAAGCATAAAGGGAAGTACACATAAACAGCATTGAAACACAAACCCTCTTAGTTTATTTAGTGACAATCCCCATTAGTTGTAATACTCTATGTTCAAAGTAATAAATAACTGAGTAATGTTAAAGGTGAATGATCTACCTGTACTGTGCAAAACACGACAAGATGCCACATAAAAGGGTAGGCAGAAATGTAATAAACGTACATTATATCAGGACTTTACGTGTACGAGTCATTTTAATACAATTATCCCTTTATTTTCGTCTACTACGGTGGCCGTGCCAAAATTGCACCACTTTGTCAATGTTTACATATTAACGAATTAAATATTTGTTGCTACCAATAATTCATCGAATCGATAACAATATTTATAAAAACAATTATTTGCAGATAACAATTTTGATTTCATATCTCTAGGTGCAATAGGAAATATTCTTAGTGAAAGCTCGCAATATTTATCTATGAATTGTCGAATAGATTAATATACATCAAATTACCACTTCTGTAGTTTATCGGGTAAGGATAAGATAATGGTACTCTGAAAAGCATTCATCATCATCATCAGCCTATTCGCGTCCACTGCTGGACATAGGCCTCTCCTATGGCACACCACTGGGCTTGATCTTCAGCCCAACGTCTCCAATGCATTCTCTCAAAAGCATTGACCAGGTAGAACTGCAAGCTAGATACTTATGTGATGGTACTTTATTAAGATCCCTTTTTACCCCTCTTTGAGTTGATTTCGTCGTTGGTGAGATTCGTGACCTCCTGTATCAGCCCATATATGTACGTCCCACAGCAGGGCACAGGCCTCCTCTATAATCGAGAGCAAGATTGAGAGTGAATTCTCACAAATTCGCTAGTTTTCCTTCACCGTTAAAGTGCGTGGTGATTGACTGTCAATACACACATGACTCCGAAAAGTCAGAGGCGTGTCATGAGATTTGAACATGCCACCGTGAGCATGTTAGCAGCCGCATCTGGTCTGTTTACTAACAGGCAAACACGCATCCCCACCATGGACAATTTATTTTTTGTTATTTTCTTCCATCTGGATCTGCTTTTTGCGGTGTGCATATCTTCTATATGGTAGTGCCGATTAAGTTTTTAGTCCTGATAGACTTCCCACACTAAGATGTCTTGTGGGTATTAGGAACTACGATATACTTTTCTGTTTCACAAACACCCAGACCCGGAAGAAATATTTGTGGGCTGCACAAACATTTCTCTCGGTGCGGGGATTGAACCCTCGACCTCTCGTTTCACAGGCGGCGTCTAACCAACTGCGTCACGGAGGCTGTTTGTCTGAGATGTGAGCTTGTTTATACTAACAAAACTGATTTGCCACCTGTTTGAATACGGATGTACATAGGCTGATCCCCACACGTGGCTCACCCATGTTGATCACTATAACTGGTTTTCCACCGTCGTGTATCGTGGTCGATATCGATTTACAAATTACCTAGCCAAACAATAGGAAGAAAATATGTTTTTAAATCCATGTCCGTTTTCAATTCAGATAATTCATAGATATCGCATTATACAGATTAATGATAACATATTATGTAATTATGCAGTAAAATGATTAATAACATTATTTGCGTGTGAATCATCCGGCGCTAAATAATGGATAATGCGTAATTTTTATCTTTATTTGTGTTTCAGCTGGCGATATGCATCTGAACGTACTAGGCGCACTGGGCATGAATCCTACAAACCGGCCGAGATCGTCGTGCGAAATACCTAGAATACCAAATAATAACAAGTTAGTAGTATTTTATATTAAGCTATTTGTATTCATAACACGTGGGCACGTTCAGCTACATTCGTACACCAATGAGATTATCTGTTTCCATAATGTTGATCCGATATAATACTGTTAATTCCACACGATGAAGGATTTCAAATGGGTATTGTAAGGCGGAAGTCAATGTCTTGAACAGATTAAAATAACAAGTCTAGACACTGCCTAGACATAGTGACGTTTGCTAGGTAATTTAAAAAACAAATAACTTTGACTGTAGTAAACATGTAAATAAGGAGTGTTTATTTAAAATTCATACAATTAACTATCAAATTGTACATAGGTATTTTTTGTTTTAAACAATAGAATAAAGGCCACATATGAAGTTTAAGTACCATAACAATTATGGCTAACGTGACCATACGTCCCGCTTTGGGCGGGACAGTCCCGCTTTCAGGAAGTCTGTCCCGGTGTCCCCAGCAAGGCCGACATAGTCCCGCTCTTGCAAACAGACCAAATAATAATTTAAAATAATAATTGATCGCTCGAAATGCTTTACCAAACTAGGTACTACTGAAAACCGTAGTGTCGTATTATACCAACACTTTCGTAAAAAACATCTTGTCTTAGTAAACTTTTACACAATTATTGAGTACGTTATGTATCTGCCTGAAAGTAACGCAACTATCGAAATACTTTTTTCTCATATTATCAAAATATGGACAAGTTATAAAACACAGATGAGTGCCGCAGTAATGAAATTTATTTTGATTACGAAAATAAATATAAATGGACTATATGGCCTCACCACTCTCAATCGTATTCTCGATTGTAGAGTAGGCCCGTGCCCTGCAGTGGGACGTATATGGGCTGATACAGATACAGAATCTTCTATGATAAAAACTTGTAAAACACTAAAAACTTTATTATTATTATTATTTAATTCCACTGATGTCCCGCTCTGGCACAAAAAATAAATGGTCACGTTAATTATGGCGTATGTCAATTTGCTTCCCAAGGGAGCCAGGCCCTTGAATAGCTTTGGCGCTTTGGCTTTAATTAACGTTGTGTAAGTGACGCCTAATATACCGTACAAAACGTTATTTGTACTAGAGAATGTTTAAAATTTGCATGCTCAATTTGTACTTAAAAGAATTAAAAAATATTGACTGCTTGTTTAATTTCTATGTGGTGTTACGTTACATTCTTTTTGAAAGCATCGAATCCTTATTGGTGATATAAAAAGTGTTCGTACATAAATACTAAAATAGATGCGTAAACGCACGCCTTTTTTCCAGAAAGGGGTAGGCAGAGGTGTTAGCTTTTTCAAAAGTATTCGGCGAACAAGCAAATGCGCAAGTAGTATGTATAGAGTAAGCATTTCTTCTGAAAAGAAAAGATAACGCACGGATTAACAAATATCTACGATTACAGCGTTTTCTCTTGCCTATTCGCCGAATACGAAATCCTGACTCGTGAAAAACAGTTTAATTGTGCCTACAAGAAAATGATAACTATTTATTGCTAATTGCTATCAAGTGAGTGACAGTTGCATGAAGTATCTATGCAATAAAAATTGTAGCGTGGAGGCAGAAATACTTGTACTGTTTATTTATGTTCTTTTTTCGATTTGTACTAAAGCGGCAGAGTTACGTCGAACAATAAAACAAGCAGTCAATAGTTGATAGACTTTATTAAGTATTACAGCGCTCTTTCAAACCAAATATCATGCACCTCCACTATCGCGTTCCCAAATAAATATGGCGGCTAAACGAAAACAAAAGGTTCACGAAAAATAGTAATGGCGCCTGAACTAGGAGTCCAACTTGAGGGGGTGTGGACAAGCGCATCGATAACGACCTAATAACAAAGTGCGTGAGTCATACGTCACGCCACCCACAGAATACTAAACTAACAGAAGTCAAGCTCCATACAAAGCGCGCTAAATCAACGCACACATTGACAGCGTTCACCGACACGATATTTCAAACCAGTCGAGACCACTCCGAGCGCGAGTGTCACCCGCTTCGGGCACGCAAATAATAATAAATAATAATAAATAACACCCAACAGTCACATACATAGTCCTGACCCCACACTAAGATCGAGTCTTGTGTCGTGGGTATCAGGAACTACGAGAGACTTTTCGGTCTCACAAACACCCAGACCCGAAAAAATATTTGTGGGCTGCACAAACATTTCTCTCGGTGCGGGGATCGAACCCGCGGCCTCTCGTTTCATAGGCGGCGTCTAACCGCCAGCGCCACGGAGGCTGTCAAAATAGAGCGATGTTTTGTGCAAAGATGGAGCAAATGAATAAAAGTCACTACACTTGTATATAAAACACCAGATTATAATAATTGAATATAAATGTCATTAAAAAAAACATATATTATACAAAAACAATAAAAAAAAACTTAGAATAATGACATAAACATTCTCAGCGAGTTCATAAATGAAATTAAAATTTATTTATTGTATTATTGTGTTTTATATATTTTATTTTAAAAATTCTATCAAACGATACGGGTGCCATTAACACGATACGTGTTTTCGCATAAGCCAGAGTTAACAACCCTAGCGCGAACGCCGAGCGTAGTGTGAGTGTGGCAACAAAAGTGAAGTACATACACAAGCTTGACTTCTGTTAGTATTCTGTGACGCCACCCGGCGTCACCGATCGTACGATGCAGTGCGTTTAAATATTGCGAGTTACTTGCCTAATCGCCACGGTACCATCTAGACTAAGGTTCTAGGAAGTCGCTGGATGCCAGTGGCGAAGGGTTCATACAAGCCGATTCCTGGCAGCATGACTTTTAATTTAAAGAAATGAATAAAAAAAAGAATTGTAAAAAGCATACGACATTACAATAGAGATCTTTAACAAAATAGATTATTATAAAATTAGTGACATCGGCTTCTCTTTTCAAAAATTCACCCTTCGCCACTGCTGGATGCAGACCGCTACCAACAGGTCTTGGGGGAAGCCTACGTTCAACAGTGGACTTCCTGTAACTGAGATGATGATGATGATGATGATGATCCATATAGTATTGTTTTATACTGACATGACAAATATGATAAGGGTCCAGTCCAGATACCTATCGTTAACCGCTGTCGACATAAAAATTTAGGCTTTATTATGATTTTTTTTTTTATTCCAATGAATGGCGAGACGAGCATGCCGTTCGCCTGATGGAAAGCAATACCACAGCTCATAAACAGTAGCAGAACCAAACAACACCTCGAATCACAAAGCAATGCTTGGCATTCCACTGCGCTCGCCATCCTGAGACATAAGATGTTAAGTCTCAATATGTCCAGTAGTTGCTCTGGCTACAATGTCCTTCAATCCGAAACACAACAGTGCTTCTACACTGCTGTTTGACGGGAGAAATAGACAATGCGGTGGTACCCACCCAGGCGGCCTCTCACATATGAAAGACCTACCACCGGTATAATTATTCTCAGGTATAATGATTCTCAGGATGTGGTGTTTTGTCACCATATTAGTAACCTGGATGTACACAGGATTGCACCGAAACGCGAGATTCGGGTAGGTTAATTATATGGCTAGTAACAAAATTGTTGATCTGAATATAATATGTATTGTAGAAAATGTTATTGTACGGAGGTCCGATGATTATCGTCCTCCGGAGTTATCGTTTCAGTGTATCAGATTGTTATGATTAATTTTTATTTTACCCAATTATTTTCCGTTTTACTTTATATTTATACCTAAATAAATTCGACATAATTATTTATTTTATAAACTTTGCCATAATATTACCACCAAAATATTTTTTCAATTAGAACTAGCAGTGAGATTATTGCGTTCATTCCACTGCGATCGCCATCCTGAGATATAAGATTCTTAGTTTCCACATTATGTCCAGTAGTTACGTTTTACACTACTGTTTGTAGGGAGAAATAGAGATTGCGGTGGTACCTAACCAGGCGACTTCTCATATATGATAGCCCCTCTACACAATGGGCCAGCCCTGGACCAGCGAGTTAGTAATCAATGGCCATGTGGATTATGAAAACGCAACTACGACATGATGGCGACATGCAGTAATGATCTCCCACTTCCTTTGATGTACGCTGCAAAAACCGTCACTTACGCCATTCCATGGCCATCGCACGCGCCATAAGCCATTATACGCCACTACGCCCTCTACACGATAGGCCATCACAGTGGACCATCCTTATGGCCCATCATGTAGAGGGGATATAAGAGACCTACCAGCAGTAGTATAGACGTGGATATCAAATATATGTGTGTGCACGTGAGCGTGCGCGTGCGCGTGTGCTGGATCATCGTGATGTTCCATCTTGTAGAGATGACAAGAGAGACCTACCAGCAGTAGTATAGATAATAATAATAAGTTTATTTATTTTGTTTTCAACAGAAGATACAATATACAGGGTATATCAAGACTGCTACCGAAAACGAAGCCGGGTGGTAGTTTAAGCGACTTCAGACACAATGCAACAGAAAAAGTTGCAAAAAAAAGCGACAATTTTTTTTCGTAATTTTTTTCGAAAAAAATAATAGTATATACCCTTTTATTTATAAATACTCTAAGGTATAAAAGAGTTTAAATTATTATTTTAGCAAAAACTATGGATTTACCACCCAAAAATGACGATATTTAAAAATCATAAAAAAAAATTGTCGCGTTTCTAGGCGAAATTTTTAATTGCATTATGTTTGTAGCCACTAAAACTACCACCCGGCTTCGTTTTCGGTAGCTGTCTTGAGATACCCGGTATAGATAACAAAACATTAGGATTCCCTGTTTTGTGGGATCTAGTCATTCGTCCAATACAATATGGGTACAACATAAAATTGACAAGTTTTCATGACTAAAACAAGACTGATTTGTGTGTGTGTAGCGTGTACGAGAGCGGGGGGGACGGCGGCGGCGGCGGCGGCGCGCTGGCGTGCGGCGAGCTGCAGGTGCCGGGCGGCAGCCTGCCCGACCTCACGTCCGTGCACTACCCGGCGCCGCACTACCTGCCCACGCTGCCGCGACACGCCACGCACGCGCCCGCCTCGCCCGACTACCACCACAACAGATACGTGAGTATACTACACACACTACATGCTACACGCTACACTTGTAGAAACAAACTAGGTAGGTAGTAGGTTAGACGCCGCCTGTAAAACGAGAGACCGCGGGATTGAGAAATGCTTGTGGGGTCATAAATATATCTTTCGCGTCTGGGTGTTTGTGAGACAGAAAAGTCTCGTAGTTCCTGATACCCACGACACAAGACTCGCGTTTAATGTGTCAGGACTATGTATGTGACTGTTGGGTGTTATTTATTTTATTTGTTGCAACTTGCAATAACTTGTCTATTAATATTTTCACACGGATACAAATAATGCCCGTTACAAAAACGGACCATACTCAGGATGTGCTGGAGTAACCAGTGCGGGTGTTCCGTGTGGCAGTGACGTGATGTCACAGGCGTCAAACAAATAATATGATTTAAATACTTAATATAAATAAACAAAAGAAAAAAGATTAGAGAGAGAGTTTATATACACATTCATAAACTCGCCTTTTTCCTAAAGAAGTAGGTATAAGCGCCCTTACCGCAATCTTCTAAAAATATTTTACTAAGTAATTTTGGATAACGACTACGAGCGACGCTCGCATCTTAAGTTTAAAGACACTGCTGAAATTCCCTGAGTGAAATTTTTACAACCAACAGCACCTTCTTTTTGCCATCCAAAATCATTCAAGTAATTGTAAAAGAAGAGCAAAAAGCCAGGCTTTAGGCGCCCTTCATAGCTGACGCCTTGGTCAGTCGACCCGCGTTCTGCCCTAACGCCGCTGTTATTGTTAGGCGGTATAAACGCCTTTATTACTTAGGATATAACTGTGAAAGTAGACTGGGTCTGCAATGTTTATAACTGGAAGCTGCAATCAATGTAAAAGTAATTGTGCCATACATGTGTTTTGTCCTTGATATTTCTTTGTCTATCGTCATACAATGGTGTTTTTAGGTTGGCAAATATGTTGAATTTCTTGTGTGTCTAATTTTATGTTTATTTGTGTATTTGCCTCTCTTTCCACTGTCCATTGATATGATAACTGGAGGATACCAATCTAGAATGATAGGGTAGTAGTAAAGTCTTATAACATAGAAGCAGTTAGAAACAAATTAAATCTGGTACTTGAGGTAATTTTTAATAATAGGTAAATTACACGCTTGACGTCACCGTTTTAAAGTCCGGGCGTACGAGAGATAAAGTCAGATGTACTTAAAATACTAAGCGGTCACTAACTTAAAAATATATTGTAACCCTACTTAGACATGAATATTTATTGTCATTGTAATTGCTCTAGTGTTGAATATTACAAAGAGGAAATATGATTAATAATATCAAATACAAGAACTTTACCTATTGTTACAATACTGTACCGAAGTGAATTTCAAAAATTCCGTATCCACCACAAATATCAGTGGGCATTGGCTAGTGTGTATAAGTGAGTGCGTGTGCGTAGTGGGACGGTCACGGCGCGTACGGTGCGCAGAGCCCCGCGTCGCCGGGCGGCGGCTCGCCCGCGTCCGGCTCCCCCGCCGAGCACGCCGCGCCGCCCGCCGCGCACCCGCACCACCACGCCGCGCTCTACGACGCGCAGGTGACGAGCCCACCCGGATACTACCCTACACCCTCTTCCACCTGCCCCGCCTCTGTCACGCACTTAGACACCCCTAGACCCTCCGCCTCCTCTGTACCTTCTACGACGCGCAGGTGACGCTCCACCTCTCGCCTTTATACTCCCCCTACACCCTACGCTGCCTACCCCGCCTCTTTTGTCACGGACTTGCTACGAGTCGACCACGCCTTACAAACTATAACTAACCCTACCCCCCCTCCGCCTCCTCTATCACGTACCTGCTACGACGCACAGGTGACTACGCGCTACAAACTATACCTAACCCTACCCCCCTCCGCCTCCTCTATCACGTACCTGCTACGACGCACAGATGACCACGCCCTGCTAACTATAACTCCCCCTACCTTCTCCTGCAATCATGTCACGAACGTGCTACGACGCGCAGGTGACCGCGCCATACAATTTGTACCTCCCCCTAACCTCCACCTGCGACTGTCACGTACCTTTTAAGATGCGTAGGTGACCACGCACTACTAACTACCTTCCCATACCTCCCACCGTGTTCCTTATCACATACGCCCTTTGGATGACACTATGAAGTGAAGGTACTACTGCCAAGCTCCTAAAGTCTATACACCCTCCTCCTATCCCGCATGTGCGTCCTATGAGCGACACTACAACGTGCAACAAACGCATACTACTGTCAGCTCTATCGTTCCTCTTTGTCCAACTTGCCACGCTTCGTGGCATAAACGTGCCACATGCGACTCTACGATGGATAGATAAGTTTATGCCATACTTGTCTCCATACTCCCTCCCCGCGCTTTCCGCGTCTAAGTCGGCGTGCATACCACAAGCAACACGTTGACGCTCATGTGAAACTGTCTCTTCCTTTTTAAATTCCCTATATCCCTTACCCTCTACCCCCCTACCCCCTCGCCGCCAGGCTTTACACGTACGTGTACGCGTGCGCTACTCGCGATTATTGGATGCGGTGATTCTCTGTCGTATTGTGATTGTACGATGTGTAGTGTTGCCACTAGTGACTAGTCACTCATTAGTTGTCACTGTGCCCTAACACCGGCTTTAGACAGTCGTAACATCGGCCCCGCCCCGCCACGTAATTTTCCGTTAGGTGATTTAACATTTTTGTTGTTTTCGTTTTGTTTGTATTTTATTTGCTTTCTACACGAGACATTTTTTGTTTATTTCAGAATCACTTATCTGTACCAAACACAAATAATTATCTTCATCATAATAAGGTTCGTTTTCTTATTTAACCTTCTCTTTAAATTTTTTCCATTACATTTGTCTTTACTGGCTTGAGTGCTTAATGCTGATAATCGGCCTCGCGGTTTTGATCCGTTGGAATGGATTCGATGTTGTCGTAATCCAACGACGAAACTTCTTCATACATTCGAACTCCGAAAATTTCAGAATTTGCATGAATCTTCCAAAGTTTTTGGTTTCCACGGAGAATTAACATTGGATTTTTGAAGCAAATGCTTGCTTCGACTTCATCGCACTGTAACTAACGCAATTTTAAATAGCTTCTAACAATTTCTATTTCGACGAGTATTTTTCGCAGCAACACACAAACGACACTAACAAAAACTGAACCAATCGTTATTCTGCAAATAATACCTATCTAACATTTTTCACTTATCACCATGACTAAACACGACACACTCCCATACATGTTTCGGCTTACACTGGTATGCTTTTAGATTTCTGTGTATTCTAATTTCTCAGGGCCGTTTGGCATCCACTAACCAACCATATTGCCATAGTATGGTGAAATCGCTTGTATAAACATTTGCTACGACAAATGGCGTCCATTTTTACTAACAGGGTATGTGTTTGCTCTACTCAATTATTTTATGTTTTTTCTTTGCAATGTACAATCGACAAATATGATATAATAACATTGTAAGGAACTCGAATAAATGCGGCTGGAATGTTAATATTTCGCAGTACATACATAAATTGGAAATTTAAACCAATGCTAATATTTATATCAATGTGTAAGTATGGCTCAGTTTGAAGCTTTGTATAATTTCTATATTATATGATTAAAATTAATAAAATGGTTTATTTTAACACGCTATGGATCATAATACTTACTGTAATGAATAAAGATAAATTATCTGTGACTTGAGAAAACTTAAAATATGTTGCCGTCTCACTCCGTCGTAAAACTTTTGTGCTAGCCACACATCAACTTAATTGTAGTACGTTAATTTACATATCAATGACCTCTACATGCGGACACCCGCGCGCGTTTCGCAGTCGACGACTGGCGCATCCACAAAAGTGTAACAATAGAGGTTGTTTTGACCATCAGTCAATCGCGAATGGTGAAAGATTACCGTCTGCCATCTCTCGACATTTTATAATGGTAATCGTATTGGGGCCATTGAGGTCACTGAGTCTATTTTTTTTTCATATGACAAAAGTCGACTGTACATTCATATATCGGTACACAATTATATTAAAATCAAAATCAAAATATTCTTTATTCAAATAGTCTTTCACAAGATCTTTGAATCGTTCTTTTCTGCTAGCACTTAATTTACTTAAGCTTTTATTTTTAACTGCATGTTCGCTTCGACCGGCAACAGGGTACCACCGGACAGCGCGGCCGCCTCGCATTCGCTACCTGGTTACTTGCACTTTCATCAGCCGCGGTTGTTTCGCTTCGGTCGTAATATGATTTGCTTGGTGGTTGCAGAACGTATCACCGTTGGACCATGGTTGGATAACGTCAGGATACCAGTCCCACTGTAGTCCCCCATCGCAATATTCATCGACATCGAACATAAATATTCCTTCTCCGACGGTATGTTATGATTTTGTTTTTCTATATGATTTCACTGTCTTTTGTTTTTGTTGTATTTATTTATTTTGACCACCTTACACTACATTTTAGAACACACTTAGAACACTTTCGGACAACACAAACATTAGAATCGGTTTCGGAATGTGTTCCGGTCCCCTTTATGAAAGAACATTAGGCAGGTAGATAGTAAATCTGTAAAAATAAATTATTTTAATTTTTTTAGTATAAAAAAACAATTATCTTTTTCTTTTATTTTACTTAAGTCAAAATATTTTATGTACCCTTATCTTGATTTTTAATTCATCGAATAACTTGTAGATCGTAAATCAATGAGAAATAAAGTAATCCGGGAACTTAATCCAGAAAAAACAAACCCCAATAAAAAGTATGTGGTAATGTATAATTATAAGCAATAACTTATGGCGGATGTCAAATTTCTCGTATGTGTATAATTTTAAGTGATTTATTGTTTATAGTAAAAATATATAACCATAATCATTAGTATTAGCACAATTCTCAGCATCAACTCAATAATTCACAATAGTTAAATTAAAATTGTAATACATGTGTGAACAATTGTCACTTGGACCTCGCTTATGTCCACACGTTGTGTAAATGTGAGACAGTGTCTGTTGACAGTGCAACTGTTTCAGATGGTGCACAGTCCAGGGAGTCCGGTGGAGTCGCCGCAGACAGACTACAGCTTGCACCAAGCACTATTACAACCCTTCGAGCAAATCACTATGGTCAGTAATATTTGTCTTTATCATACAGGGTATACACAGACTGCTACCGAAAATGAAGCCATGTAGTAGTTTTAGTGACTTCAGACACAATGCAATAAAACATTCGCAAAAAAGACGCGTTTTTTTTCGTCGTACATATTTGGGTGGTAAATAAGTAGTTTTTTTGGTACGCAATGGCTTAGATTGAAAGCAAAAACAATGTATTTACCACACAAACACGATGATATTTAAACAATTAAAAAAAACGTTTTTAGTTGCATTTTGTCTATAGTTACTAAAACTGCCACTTGGCTTCATTTTCGTTTGCAGTCTGGATATACCCTTTATAATTAGTATTGTAGTACCAATGTAATAAGTAACAACGTCTTGGTAGTAACTTACAATCTTTTTGATACCCAAGAGTACGTTTAACCGACCTTCAAATCACCAAATTCTATTACACATCGCGCGTCATTTACCCTCGAATTTATTGTCATGCTGTTGGTTATTTTATAGGTGTTATTGTGTCTACGATTTGGGAACTTTGTGTAATTGTTAATTGGTCGAGTCTGTCGAAATTACAAAGTTTAACATAAACTAATAAGGACTACATTTTATTCGCATTTAAAATCAGCTATAGGTACATACAGAAGGCTTACTTTCTGCTGTAAGACTTTACTATGTTATAGTAGCGTTGATTTTATAAACATATTCTGCAAACAGAGAATGTTAATAGAATATGTTTCTATATACACATAGATTAACTTTGGACTCGAATACTAAATTAATACCGAGTATGGAAAATAAATTCAGTCTGATTTTGAATACCTAAAAATATCTCAATAGCAATTATAAGTTAGTAATTCTTAGGCTTCTATTATTCATATGATTAGAGATGAAACGGATATCCGGTAACTATCCGGTATTCGGCCTATCCGGCCTATTTTCACTATCCGGCCGGATACCGGATAGTAACGCACTATCCGGCCGAATACCGAATAATAAAATAAATAAATATATATATCACTAGATGTTGAATTCTTTACGTTCTAAACTCGTCTATATCGCGTTTTTTCGTGGGAATACAATTTTTTCTTTATGCCTATATCCTTTCTCATTGTCTAATCTATCTCTGTATCAAATTTCATCAAAATCGGTTCAGTAGTTAAGGCGTGATTACACTGCCCCCGAGTCGTGCCGATCAAGCCGAACGCGTCCGAATATTTCCGATCATAATCGCGCTTGCATATTCAAATCAAATTGTAACGTTATAAGCGGTCGAATATCCGGTATCCGGCCAAGTCACTATCCGTTTCATCCCTACATATTATTCACCTTTTTAATGCACGCAAACTCTAATAAATATATATTTGTTGTATTCACGCTACAACGGAACAGCAAGGAGTTGTAAGTAAAACATTTTACGACTTAAAATAGTGTATTAAAATGCTTCTACATCTAGGATATCACACCATTCGAACGATCGTAAATTGTAAGTAATACATTAACGCGATAAGCATTGTATTCCAATCCCAATCATTTCACAAGAAGAGTAATAAAAAATATTTTATTATATGTCAATCAGGATAAATGTAACACAAACTTGAGAAAACTTATAGAAATCATTTCAGATGATAGTTATTCATAAATTGAAAATAGTTTATGGCGTCATGTCGACATTATACACAATTTGTACGTGTGTTACACATATAGTCAGCAGTTTGCACACCAAAACATTGAATCAATCGGTCCATTGGATGTTTTTTTTTACTACATAGATTATATACTCATTATTTGGTTATGAATAAATATAGTTTTTTTAACTATCACGTAACATTTAATTTAAAACTATTTAAATATTTTGATTCATTCCTAATGATCGTGACTCGTGTAGTAGTTTAATGTCTTCATGATTCCATCAGTCTATAAAATGTATTCCCGCAAAAATTTTTGGTTAGCCTCCTTATAATTGCATATAAGGATATATAAAAATAAATTAAAATGTTACTCTATTATCCATGCTAGGCCTATTCACCGACATATCGCTGCCCAATAATTTATTAGATTATTAAAAAAATAAGGACATCATTATCGCTATAGAAAAGTCAAAAGGCATGCTAAAATATTCAACCAACCGTTATGTAGAAGTATTTCCATTGGTCTAAATATGTCTTTCGTTTGTACTAAAGTATGGAAATGGTCCGGACGTAAGAGCTAAGAAGTACAAGCGATGACAAGCGGCCCAGCATCCGCCCGCACAACACTCATAGAACGAGACGCTACAATGTAAACTATAGACACGAACATTCACATTAATGTATAACAACTGATAGTTGCCACACACGGCTACAAATTTTAAAGGATAAAAAAATCCGATTCAATATTTTAAAATTGATTTAATAAAATATAAAAAATATATATTGAAAGTTTAAAAATTATAATATGATATTTACGGTTGTGAGCATAATATTATGTAGTGTATATTATACCATTACAGGGTGTCCACTTTCTAAAAATTTACTTAAGATAAAACTGGAATTATTTTAAATCTCAAATACCAACTGATAAAGTACATAATCTCAAAGTACACAGAAACTTTGTGAGATTAAAATCTATTAATTTTTTTATTGACTTTTAAATCGTTAAATTTTATCAAGTCACGATAAACTTACATTTGGAGTAATCGGACGATCGGGTTTTGTTTTTTGCCATTTAAGTAATTTCGGTATATTTTTTTGCAATATTGTTGTGTAGTTTTATCGAATCAGTGCGCTTGCGGCGAGAGAGATCGCGTATCGCGTGGCTCAAGGATTTCGATTACTGCGGTCGCATCAAAGATTACGGGTCCTCTTGACACTTGGCAACGCCCACCGCTCGTTGCGAGGCTATTGACCTCTGGCATCAGCTGATTTTCAATTGCATTACATTGCGTTATCAAGAATACATCAATTATCTTTTCATTTTATAGTTGTGAGAAAAATGTTAAAAACGAAATAGTATTTTTTATGTACATTTTCAGTAATGGCGTCTCTATCACCAGAATAACCATGTATTTTTTTAATTAAAAAAATCTTTACATTAATAATACAGGTTTGTTTAATTGTATACTTGTATAAAATAAATGTGAATTATATAATGTTAGTATAATTTTTTATAAAATAATAACACTATGACATTATATATAAAAAAATAAGTGTTAGCACGTAGAGTGGACGCCCTGTAGTGTGTTGTAGTGTGTAAGTGACTGTGTATATAACGTTGGTGGATGTTGGCCAAGGACTGGGCGCAGTTGGTGCAGAGTCTCGTGGAGTCAGGCTGGACCGCGCACGTACAAGTCGCGGAAAACGTACGACACACACACACGCCTACTTACATTCATATTTATACGTGGACATAAGTGACTTATTTGACGATGCATAACAAATACTACCATAACATATCATACCAATGATACAGTACTACGAGTATAAATCATAGTCATCAATTGTGTCTTGATCTCCGAAATGAAAAATATATTGAGTGAACTTTTAAATGTTGAAATGAATAGTCAAATCAGTCAACTTGTTGTATATTTTTATTCTTTAAAGAATGTAGTTACGTATACACACTTTACATTCGTTTTCTTATTTTCCCATATTCTATAGCAACGCTTCAGTGACATTGCGAATCGTTACAAAAATATTATTACATCGGGCATGGTCGGCATTTATTATTTGCATATGAAAATGTATAAATTCAATTGTAGTACGTAAATATCATAATCACTGAATTATTTTTAATTAAATTTCTCGTACAGTCGACTGCCACCTGTTTATCGCTTTCTGCATGTGTACAAGTTTCAGATGTTCAAGTAGACTGCACAAAGTTCAGCATGGAGTTTATTCCTATGATTTCAATATGGGGTTGAATGTATTATTCAATTTGAGTATTTGCAAACTGCAGATTTTTTAGTTAAAATATGAAAAAAATCTGTAATTTGCATATTTTTTTAGTAAGTTTATTCGCTTATTTTTTACCCGAAATGGAGCTTGCAAATCCTATTGAGAGTAGGGTAGTGGTAGCAGTGCGTTGTGTATTATTTCCGGGTTGGCACGTACGTCTTTGTTTTGGTCTCGCTTGTGCGCATGCGCGCGCGGCGGCGTGCTCACTGATATTGTTTGTTTGGCAGCTGGACCAGCCGGTGTCGAGTTATAACACCACGTACATCAACCACAACTCACCGCACTCGCCGCAGACGACGAATACGCAACACACGTACTCACAGGTCAGTGTTTGTGCGTTCTGTTTAATGTATTTTTTATAGATTATTTAATTACATGGGCTATACTAATTTTTTTTGGGACCATATGGTTTTCGGTTTTAAAATAAAATCAAAAAGTTGAGTATAATGGCATGTACATAGAGCATTTGACCTGCCATGCGAAATGTAAGAAATAATCAGTTTTTTGACATTTACAATTTAATTACTATATAAAAATCGACGGCCCCTACGTCAGTATCAGTATCAGCCCATATACGTCCCACTGCAGGGCACGGGCCTCCTCTACAATCGACAGTGTGATTGAGAGTGGTTAGGCCATATAGTCCACCACGCTGGCCTAGTGCGGGTTGGCGGACTTACATACCATAGAATTTTTTATAAATCGTTATGGTATGCAGGTTTCCTCACGATGTTTTCCTTCACCGTTTTAGTGCGTGGTGATTGACTATCAATACATATAGTACAGGTTCCCTAGTACAATTTTCATAATTGATAACTAACAAACTGACTTTTCGTGAGTAGCTTCGTTTCAACTAGACGCCCAACTTTTTCCTTACAGTAACGTTGGTAAATGGTAGCTTATTAGGCGTAGCAAGGATAAAATATGTTGAAATGACGAATTTTAAAAAATTATTAATAACCTAATTTTTCTTTGTTAATTATCGAGATAATTACCTAATTAACGTGAAAAAATATTTGTCCTACAAAATATAAGGTTTTATTAGGGAGTCCCACCTCTCCAACATATATCATAAACAAGGTCATGGAAAATAATTACTAACCAGCTGGTTTTTTTTATTGGTTAGCTAACATTTGTATAGTTTACTACCCACAATGTCCTACAAATTGCGTGGTATGTCATCTTGGTCCTACGCTCAAAAGTTGTCAATACCGCAAGACTTTTTTTAAATTAGTAAATGTAGGACAAATATACCACGTGATAGGTTAATATATTTTTCATCCAAATAAAACAATGTCCTACTAAAATAAAGGTATGTTATATTAGTCCTACAAAATTTGTAATTTTTGAGTATACAAAATAAAATGAAATATATATACTTATAATAGTATTCGTATACAACGACTTCGCTTATAACGACTAACCGGTTTTAACAACGATAATGTTTACTCAAGTTAGGTTTCATAGTATGGTACTGAGAAAATATCACCGTTTAGTGCGACTCCAGTTTAAGCGACCATCTGCTTATACCAATAATTATAATAATACGTCCGGTTAAAACGACGCGCAATGTTTTGTTTGCACAACCTATGCACCAAAACCTCGGCGCCCCAAATTTACACCGCCCCGCGCGCTTCACCTCTCCTTATTAGCGCGTGAATCCATGGTTAGTGTTTGTCACTTCTTAAGACAAGTTCTAAAAGCTCGACAAAATAGTTATTTCGGTAAAATACCGATTTCCAGCTCTGGTGTGAAACGCATCTAAATATATACCGGGTATATCAAGAGTGCTACCGAAAACGAAGCCGGGTGGTAGTTTAAGTGACTACAAACACAATGTAACTGTGTGTTGGCCGTCTGTATTTTTAGTCGTCTGTGGTCCACAGTAAACAATGCTGTGGGCATGCGTTTGTGAGCAAGGATAGTAGTGTGCCTTAGCTCCAATAGCAAAATATACAAAATAATATTTTTTATTTCATGAGTTTTAGCTATGTAACTGGAGGACTGGAATAACGTACCACGCAATTTGTAGGACAATGTGGGTGGTAAACTATGCAAATGTTAGCTAACCAATAAAAAAAATCAGCTGGTTAGTAATTCATTTTCATGACCTTATTTATGATACATGTTAAAGAGGGGGAACTCTAATAAAACCTTATATTTTGTAGGACAAATATTTTTTCACGTTATTTAGATAATTATCTCGATAAATAACAAAAAAAATCGGTTAGTAATATTCTTTTTTAATTCGTCAAGTAAACATATATCATCCCTATTATCTTGGTTATAAACCACAATCGACAATTTTCGTACAAGAATTACTTGGGCGTCTCATTGAAATGAAGCTATTCTCGAAAATTCAGCTTGATAGTAATTATTTTTACATAAAGTATTAGTACTACAACTGTTAGCTAACCAATAAAAAAATCTGCTGGTTAATAATTATTTTCCATGACCTTGTTTATGATACATGTTGGAGAGGGGGGACTCCCTAACAAAACCTTATATTTTGTAGGACAAATATTTTTTCACGTTAATTAGGTAATTATCTCGATAATTAACAAAGAAAAACTCGGTAATTAATAAATTTTTAAAATTCGTCAAATCAACAAATTTTATCCTTGCTAATAAGCTACCATTTGCCAACGTTACTGTAAGGAAAAAGTTGGGCGTCTAGTCGAAAGGAAGCTACTCACGAAAAATCAGCTTGTTAGTAATCAATTATGAAAATTGTACTAGGGAACCTGTACTAATACGTACGGTCCCTACGTAAATTATCGAAACTCTTAATTCGCTACTTTACACCAATATCCATTGTATGTTGCAAATTAAATATTTTTACTTTATGTACTTTCAACTTTATTCGATTGAAAAGCTGTTGAAGATATGTTTGTATACATACATATAATATTTTATTGTAAAAACTTGCAATTGATGAAATAAAACAAAAATCACACTTTCGTTTCGATAGTAGTATACGTAGGGAGTGTCGAAATGATAAAGTTAATATCATTGAGATTATATACTAGAGGGGACACTGCAAACAAAATATTTGTAACAAAATGAAGGGTACCTTCTATTTCTGTCTCTGTCACGCCTACGAAGTAACATTATCTTCCCTCTCGCTTCACTGTGTACCCGTGTGCACGCACCATACGCACAGATTTTGTTCCCGATGCCCGCTCTAGTTTATTACCTCAATGGTTAATATACACCTGTTTGATGTCACGTATGTATGTATGTATGTATGTGTGTGTACGGGTGACACAGTCCGGCGGCGACGTGTGCGGCGGCGTGCGGTCGCGCGACCCGGTGGCGGGGTCGGGCGCGTTCGCGGCGCTGCAGCCGCTCGCGTCGCCTTCCGCGCCGCCCACGCCCGCCACGCCCGCCAGCATACCCGACATCATACTCACAGGTGTGTACAACAAATCATGTCACACTGACTTGTATTAATTATATAGGTTATATCAAGAGTGCTACTGAAAGCGAAGCTGGGTGGTAGTTTTAGTGACTTCAGACACAATGCAACTAAATTTTGTGCAAAAAATTGTGTCAATTTTTTTTCTTTTGTGTATAACTACCACTTAGGTCAGGGGTGCTCCTATCTAGTGGTCATGGCTTGTCCTAGAATAGGTGCAACGAGTACGCGACCTCGGCCCCCCGAGCTACTGCAGTCACTACAAACATTTCCTTCCATGACTGCAGTATCCACTCCTACAACAGGCCATACTCTCCTTTCCCATTATATCCTCTACTCACAAACCCTATTTCCTTTCCCCCGCTGATGATGGGCAGCAGCGTCGTCAGCGCGAGTCCCCTCCTGCGCTCGCCAACCCGCCTGCCAAGCGTGGCGAGTATTGGCAAATACCCCTCAATGGCGACACAAAAATTGACCAGGCCCCCAGTCCCCGGCAGCCCCACTATTCCTGGCGATGGTAGAAGCCACGGTTACGGTGGGGCAGGGGGTGCTAAGAATCCCCGGGTTGGCCCCGGCTACCACCCTCGACGACGACTGGCCCTGGTAACACACAACATACGCACTTTGAGGACAGACGAGAAGATTGTCGAACTGGAAGAAGAATTGAGCGGGTTACACTGGGATATTCTGGGGTTATCGGAAGTCCGAAGAATCGGGGAGGATACGATAACCCTGAAGTCTGGTAACCTGCTCTTCTACCGGGGGGACGACCAACAGTCCCGAGGAGGTGTCGGATTTCTCGTCCACAGGTCTCTCATCAACAACATCGTATCCATCGAAAGTGTGTCGAGCAGGGTAGTATACCTTATACTCAGAATATCCAAAAGATATTCGTTGAAGGTCATACAGGTATACGCGCCGACCTCGACACACCCAGATGAAGAAGTAGAGGAGATGTATGAGGACATTAGTCGGGCCATACATACTTCCAAAACCTACTTCAATGTTGTTATGGGGGACTTCAACGCAAAGTTGGGCAAGAGAAGCGATGCAGAGTTGAAAGTGGGGCAATTTGGACATGGGCAACGGAACCTCAGGGGTCAGAGGAGGGCCGACTTTCTGGAAAAAGAGGGACTCTTCGCGATGAACTCTTTTTTCCAGAAGCCGCCTCACAGGAAATGGACCTGGTTGAGTCCTGGCGGTTCTACGAGAAATGAGATAGATTTCATCTTGACGACGAATAGACGGATGTTCAGTGATGTCTCTGTGATCAACAGGGTGAAAACCGGTAGTGATCACCGAATGGCTAGGGGCACATTGAATATCAACTTCCAATTAGAAAGGCGCCGCTTGATGAAGTCTACGCTCCGACCTGCTCGCGCCCATATCCAAAACCCCGAGAGCTTTCAACTCGAGTTGACAAATCGCTTTGATTGTCTAAAAGAAAACCTTGCAGTGGACGAGTTAAACAGCGGTTTGGTAGAAGCTGTCCATACGGTGGGATCCAAGTATTTTAGACCTTGCCGTAGAGATAGACCACAAAAACTCTCGATCCATACTCTTGACCTCATGGCCGAACGTCGATCTTTGACGCTGCAGTCTTCCGTTGACGCCGAAGCATATCGGCGGCTCAATAGACGGATCTGGAAGTCCTTGCGACACGATGTCCGTGCTCACAATACTGTGAGCATTAAGGAGACAATTGAGCGGAACGGAGGCTCCAAAGTGTTTGCAAGAGACTTGTCTATTGGGCAAAGCCAGTTGTCTAGGCTGAAGACGGAAGACGGCCGCGTGGTATCGACGAGGGCAGAGGTATTAAGGGAGATCGAGAGGTTCTACGGACAGCTTTACACCTGGTTGCCGAACCTACTGTTAGCTCGGCCGAAGACCCGAGAGCCGAGTTAATCCGACACTTTAGCGATGATATCCCGGACATCAGCCTGTGTGAGATTGAGATGGCCCTCAAACAACTTAAAAACAATAAGGCGCCGGGTGAGGACGGAATCAATTCAGAGCTTCTGAATGCGGGCGGAACGCCGGTACTGAAAGTCCTTCAGAGGCTCTTCAATTCCGTTCTCCTCGAGGGCTCAACGCCGGAGGCATGGAGCAGGAGCGTGGTGGTACTGTTCTTCAAAAAAGGTGATAACACTTTGCTGAAGAACTACAGGCCCATCTCGCTCCTGAGCCATGTCTATAAGTTGTTTTCAAGGGTCATCACAAATCGTCTCGAAGGCAGGTTTGATGACTTCCACCCTCCCGAACAAGCCGGTTTCCGAAAAGGTTTTAGTACCATAGACCATATTCACACGCTACGGCAGGTTATACAAAAAACCGAGGAGTATAACTTGCCGCTTTGTTTAGCGTTTGTGGACTATGAGAAAGCCTTTGATTCGATCGAGACCTGGGCTGTGCTACAATCTCTTCAACGGTGCCACATAGAGTATCGGTACATCGAAGTGTTGAGGTGTATATACAACAACGCCACCATGTCGGTCCGAGTACAGGATCAGAGCACGAAGGCTATTCCACTACAGAGAGGCGTGAGACAGGGAGATGTCATATCTCCGAAACTGTTCACTGCCGCGCTGGAAAATGCCTTCAAGCTCTTGCAGTGGAAAGGATTCGGCATCAACATCAACGGCGAGTATATTACTCACCTTCGATTTGCCGACGATATTGTAGTCTTGGCAGAATCGCTGGAAGACCTTAGCACTATGCTCAAAGACCTTAATCGAGTTTCCCAACAGGTGGTGGTCTTAAAATGAACATGGATAAAACGAAGATCATGTCGAATATCCATGTTGTGCCCACCCCCATTGGAGTTGGGGGCTCGACTCTCGAAGTTGAAGACGAATATGTCTATTTAGGACAAGTGGTCCGGTTAGGCAGGTCCAACTTCGAGAGAGAGGTGAATCGGCGAATCCAACTCGGTTGGGCAGCGTTCGGGAAACTTCGCGACGTCTTCTCGTCCAAAATACCTCAGTACCTAAAATCGAAAGTCTTCGATAGTTGTGTGTTACCAGTGATGACATACGGCACCGAGACGTGGCCTCTCACTGTGGGCCTCATTAAAAGGCTCAAAGTCACTCAACGAGCCATGGAGCGGGCTATGCTCGGTGTTTCCCTACGAGATCGAATCAGAAATGAGGAGATCCGTAGGAGAACCAAGGTTACCGACATAGCCCATAGGATTGGCAAGTTGAAGTGGCAGTGGGCCGGGCACATAGCTCGTAGCACCGATGGCCGTTGGGGCCGAAAGGTTCTCGAGTGGAGGCCACGTACAGGCAAGCGAAGTGTTGGACGCCCGCCTACAAGGTGGACGGACGATCTGACTAAGGTCGCAGGAAGTCGCTGGATGCAGGCCGCTTCCAACAGGTCATTGTGGAGATCCTTGGGGGAGGCCTATGTTCAGCAGTGGACTTCCTGTGGCTGATATGATGATGATGATGAATACTACCACCCGGCTTCGTATTCGATAGCAGTCTTGACATCCCCGATATAATAATACTTTAAAGATCGGCCACTCATCTCCATACTCTATTGTCTTGTAGACATTCATGGGCGGCGATGATCACTTGCCATCAGATGAACTGCATTGCATTGTTTGCGCTCTTTAATATGTAAAATATACCGGGTATATCAAGACTGCTACCGAAAACGAAGCCGGGTGGTAGTTTTAGTCACTACAAACACAATGCAACTAAAAATCGTGCTGAGAAACGCGACCATGATTTTTAATGATTTTTTTAATTTCATCATTTTTGGGTGGTAAATCCATAGTTTTTGCTAAATTAATAATTTTAACTCTTTTATCCCTTAGAGTATTTATAAATAAAAGGGTACACACTATTATTTTAGGACAAAATGGATTTCCCACCCAAATAGGACCAAAGAAAAAAAATTTAAAAAAAAAATTTACACTTTTTTTTGCAACATTTTCTATTGCATTGTGTCTGAAGTCGCTTAAACTACCACCCGGCTTCGTTTTCGGTAGCAGTCTTGATATACCCTGTATTTACTGGTGGTAAGTCTCTCATATGTGAGAGGCCGCCTGGATACGAACCATCGCAATGTCTATTTTCCCCGTGAAACAGCAGTGTTGTGTTATTCACATTGTTGTGTTTCGGTGTCGAGGACATTGTAACCAGAGTAACTACCCGACATATTGAGACTTGACATCTTATGTCTCAGGATGGTGAGCGCAGTAGAATACAATGCATTGCTTTGTAATTCGAGGTGTTGTTTGTCCATGTCATGGAATCCATGAACGGTCGTATCGCTTCTCATTAGGTGATTGGCACACTCATATCGCCATTCGAAGCAATAAAAAACACGTGATTTTATACTTATTTATATTTATAAGCCATTTTTAATATGACATTTAATATTGTACTTGTAAAGTGATCTCATTAGTGATTCTTCACGTGTATGTATATTTACGTTCGTGTGTGCGTGCGCAGACTACTCGGGCGAGCTGGACGCGGGCATGTTCGGCGGCGAGGAGGCGTCGCTGCGCGCGGGGCTGGACCTGGACGACCTGTCGCTGCTGGAGGAGCCCAGCGCGCTGCTGCCCGACTCCGCCGTGGAGCACGAGTTCCGCCTCGACCGCTTGTAGTACCGCGCCCCACGCCACTGCACCACCACCGCCCCCTCTACACCACTATACGAGCCCACTTACCCGTGTACAGTCATTTTTCTATGTGAATATTTACTCGAATATCATTAGACTAATTCGGATTTAATGGAGACATTTTTTTTTATTGTTATGTGTAAAACGTGACGGTTGTCTCTTTGTACATAATTGAAAGTGTTCATTCTACTGAATTTGCATTTAAATCGCTAATGTTGCATGCTAGTATAACAGTGAGTTTGATTCGCGTCCGCGTCCGCGGCCGTGCATCGTGCGTCGCACTGTCACTGTCTCTGTACACTCTACACCGTTGCCGTTTTGTAATACGAGTACATTAGACACGTTCAGCGATTGCTCAAGCGTTGACTGAATTTTGAAATGTTTTTTAATTGAGAGATAATTAGTTGATATTTGTAGCTTTAATTGGTGGATGTCGCGGCGGTGTCGGTGGTCCCGCTCTCGTTATGTAGCATGTCGACATTGCGCCCCAATTCCTTTCTAAATGTTACTTTTTAGGATAGCCGTGTTAGCATTGTATATAAGTCAGAAAGTTGTTAAAATTTCATAAGCTTTCATCGCAAACATATCTACGAGGCGTATGTGTGGTTGCGAAGTTGACACCCTGTTTTTTCAATTCCAAGTTGTTTTTTCTATACTTCGACATGGCCTATTGTGACAAGTGGCGGGCGAATCTTTGTGTCGCAATGGCACAACTTTTCATTCCATTGTATAGTAGTGACGAATCGAGCGATGACAATTATATTTAAACTTGGACGCAATTGCATAAACTAACTTTGCCCATGAATTTAACTTTGAGAATGTCAATCCCATACATACGCAACGTCAAATACGTATCAAATGTATGGCTATGGCATTGTCAAAATTAAAGTTATCATCATAGTTAGTTTATCCAATTGAACCATAATAATGATAAAATGGAAAATATTTTATGGACACAATTTTATTGATTATAATAATTAATGATTTTAACAATAATGGATCACTACTTAGTTTGTTATATAATTAAGTAATAATATTTCTCTCTTTACGATATTGTATGGTGAGGGATCAGTGTTGCACTTGTTTGTATGTCGCTCGCCACAGTCGCCAGTGTATTTGTTTTGTGAATCATTTTGTTCGTCAACGAGGGTGTTTTGGACAAATACTCGATGCTACAAATTAAATTATCTGCATTTTTCGGTAGAACAGTAACTATCTGAAGTGAAACTTTACATAGTTATTAAGTTTGATAGAATTTAGTTTGTAAAATACATCTGCAGTCGTAACATTATTTTTATAAATGTATGGTAATGTTACAAGTGCGTTGACATACAAAATAGACAATGTTTTTTTTTGTTTTATAAATGCTCATTATGTTATGTTTTAAGAGTCTAGTCATCAAGTTATGAATTTAAAAGCAGGATAACAACATGTTTTGCAATTTTCATGTTACTTATTACTTACTGGTGTTCGTACAATCTTCGTTCCATTCCACATTGCAATTCACGTACATTTTTGTATAACTTGGGAATGGTTCCGTTTGTGTTTGTTTTTTTAATTTACTGCAATCTCTTTTATTTTTACAAAATACAATCTGTTATATATGAATGATGAATAAAATTGTAATTCTATATGTGTTATGTACAGTGTACACATTATACAACTGTTCGTGTTATAGTTTCAAAGTTTATATTTCAAATTCCTTTATAAGGGTATGTACTGTGTGACAGGTGATGTACTATTACTGTATAAATAATTATTGTACGATTATTGTGATAAAGGAAAAAAGCACAAGATAATTAATTCATAGTGAAGCCTAATCTGATGTTTAAAAGTAAGTTTCTTTTCTTATTAAAGTTAGAGTTTTCTAAATTTAGATTCACGCAGAACCAACTCTCGGGGCAATTTACGTTTTGCACACATCGAAACAAAAGCATCGGCAGATTCGAAATGTTTTTTTTTTCTTTTAGTCTGTACAGATGTAATATGTAATGAATTGCCTCCAGGGTTAGCTTCTGTTATAATTTAAATAAGCTAAGCCTGCCAAATGCAGAAGAGGTTTAAAGCTGAAGTGTCGGGCTAGATTGGAATCTAAATCAGGTGCAATATGGTGTTCATACGTCGAGATCGCGGACTGGTCATTCGATGTTCATTGAATATGATTCTTGATACCATGTGAGTTGTTAAGTTCGTGTATGGTTCAAATTAATTTCTAAAAGTACAAATGACAATGTTGTAAGTTTGGTGGCCAAAATGTGTACGTGATGGGTGGTAAAGGTGTGTCCACTGCCTGCCATACTGTCGCCACATTGCATACTCAATTCTGTCGAATGTTTCACCTTTTTGCATTTTGGATTTAATTTATAGAGTTAGTGTAAACGTGTGTGCAGTTGTGAGAAAGTTCGATGCAACGATACACCAAATTGTGTGATCGATATTTGCTGAAAAATTCCTTAATACTATTTGAGCAATTTTTACAAAATACTATTTTAGAAAATAAATGTTTTTTCTCAAATATGCACAAACTTAATGACGATTTTGCAGTAAGCAGTTTAAGGTTCGTTTTATTTAAACCAAATGTACATAAGTGTGATAGAGATGAAACGGTCTCATTTAAAATAAAGTTGTTGTAAGTACATGTGAGTTTTTTTCTGTATTTCGCACTAAATCTGGGTCAGGGAGAAATCTTACAGTATTTGGTGCGCGAATTTAGCTTATTATCTATCAAGATCGTATTTGGCCCAATCCTGGATACTAATTCGCATAATTCCAATAAAAAGATATTACGAAAATGTCCTGTTTAGATATAAAAGACCAAGAAGACTAAATCATTGTTTTAATCCAAGGAGTTTTGTTATTTCAATATACCAATTTGAAGTACTGGCCAATAAGTTCAAATAAAATTGCAAATTCCTTCGGCTTGTCAATCAGAAGGCAGATTTTTTTGAACTGTTTTTGTGAATTGTATAAAATGCGTTCCTATGTGCTGTATTTTTTGTATTACTGTGCAATATTTTATTTCGTGTCATCGAAACCGTTGCAGATAGAAGAAAACGATGCTAAGTATGTTTATTTACATAAGAAAATCTAACATAATGCCTAAAATTAGAGTTTTAGCTAAAATTTAAATGTATTTAAAAGTGATCGTTATTGCTTTATTAAATTATCATATCTATCAACTATCTATAATAATTAGTAATGGTAGATAACAATTCGGGAGGATGGTTACATTGTAACTCCCTAACACACTGTTATTGCAAAAAATAACAAATAGACCGCAAAAGGTTGCTGTAAATATGTTTGTAGGACTCCATAGTTCGAAAATTATGCAATAACATGCCAAATGTCCATTCTACTACCTATTTAAAGTAGTGCAGGCTTATGTTAGCAAATTATATGGTGAACCGACTTCAAAAAAAGGAGGAGGATTTTAATTCCACTGTATGTTTTTTCCTTATAGCGAGTCTGATGAAACGGAATATGATGTATTGAGTGCGGATGCATCCAACGTGCCAGACCGCGATGGAGACGACGCACCCGTGGACGATCGAGAAGTATGTTACGAAATGTTTCTATAAAAAATGTACCCACTTTCTGTTATACCACATTTAAACCGGTATAAGTCGCACTATACAACAAAGCCGCCGGCCCAACGACAACCTGGCGGCCTGTAAGAAACGCTCTGTTCGATGACATTCAACAGAGTTGTGAGTGACGTCGCTAATTAGCACTCCGGGTAAAAGGTTTTCAACATAGGTCGGCAGCTTTGGTGTATAGTTAATTTTTATTTTTATTATTACTCAACACAGTGACTGCAAGTGGTAAGTGCAAGTGCCGTTTAAATGGTGTCGAATGGCATCAGACGGATCACGCCGGTATCATGCCAATTGATACAACTATGCCGGCCCGCTAAGATGCCGGACGCTACGACGGAAGGATTATAGCAAGTATAGTGCACTTTATGGAAACATCTATTGCAAAATATTTGTATTTTGAATCTGCTACCTGCCTGACGCCCTATTGGAAAACATACAATTGGCGAAGAAGCTACTGCTGACCTTAGTCTGCAACCCTACATACTGGCAAGAATTGGTAAACGCTGATGGCCCTCTGTACGTTATCAACCTAACTACACTGCTATGATAATTCCTTCCTTCTACCGACTATTTAGCACGATTATTTAGCAGGTTGCACCGAAAAAATGTGAAGTTCGATTGTCTCCAAGAGGAAATTCGGTATCTTTAACCCAGTATTTGACAGTGTTCGGCAAATTAATTATGAATTATTTATTGAAAAAAAAAACCGCACCCCTAAATACTAATATAATACAACTGGTGTGCTTATCTTACGGCTAATAATGGATTTACATTTTAAAAATATAGCTTATAATAATATCTATATCATCATCATCATCATATCAGCCACAGGAAGTCCACTGCTGAACATAGGCCTCCCCCAATGATCTCCACAATGACCTGTTGGAAGCGGCCTGCATCCAGCGAATATCTATATAAGCAACTATAATCATTATTTCAAGGTCTCGGCGAACCAGGAAGATACTGTTAATAACCAAGAAGAATCTTCAGAAAATGAGTATCAACCAGCATCTAACACCGGCGATCAGCGATGTATGCGGCCTAACATCGAGCCTGTAGGATATTTTTTTCTGTTCTTGTGAATCAATAACTATTGTACCAACTTGTGATCCTCTAACTCTCCGTTAATGAATAGGGTTTATACGGGGTATATCAAGACTGCTACCGAAAACGAAGCCGGGTGGCAGTTTTAGTGACTTCAGACACAATGCAACCAAATTTTGTGCAAAAATTTGTAATTTTTTTTCTATCGTCGTATTAGGATGGTAAATACTTCGATCAAATATACACTAGATATAACATGAGCGCTTAGAAAATGGCACCAAAAAAGGTGCTTTAAGCACTCTTTCGCCTGCAGTCACGCACCGACCGTTGCTTCTAAAACGTCACAGAACTTTAGACAATATTATGTGAAAAGCTACTTTAAGCTCCAGGAATAAGGTGGAATTTGTGTTAATATATTTGGAATATGTGATCTTTTTACATAGTAAATACATAGATTTTTTCTTAAATAATAGTGTACACCCTTTTATATTTAAAGACGCTATGGTATGTAAGGCTTTAAATTATTATTTTAGCAAAAACTATGAATTTACCACCCTAACTCGACGATATTTGAAAAATAATAAAAAATAATTGTCGCGTTTCTTAGCGAAATTTTTAGTTGCATTATGTTTGCAGTCACGAAAACTACCACCCGGCTTCGTTTTCGGCAGTACTCTTGATATAGCCGGTATAAAACATATAGTGGCATTCAACCAAAAACGAAACCGGGGGGTAGTTTTCGTGACCTGACTTCGTTTTCGGTTGTAGTCTGGACGTATACAAAACCTTTAAATGTAAAAAATTTAATAATTAGTCATTTCGTAATATTTTAAATTTATACCTTTTATATATGCCCTTCTTTTTTCAGTTTTCAGACAGGAAACGTAGTAGTGAAGAGTTCCACGCAACGAAACGTCGACTGTCAAACAAACCATACGAAAACAATCAACGTGAAGATATTCAATATGTGAATAACCGAGATCCGGCTAATAATGAACTCAATAATGCAGGGTCTTCGGCTAATAACAATGTAGAACTTAACAAGAGAACCGCAGAAATGCCTACAATAAATAATGAAGGTGCTATGTTGTTCAATAGACCTCAAGATAGTAAAATTGAAAACAAATACAACAATGAAGGGCTAGACACGAGTGAAGAAACTCATTACTTTAAGCAATATCACAATACAATGCAAACTGACAATAAAAGAGCACTATACGATCAAAGATATGGCAATGGTGAATTCATTAGGACTCGCGAGATACGGGAAGCTGGTTATAGACAACCAAACATGCTTGATACATCCAATAAAGACCCACAAAATGCTAACACCGTAGACGAAGAAACAGCAATAAGGAACCACATAAAAAAATTATCGGACTCCGAATTGAAAGAATTATATGACTCTTTATCGGATGATAAAAGAGAATTGCTAAAAAAGATAATTGATGATACCCATGTTAATTTTGATGCATACGATAACATTAATAAAAGAGAAATTACCAAAAAAGCCGGAGCTCTAGAAGAAAATAACCTAGTTGAAAATGTGCAATCAGAATTGAGCAAAATTCAACCAAGTAGTTCCTCTGTGGAAGATAGCACGGAATCTTCGGATGCAACCAGTGTAGACACTACTACAATTAACAAACCAACTGAAAGCCCGGACACAAGTAACACTAACGCAGAAAATAAATTAGAGGTGACTGGCACTGGTGAACTAAACCAAGTGAAATCAGAAAACTTAAATTCTTTTACATCGGTAACTGACACTAAAAACCAAGCTTCGAATACAAAAGATATGGCCAAATGTGAAAATAAAAGAGAAATAAATTACAATGATTTACTGAATGGTGATTTTTCATTGGAAAACTCGAAGCTGATCGATGATGGATTAGATAGCGATAATTCACCTGAATCAACATTTGAAGAAGAATATATATGTTCTCAAGAAGGAGATTTGGCTCCGATAGCTGACGACAAATTTGTAAACCAAAAGGAAATTGACAAGCGGGAAGCATATCCAAATGTCTTCGATAATCTGCCTGATTCTATGAAGTCTCTCGAGGAATCTTTTCCCAATTCAAACGCCTATAACGATCCCGCATCATATTCCGGAGCTCTAGTGAGAGTCAAAAGAAAAGATCATAATATGAAAAAGAGATCAGCTGGTGTCCTGCCGCACGCTAAAACCGGTTATTTTCAATACAGATCAGAAAGCGAAGAGGCAGACAATGAGGAAGGTAATGAATTCGACGATGATGGTTTTTACGATGTAACTTCGAACTTTGCCAAAAATAAACCTATGGATATTTCTTGCGATAATTCTGCTCCCAGACATTCCGATACAGATAGTGGAAATCCTTTGTCTAGTGACAGCCCTTCGTCCAGTAATAAGATGGCAAGGGATACTGTAAATCTCGGTTCAGATTCTGATAGCGTGATATCTGGCGTAGAAGGTGTCGATGACACTTTGATGTATAGCAGCAGCTCTCGCAACAAACGTAATGATAAAGTTTCTAATATTGAAAAAGTGAGTCCCTTACATTCGACAGAAGTGGTAGATAATGAAATAAAAACAGCCTCAGAAATTTATATGAGTGCACCCAACTACCAAGAAAATGATGCGTTTGGTCCACTCCCACGCAACTCTGAAGGAGATTTGGGAAGATACAAGAGAATAAGACGATTGAAACCATCTCATGACTCAGAACTGGAGTCAAATTCTGGTAGTGCATAATAATTTAACTTATTTTCATATTTAATAAGAAGTTTTAATTTTATGATACTATTTAAAGTTATATATTTTAGATGTATTTTAAGGTAACTTAAGTTCTTCATCGTTTGAATAAAATCTTATAATATTAATGTAATTTCAATACCTTCGATCATAATCCTTTCTAACTATGTAGGTACAGCGTAATGTGGTACACAAGCCAATATTAACCAACTTGTTTCCGTGTTTTATAAAGCTCAAATTTCGTATAGGCAACTGGAAATTTATTTATTTAAGTACGTATTTACTTTTTTATTGTAATCACTGAATAAAGGATAAAATAATAGTAAACAGAAATGAATAATGACATATTATAATGGCAATGTACGTAGCGATACACAGATCACTCCCAATAGATACCTAATGCAAGGCAGCGGTTGCGCTCAACACATATAAGCTATCAGATAGATATAAACCGATGCCAAATGTCGCGTCATCAGTGTCGTCCAAATAGTGGACCCACACATGTCGTCGCACGTTAGCGAAAATTACATTTTGGCAACATAATATTACAGTTAATAATGATTTGTTCAATAAAATGGTGTGCAAAAAACTCAAAAAAATAAAGTATCTAAAAATCGCAATAAATTTTCATCGATAACTAATATTCTTTAAATTAATTTGTTCCCGAGCGAGCTCAATTTATACTGGTTAATGTATCAAGTCAAACAGTCGAGTTCGGGTGGAGAATCAGCCGTCTCTTTTTCACATAGCAATAACCGTAATAAGCCATCTTTTTTTGGCGAAAGCACGCGTTCTTCTAGTGTTTGACGCATGTTTATAATATAATTCCCAGAAATATCGATATTGTAAAACAATAATGTAAATTAATTTTATTAAATGACAATGTCACAAAATATATATTGATTTAAATAAAAATTGCAAATTACCATAATTACGTTATTTTATGTAATTTGAAATAGTTAAATTTGTTAACAAGGTACTTTTACAATATTTTTTTTATTTGGCGTAATTAAATTTCCTTTTTTTCCTCTAGTTGTATACGTTTTCAAATACAGGGTATATCAAGACTGCTACCGAAAACGAAGCCGGGTGGTAGTCTAAGCGACTTCAGACACAATGCAACAGAAAAAGTTGCAAAGAAAAGCGACAATTTTTTTTTTGTTATTTTTTTCCTATGGCCATATTTGGGTGGTAAATACATTTTTTCCTAAAATAATAGTGTATACCCTTTTACTTATAAATACTCTAAGGTATAAAAGAGTTTAAATTATTATTTTAGCAAAAACTATGGATTTACCACCCAAAAATGACGATATTTAAAAATTCATAAAAAATAATTGTCGCGTTTCTATGCGAAATTTTTAATTGCATTGTGTTTGTAGCCACTAAAACTACCACCCGGCTTCGTTTTCGGTAGCAGTCTTGAGATACCCGGTATAATGGGAGGGTATTTATCATAAGTTTTAGGCTCAATTGCACAAACTAACTTTGCCAATACCTTTGCCCTTGAAACTGTCAATTCCATACATTCGCAAGGTCAAATACATCTTAAATGTATGGCGATGACATTTTCATAGGCAAAGGTATTGGCAAAGTTACTTGGTGCAACTGAGCCTTAGTATACTAAGTTTATTGAAAATCAGTAGCACAAGCTATTGCACTAATTTTAACATACGTTGTATATATCGTCTCAAAAACATTCATAGTTCGTCAAGTGGGTTTCATCGTCACTTTTCGATATTACATTTACTACAGCCGCCGTCAGAATTCAAGAAACGGAATAAGTTATTGTAGCCCTTTAGGGCGTGAGGTTTAGTTATTTACTATTTCATATTTTTTTATTTACCTGATCTTTTATATCAACACTTAATTTGGCTATTTCGCCATTATGGTATACAAAAATACACGGTGAATAATAGAAATAAAACCGTTACATACTAAAGTATAAATCTTAATCCTATTTTATTCGTAGTTAGCGGTTGCCGGTTAGTATAATTTATCAGATCAGGCCGGTGAAAAAATATTATCAAACATTTAACAAGTTATAGAAGCGATCATAACACATGAACTTACTGACAAATCGAACTATCGATATTTTTTGAAGTGAAAACTTCTTTAGCGGCGTTGAGCACTTTTTTTCATTTATCGACTTATACCCATCTCTCGAGTGAAGTCCACGTGACCGCGCTGCAACCCGCCCACCCCCCGCGCAGTTCCCTTCGTTGGCGTTTTCAGTTCAAAACAAAACTATCGTAATGCGGTATCTATTGGAAGTGATCTGTGTAGCGATAGGACATCGCTCTAGGCCAGGGTTTCTTAAAGTGGGGTCCGTAACATTTGTGCCAGGGGTCCGCAGCAGCTCAGTGAACTTTTAATATATTTATCAGAAAATTATCATTTAAATGCCTATCAATATTCAAAACAGGGACCGAAACCCATTCGACATAACGGTACCGGTATCGACGAATTTCGGTTACCTTTAAGATTTCGGTAACCGCTAAGACGCAATATAAAGGTTACCCTTATATACGGGAACCGTTTTAATACCGGTAACCTAAAAAGACCTTGAATGCAAAAGAAAATGCGTTGTTGTTGCATAACAAATAAAATTCATACTTGTCGTGTTGTTTACACAATATCGCTGGATACGGTTCATTTCAATTTTGGTGGGTAATTCTGTTGAAAAATTCATGAAATGAGTAAAGATAATTGTGTGGTATAGTGCCATAATGTTTAGTAAAGACAAACGGCGGTATAACCACACACAGGCACTGCCCCCGCTTTGACTTATAAGGAACTTCGCATGAAACATAAAGGTAACCCTTATTTCGGTTACCGGTATGATACCGGTTAAATTCTAGGAATCGAATAAAATTGGCGGATACCGGTTACCATTAAAAATACCGGTATTAGTTTTTTCGGTTGATACCAAAAAATACCGGTATTTTCGATACCGGTTTCGGTCCCTGATTCAAAAGAAACAAATAACTAAAATTTTAAGTAGGTAATATCTAAAAAACCACTATAAAGTAAACAATTATAATTATAAATTTCTACTAAAAAGCAAAACATAATAGAGGAGTTTTACCTAGCATTAAAACTCATATTATGTCCAGAGCCTTATTCGAGGCCTTTAAACCATATTTGAGATGGCGTTCCTCCGTTTCCTGCCGAATTCCATAGTAATGGGCGATAATTCCGTTAGATGGCGCTACGTTTGCAGTGTTTACCAGGTTTTGCGCACGCCCATATTCTTCATTGTGTCTCAAATTAATATATTGATCATATAATAAACATGAATACACATATGTAATATATAGTACAGTAAAACCAGGCAGAACTTAATGTAAGGCCTCGAATAAGGCTTTGGACATAATATGAGTTTTAATGGTAGGTAAAACTCCTCTATTATGTCCTTCCGCCGTTATTCGAGGCCTTTAAACTTCGATCAAATATACACTAGATACAACATAAGCGCTTAGAAAATGGCATCAAAAAAGAGTGCTTAAGCACTCTTTTGCCTTCAGTCACGCACCGACCGTTGCTTCTAAAACGTCGCAGAACTTTAGACAATATTATGTGAAAAGCTACTTTAAGCTCCAGGAATAAGGTGGAATTTGTGTTAATATATTTGGAATATGTGATCTTTTTGTTTACTTTTTTTCATGTCATGCATCGGTGCCACTTTTTAACAGAACTTTTACAAGGAACTGTGTATCTGGGTCATATACAAAACGAGGTGAAAAATTGTATAAAAAAAACATGGTCGGGATTTTTACAAAATCAGTCTCATTTAATATGATATTATCAGAATATTAAAATTAAAACACAAAACAAGCTCGTTTCCTCGATTAGGCTAAAAAATGAAATTATAATATTTTTTTTCGAGCACAGTAGGGTCTTGTGTTTACACAAAAGAACAAACATATCAAAAATAGTTGCAAAGCAAGTGTCTTCATGGCTGAAATTAAAAAATGAATTTATTTTTTGTTTTTTTCGATGGTGCAATTGAGTTATCTGAATCACTAAAGTTAAAGAATGATGAACGGACATCACATAATTCGCTATCATATGGAACATGGTTTTATTCCGATACTGAGTAATAATTTAATATTATTATAAGCTAAATACATTACTATCGAGCCCACAGCACTCCACGTCTACGTTTACAGGCAAGCAAAATACTGCTTTACTTGTTAAATCATTATTACTTAATTTTTTCTGTAGACATTGTCTTTCGTGTGGACTTATAAATCCACAGAAAAGATGTCCACAGAAAGGACATTCTTTAAAAAAAATTAGCAATGCTAATTTAGTTTTGAGGATAGCCAAGTAGGTAAATTAATTCCACAACTACTCCCCTTAAGCTATTTCGGCAGCATGTGAATTAATAAAACTAATAATTATTTACTCAAGTACACAAGGAACAGAAAAGAAGCACCGATCTTTGACAATAACACTATTAAAGATCTCAATATCTTAATGAACAACCTACGCTGGGCTCAGTCATTAAATCCAACGTGACCGATGCCACCCGTCAGTGTGGGCAAATTTTTTTTTTTGTAAAATAGTATTTTATTCAGGCCAATTTATTCGGTTGAATTTAAGGTCCACAGAAAAGTCGCAGTACCGTGTAACCAACAGTTTATTGAAATTTTTGTGGAGTCACTTTAACATATATTAATTTACTCAGTAAAATTTTAATAGTCAGTATATATACTAATGATATTTAATATAACTTAAATAGATAACGCATATCAAGTATGAGAAATATCTATCAAAATATGCCAAGTGCGTTTACGAACAGTCCACAGAAGGGGACATTTGAGGAAATTTTTGTTGTTATATTAATCATTGCTGAAGATAATTCATTATTTGGTATATGTCTTAATAGTAATACTTGTAAGTCATTTACCAAAATTAAGTCAGAGAATCAATCCAGAAATTTGAAGATAATATTCATTCTGAACATGCGTATGTGTATGACCCATCTAGTGTATATTTGATCGAAGCCTTTAAACAATATTTGAGACATTGTTTTCGCCTGGTAAACAAGACGCCAATGTGATAAGGAGTAAATACAACTATATAATAAATTGTAACACAAATTAAATTTTTTATTATGTTTTACAACAAACGTGTAAAAAAAACGATGAAATTATAATTAAGCAATTAATATACATATTATACAAAAATAAACATATCGATTAGGGGAAAGTGGGGGAATTGAGAACACTTAACTTCAAATGCTCAAAAACAATAGAAAAAAGTCAGAGATATAATCAACTTTTATTACAACATAAACTTTGCTCATTTATGTACTTATTAGTAAGAATATATTTTGAAATATCAACATTTTATAAAAGATATAAATAAAAACAAAAAACATTGTCATTCCTTTTTACCCGATACCCTATGGGGTAATTGAGATCAGCCCGCGGGGGAAATAGGAGCGGTATGGGGTAATTAGGAACGACATACTAGAATCTTTATAAAGAACTACTTTTTTTTTGGTTGGCACAAATCACAAACTTAACCTCTACTAGTCTGACCGGCAGTACATTGTTTGTGTGCCCAGAGTTTACAGATGGCGCACATGATCCAATCCTCTGTCGGTGGGGATTCATACTTTTTATTGCACAGCATACAATAAAACTCCTCTTCGTTTTCATTTCCTTGTAAAGCCTTTTTCAAATTTCTTACTCTTTTATCCTTGACTCATGGCTTCTTTTGTATGGTTTTGGTGTTTTTTACGGTTATTTTTTAGAAACGTATTCTTTTTTAGCTTTTCTCTCAAGTTGTCTTTTCTGTTTTTCCTCGAGTTGAATTTTTATTGGTGTGCTGGATAACATCTGAGAATGGATCTTATTCTGTCGCACAGAACTGGTTCTTGTTTTAGGAACGACAGGCACATTGATAATTTGAGCAAAAGGAACAGAAGTGTGTGGAGAAGGCGTATTAATGGTAATGGTCATATCGTTAAACAGATTCACTTCGGTGGCGTTAAAAGCGGTTATTCTATTAAGTGAAGTAGCTTCTGGAATCCGTAAACTGATTGAAAGATGTCGAGACATAAAGCCATAGTACCAATCTTTGCCTGCCAGCTGGGTTTCTTTGTTAAAATTGTATTTTAGTTTATTAGCTTCAGCAAATCGATAAGCAATCCTACGTAGTGAACTTGGAGTTATACCATAAAAAGTCTTGCAGCAATCAATTATGTATTTTTCTAGCTGGTCTTCTTGTTCTTTGTTAAATAAAGCAGACCGACCTTTTTTGGTATTTTCAATTCGTTTTGTTTCAAATGTTTGAATAATGTTGTTTTTGGAATTGAGTATGTAGTAGCAGCTTTGCCTAATGTGAGCTTTTTACTTTTTTTATCTTCGATTGCACGGCGAAGATCTTCAATTTTATATTTTGGTTTAGTCTTTCGTATGTAATTTCGAGGCATCTCCATCATCATCACCAGCAGTACTAGAGTAATTAAGAAAGAACGCAAGGGGTATTTGGAAACGTTCCCAATTACCCGCCTGACGTCGTTCCCATTTACCCAAAGTAGTTAATAAATAAATAACGTGGCTGTAATTTTGAATAGTATCTTTTTTAACTTCAAATCACGAAGGGTTTGAAAACAGATAGTACAAGCATGAGAGTAACAAAAGATGGTGCCTTTGAACTTAAAAACATGATAGTTACATCTATTACAATACATGACAAAAATTATAACAGAAATGCAAGAACAATTGTTCGAGTCATCGTGACAGCACGCATGCGGCGTTTTACTCTCACTGTTGCACACGTACTTAGTGGTCCTGCATGCGTCTGTTGAACAAGCGTGGGACAGTGTGGGAGAAGGGGAAGTATCATTTACCTAGCAGTTCCCAATTACCCGCCGTTCTCAATTACCCCACTCTCCCCTACACAGCTTTTACAGTAAATAATATGAGTATAAAAAATTATATAAAGGTATATGTATATCTATCGTAACGGTTCAAAATGCTTGGTCAAAGAAAAATTTTGTGACTTATTTGAATTCGATATAATTTCTTTTCTATAGAATTTTTTAAATGTATTTTCAGACCTCCAATTAGCTCTATTATATTTTATCTATAGGTTCCCTATCTAACCACTCTCTGGAGGCAACAGCAGATCTGATGCTACCAGGTGTTGCTTCTACGCCGGCTTCTTTTAATAGTGATTTTACCCACCCCGCAATTACGGTTCTAGATGCAGCCATAGCTGTACCTCGCGCTGTGATAAATAAATTATCTAACTTTGTCTGAGATCTTCTAACATTACTAACTTCTACTAATTTTCTGACCCAGAACACGGGATCAATATTTTGACATTCTAAATTTGGAAACAATTTCCATCCTGACTGGACATAAGATTCAGAGTCGGTTTTGGAGACATATTTGGGCCAAAAAATCAAACAATTATCTTTTTGGTTGTTAATAAAGGAATCCTCTGAAACAGATAAAAGGGTTAAATCATGAACTCGTCTACCTGAACATAGCAACAACAGTACAGCACAACGACGTGATACATCCCATAAATTGTGCTCATTAATTTTGGTCTTTATTAAATAATCAATCAATATTTTAGTAAATCGTGAACGGAGGTTCTATCGGCCGACTCTTTAGATCCGCCCTCCAAAAGGCTTGCGGCCATTTGGGTTCTACGATCAGAAAAGTACCTTTGGCTCGGTTAAGGTGCATCAGCTCTCATAAGCTCACATACTTGTTCACTACATGGGCTCTGGCCGATGTGAACAGATCTACTTCCGGGACACCCCATTTTACAAATATTCTGTGGGTCAACTCGACAATAAGTGCCATTCTGGAAGCTTCGACTTCCGTGATAATCGATCGGCTACAATGTTGTATCTGCCCGGAATGTGATGAGCTACTATGTGAATGTCGAATTTGTCCAGAATCTGAAAAATCTCGTAAGTAAGATTCATTAGATCTGGAGATCGACATCCTCCTTCGTTTCTTAAGTATGCTACCACGGATTTGTTGTCGCATTGCAGAAGAATCGATGATCGTTTCAGAGATGGACCGAATTCGTATAGGCATTTCAGAACTGTGAGCATCTCTTTGTGGTTCGAGTGAAGATGCTCTTCCTCTTTTAACCAATGGCCTCTCAGTTAGACCCCATTCAACTCCGCTCCCCAGCCCGTATCGGCTCCATCTGTTGTAAGGAAGTGTGTTGTTAATGGGGGGTGAAGCCGAGAGTGTTTGGTGCAGTTCACCATCCACCATCTAAGTTCCTCTATTACCTGTAATGGTATTGGAAACTTTTGGAAGGGTGTGCGAAGCAGACTCTTGCAAAATATTAACAGGCAACGAAAGTTGATGCGGCCTTGAGGAACAACTAGCCGAGCGAAATTCAAAGTTCCAACAAGGCTCTGAATTTCTTGAAGGGCCGCCGATTGAATAACGGCGGAAGGACAATATTTATTTCACTGTACGATAATATTAACATAATATAATATTAATATTTATTTCGTACATGTCGATTAATTTGCTTATTGACTTGACTAGCCAACAAATCAAAATATATGTATGCGTAACATAGATATTGAAGGCGGTTCGCAAAGTACCAAATATGTAGAAATGTAATTAATTAATCTAAGGCATAAACCCTGTCCTATTGTATACTACCAATAAAAGTCCATGTTCATTAAAAATGAGTATTCAAGACAAGGTTTGTTTTTCTTTCTAAAATATTTTTGAGGGGATCCGTGAACTATTTTAAATTTAGTTAGGGGTCCGTGACTGCAAAAAGTTTAAGAAACGCTGCTCTAGGCGATTCCTACGGGACAATCTTGGTATGGATATCATAGAAGGAGAAAGAGAGGACAGTGTAGGAAAGAATAGAGATGAATAGATAACATAGATCATCTACGGCCATGATTCCTAACCTTTTTAGGTCCATTACCCCTATGATCTAAGGGTGATTGATTTTACCCCTCCCTCCCCTCTAGGGTGACTGATTTTACCCCTTCTCTCAAGAATGATCTCAAACAACACGTGTTAATACTTATACGTAGACTTTATTAAATTTAAAACAATAATTGCACATAACCAATAATTAATAATAACTAAAAATGAAATAACTTAGGAGTGATTTTACAATTATCAGTTAAAAGTTTTAGGCATACATTGGTATGATGAATATTTGTGTTTGGGCTTATTTATCTTGCATGCATACATACATAGATAAATACATTGTATGTATACCATCTGCCTGATATCCATAACACAAGCTTTAACTGGTTTACTTTGGCCACATGGCAAAGATGGCCGTGTGTGATATGTCCCCCGCATTTATTATTATTATGTAACTTATTATGATTTTGGAATTTCTATTAGTACAAGTTTGGTAATATTAAGTTTTGTTTCACTTAAAACTATAACCAGTTCATTGATACCCCCGCAAAATACAAGTTTTACCCCCGCGGGGGTAATTACCCCCAGGTTAGGAACCATGGATCTACGGTCTTGTGGCGTTCGAACGCGTGGTTAGCATTTGCCCATGAAAACACACACAACACAGACACCGAAAGCTTCATTTTGTAAAAAGTTTATCTATACTCGTAAATACATAAACTCACGCATTTTATCCCAGAAGGGGTAGGCAGAGGAGCCAGGACACCCACATTTCGCTTTGAAAGTTCCGTCTCACGATGTGACAGGGGGCGAGCCTATCGCCATATCGGCTGATAATGAATGAAAATGAATATTCATTTTCATTCATTATCAGCCGATGTAAAGTGATATCACTTTGCCCGAATCGGGATTCGAACCCGAGACCTCAGCTTTGTAACCGTACCGTAGTACAACTACGCAACCGAGGCTATTCCGTATATCATTGTATCAATATACAGGGTATATCAAGACTACTACCGAAAACGAAGCCGGGTGGTAGTTTAAGCGACTTCAGACACAATGCAACAGAAAAAGTTGCAAAAAAAAGCGACATTTTTTTTTTTGTATTTTTTTTCCTATTGCCATATTTTGGTGGTAAATACATTTTTTCCTAAAATAATAGTGTATACCCTTTAATTTATAAATACTCTAAGATATAAGAGAGTTTAAATTATTATTTTAGCAAAATCTATGGATTTACCACCCAAAAATGACGATATTTAAAAAATCATAAAAAATAATTGTCGCGTTTCTAAGCGAAATTTTTAATTGCATTGTGTTTGTAGCCACTAAAACTACCACCCGGCTTCGTTTTCGGTAGCAGTCTTGAGATACCCGGTATAAAGCAGAAGAGTTTATTTGTTCCTCTTATCACAGGAACTACTGTTCGAATTGAAAAAATATTTTTGTATTTGAATAGGATAGCCGATAGGTCATTAATCAAGGAATGTTATAGGTTATATCATCACGCTATGACCTATAGGAGGGAAGCAGAAGTGCAAATACGAGGAAATTTTGTGGTCCGATGGGTCGTTAATCTAAACTGATATTCAGAATTGAACATTTTGGCCGCCATTTTAAAAAGTATATCTGCACCAGGCCGGAGCCAGACCGGACCGCTAGTGTTAAATAAAAAGAACCCTTTTGTAATATAAAAATTTATTACATGGCAATGTTTGACAAAACAAAAGATACAATAAAATTGTTAATTAACTTAAAATATTATGCATAATATAAGAGAAGGCATGTTATTATTATAAAAAATAGCATTATTTTTGCTTTTCAAATAATAATAGTTAATTTTACCAATAATAGTAAACAAGTTCAAAAGCATTAAATAAGGAATGGATAAGTTAGCCTTCTGAACAAGTCTCGCGAGCTTATTGCTTTTGACCTATTTTAGGTGTGTAGAATTTATGTTCGCGTGAGTCGCGAGTGTGCTTGAACGGCGTCTGAGGAGCCTCGATCAAGGTGGCGGGGCAGATGCCGTGCACGTGCGCCGTGTACTCGCGCTTGTAGCTGCTGCCGCCGTCGCCCAGCACGAAGTGCGACGCGTTGCCGTGCCGCGACACGCGCTGCACGCGCTCCACACGCTCCAGCCGGTCCACGTGCTCCGACCTCTCGGCTCTCTGCGTGTGTTGCTCCGATCGGGAGAAGTTGCCGTACGAGCGGGCCTCCGACTGACCGTAAAACTCTCCACCGATGCGAAGATTATCCTTGACGGCGCCTCTCGACTGCCGATCGACGGTGACAGTGGATTGTCCATCTCTTCTGGTTTGACTGCGGCGTGCGTCAGAATTGTCCACTTGTTGCGAAATTATTGTCATATTATCACGATTGGAACGGTGCATCGAACTAATGCTTTTTCTGTCTGTACTGTGGGTTGAATTGCTGATGTATTCTCCTCTATCAGTCAGATTACCGATGCTCTTCCTCTGCGCCGCTGCAGTAGTGCTGATGGAATGGTGCGCTTCTGTGTTGGAAGAAAGCCCCTTTCTATGCAAGACCGCGTTTGTAGAAGACGTATCTGACACTAAATCAGAAGTTCGTTTGTGATGTCCGCTGCGTGAAGAACGGTCAATTATGGAAGATCCAGGATCATCACCCCCGTGCATAGCTCTTTGAAACTCAATGCTAGTCTTTGTCACGCTATCACTCAGGTTCCTGCTAGTTGATTGTTGAGTGGATTTTATAAAGTTTTGTTCAACATGACTGCCCCTCGTTATATGTGTTGTAGAACCAGTACTTCTTTCAACATGACTGTCTGTCGCGTGACGTTGGTTTATGTTGGAGCCAGTGTAGTCAGACGACAGGATTCTTTGTGTATTGTCAACTCCTGACTGCCTGTTACCATGACTATCAGAAATAGATTGTTGAGTTGTTCTTGAAGTATTCTGATCAATATGAGTGGCATTGGAGACATTCGAGCCTGTATTACGAAGAGTGTGACTCTCTCTGATTGTCTGATGATGTTGCGATGAGGATTGATCTGTCGAACTTTGAACAGTTTGTTGTGACGATGTTATCCGTTGATTATTGTCACTAATATGTTGGTGAGAAGATCCTTTCTTAATATATGTAGTATTCAACAGGTCCCTTTGATTAACAGCGTCCGTCGAAGAATAATTTTGTTGAGAATGCAATTCTTTGTTAGTCGAAGAAGATACATGATCTGACGACACGATTCTTTGAGTAGTATCGCCATCCCTATACCGAGGTGATCGATCACCGGGCTCTCCTTTAGCTGGTGTTATATCTCCTTTGTCACCTTGTGTAATAACATCTACTTCCACATTACTTGTTACTGTGACCCACTTTCCAGCCCTAAGCTTCTTCTCTGTTATCTGTTTAATCGTCTTGGTTGAAGATGAAGATACATTCTTAACATTTTTCGTGTCTGTCTTTTGTATAACATTTCTGTCACTGACGTTCCGCCCCACTGTACGATCAGTTACTCTTTGAGGGTGGTGGCGGCCGATAGAATCCGGGGATCCTACACGATCAATATCTTTTTGTGGTCCAGCTCGGTCCGGGGTGTCACCGCGTCTAATAGTGCTATGTTTAGTATGCGTTCCGGATTGAATCTGTTTAGTAGTCATTTGAGAATGGTCAGTTACATCAGAAGAGGTCACAGTGGTGTGTTGGATGTGGGATCCAGAATGAACACGTTTTATAGAAGACTGGTCAGTGTATTGATCGGTTACATCGCTCGATCTAACAATAGTATGTGGTTGTGGATGTGGGCCCCCTTGTACGTATTTTACAGTTGTGTGGTCAATATGAGTTTGATCTGTTAAATCTTCAGATCGCACAGTTGTATGCTTAACATGAGATCCTGACTCGATATGTTTTGATGTTGTTCGATCAATGCGAGACTGATCTGTCACATCAAGAGATTTGGTATGTTTGATTTGCGAATCCGGACGAATGTGCTTTATTGTAGTTTGATCCACGTAAGTCTGATCTGTTACATCATCTGATCTTTGAGTAGTGTGCTTTATATGTTTGGACGTTGTTTGGTCGGCATGTGACTGTTGCGTATGTGTTTCCGTACGCTTTACATGCGTTTGGTCATCTCGACGTATTACGGTATCCTTGCGGCTATCAACATAAGTTTTGACGGTGTCATCGCGTGTCGTAATTATTTTTCCACCTACTATTTTCTTAATGACTTTACCGGTTTCGGTTTTAGAGGTATCATGTTTGATAATATCACCATTAGTGTAAAGATTATCCGTTGGTCTTATTGGGGTTCGTTTTTCAGCAGGTGTCCATTTCTGAGTTTCAGGGCGATCATCGAGTCTTGAACCGTCTTTTGGTCCTAGCTGACCTGGTGTTTTTTGTGTCGGAGATCCTTCAGGATATAAGTTGTCTTTCGGCTTTATTTGTTCTGGTCTTTCTGAAGTTACCCATTTCGGCCGGGACGGTCTTTCAAAGTCACCTTCTGGTTTCAAATTATCCTGGGGACGAACTTGGGCCGGGGTCTCACCTGGCTGCCATTGAGTTTTTGGACGTGTTTCAAACTGCCCATCTAGATGCAAATTGTCTTTAGGTTTAATTTGTTCTGGTCTTTCACCTGGGGCCCATTGTGGTTTTGATGGCCTATCAAATTCACCTTCGGGTCTTAAATTATCTTTTGGACGTTGATCAAATGAATCCTCTGGATGTCTAGGGCCCTTAGGATAACGGATTTGATCATCGCCAGGTTGCATGTCCTTAGGATGATACTCAGATTTGTCTCCTGGCCGACGAGGACCCTTAGGGTAAGATCTATAATCCTCATCTGTTGGTGAACCATCCTTAGGACGTTGTTCAGTTTTATCTCCGGGCTGACCAGAACCTTTCGGGTGATGTCTGTAATCATCAGTTGGCGACATGTCCTTAGGTTTCTGTTCGTATATATCTCCAGGTCTGTGTGGACCCTTCGGGTGGCGTCCGTAATCGTCGTCAGTTGGCGAGCCAGCCTTGGGACTTTCGTATATATCTCCAGGTTTACGGGGACCCTTGGGATGACGGCCATAATCGTCCTCCGGCTGCCGCTTGTCCCCAGGTCGGTGTCCAGTTGTATCTCCGGGTTGACGAGGACCTTTAGGATAACGCCTGTCATCCTCTGGTTGCGAACTATCCTTAGGATAATGTTCTGGTTTATCGCCCGGTTGTCGAGGTGCCTTAGGATGACGTCTTTGATCATCATCTGGTTGCCAAGAATCCTGAGGTTTTCCATCTCTTGGTCGATCTTCTAAGGGACCTTTCGGTTTTATTGGACGACCGGTGTCGTCAACGGGTCTAGCTTTATCTGTCGCTCTTCCTGGTTGACGCTTGTCGGAATCATCTGGCAATAGTTCGTATTCGTCTTTAGGTTTTCTTTTATCTTGTGGGTATGTGATTGCCGGCCCCTTTGTAACTTTATAGTCATCTCTACGTGTGTGGTCTTCAAAAACGCCTTCTATCTTAAGATTGTCTTCCCTACGAATTAATTTAACTCTTTGGCCTTTGACTACACGGTATGTATCAGAAGAGCGCACATTCTCCATTTTTCCTTCCATTCTCAAGTTATCTTCATGCTTAACAACAGTCGTTCTATCACCCTTTACAATGCTGTAATCATCTCTTTGCTTCATGTCAATAAATTCACCTTCAATCTTCAAATTATCTTCTCTTCTAATGATGTCAAGTCTTTCAACGTTGCGCTTGTTATACAAGTCGATTTCTCTTTCGATAGTAATATTATCAACTTGTTTAAATGGTTTACGTTTTTCAGCTGGTTGTGACGGTATCATTTCAGGCTTATAAAATTTACCATCAGGTTTAAGATTATCTTGTGGTTTTACTACAGCCGCACGTTCACCTTTGGTTGCACTATAATCGTTACGAACTTGGAGATCAATAAATTCACCTTCAGTGCGTAAATTATCTTCATGTTTTTGAATAATAACCTTTTCGGTTTTTTCAATTCGTTTGTAATCATCTCTAGAGCGGCGAATGTCAATAGTACCTTCCATTTTAAGATGGTCTTCATGCTTAACTATATCAACGCGATCTCCGCGAGTCGCTGTGTAATCGGTTCTTCTAACAACATCCATATCTCCTTCGGGTTTTAAATGATCCTCTGGTTTCTTTGCAACAGGTCTTACACCAGCCACAGGTTTGGGTTTCTCAGGACGCTCGAAAGTACCTTCAGGCTTCAGATTGTCTTGTGGTTTCTTTGGTGTCTGCCTTTCAGCAGGACGCCATTCATCTTGCTTGGGTTTCTCTAATTCACCTTCCGGTTTCAAATTGTCCTTTGGCTTCTTGACTTCTGGGCGTTCCGCAGGACGCCAATCGTCAGGCTTAGGAGACTCAAACTTACCCTCGGGTTTAAGGTTGTCTTGCGGTTTTTTAGGCTTCTGTCGTTCAGCGGGACGCCACTCGTCTTTTTTAGGTTTCTCAAATTCGCCTTCTGGTTTCAAATTATCCTTAGGCTTCTTAACAACTACCTTTTCAGCAGGGCGCCATTCATCTTGTTTTGGTGTTTCGAATTCACCTTCTGGTCGAAGATTGTCCTTTGGTTTTTTAGGTGTTTGTCGTTCAGCTGGACGCCATTCTTCAGGTTTGGGTTCTTCAAATTTACCTTCAGGTTTAAGATTATCCTGTGGTTTTTTCTGGATAGGTCTTTCGGCCGGACGCCATTCATCGTGTTTAGGCTTTTCGAAGTCACCTTCTGGGCGTAGATTATCCTGTGGTTTTTTCGGTGTTTGTCTTTCAGCCGGACGCCATTCTTCATGTTTAGGTTCCTCGAATTTACCTTCAGGCCTCAAATTATCCTGAGGTTTCTTTTGTACTGGTCTTTCAGCTGGACGCCATTCTTCATGTTTAGGTTCTTCGAATTTACCTTCAGGCCTCAAATTATCCTGAGGTTTCTTTTGTACTGGTCTTTCAGCAGGACGCCATTCTTCATGTTTTGGTTTTTCAAATTCACCTTCTGGACGTAAATTATCTTGCGGCTTCTTAGGTGTTTGCCGTTCGGCGGGGCGCCATTCTTCGGGTTTCGGCTCTTCAAATTTCCCTTCAGGCTTAAGATTATCTTGTGGTTTTTTCTGAACAGGTCTTTCAGCCGGACGCCATTCGTCATGTTTAGGCTTTTCAAATTCACCTTCTGGTCTTAAATTATCTTTAGGTTTCTTTTGTGTAGGTCGATCTGCAGGGCGCCATTCATCCGGTTGACGTTTCTCGAAATCACCCTCGGGACGTAAATTATCTTTTGGCTTTTTGGGAGTTTGCCTTTCAGCTGGATGCCACTCTTCTTGTTCAGGTTGCTCGAAATCTCCTTCTGGTCTAAGGTTATCCTGGGGCTTCTTTTGTTTTGGCCTTTCAGCTGGACGCCATTCTTCTTGTTTCGGTTTTTCAAATTCTCCTTCCGGTTTAAGGTTGTCTTGTGGTTTCTTTTGTTTTGGTCTCTCTGCCGGACGCCATTCTTCTTGTTTTGGTGTTTCAAATTCTCCTTCTGGTCTAAGGTTGTCCTTGGGTTTTCTGGGTGTTTGGCGTTCAGCTGGCCGCCATTCTTCCTGTTTTGGCTCCTCAAATTTACCTTCAGGCCTAAGGTTATCTTCTGGCTTCTTCTGAACTGGCCTCTCGGCGGGTCGCCATTCTTCTGGACGTCTTATTTCAAAATCTCCTTCTGGACGCAAATTGTCCTCGGGTTTTTTAGGTTTTGGACGTTCAGCTGGACGCCATCTTTCAGGTTCCGGAGTTTCAAAGTCTCCCTCTGGTTTTAAATTGTCTTTAGGCTTTTTAGGTGTCTGTCTTTCGGCAGGAATCCATTCCTCTTGTTTCGGCTTTTCAAATTCACCCTCGGGTTTGAGATTGTCTTTTGGCTTCTTTTGAACGGGGCGTTCTGCTGGTTGCCATTCTTCCGGTTTTCTAGTTTCAAAGTCACCTTCAGGTTTTAAATTATCCTGTGGCTTTTTAGGTGTTTGCCTTTCAGCTGGACGCCATTCTTCTTGTTTAGGTTGTTCAAATTCTCCCTCAGGTTTCAGGTTATCTTTAGGCTTCTTAACAACGACCTTTTCGGCAGGACGCCATTCATCCTGTTTTGGGGTTTCGAACTCACCTTCTGGTCTCAAATTGTCTTTAGGCTTTTTAGGCATCTGTCTATCAGCTGGACGCCATTCCTCTTGCTTTGGTGTCTCGAATTCGCCTTCTGGTCTCAAGTTGTCTTTTGGTTTTCTAGGTGTCTGCCTTTCAGCAGGTTGCCACTCTTCTTGTTTCGGTTGTTCAAATTCTCCTTCGGGTTTAAGATTATCCTGAGGTTTCTTTTGTTGTGGCCTTTCTGCTGGACGCCACTCTTCTTGTTTCGGTTGTTCAAATTCTCCTTCGGGCTTAAGATTATCCTGAGGTTTCTTCTGTTTTGGCCTTTCTGCTGGACGCCACTCTTCATGTTTCGGTTGTTCAAATTCTCCTTCAGGTTTAAGATTATCCTGAGGTTTCTTCTGTTTTGGCCTTTCTGCTGGACGCCACTCTTCATGTTTCGGTTGTTCAAATTCTCCTTCGGGCTTAAGATTATCCTGAGGTTTCTTCTGTTTTGGCCTTTCTGCTGGACGCCACTCTTCATGTTTCGGTTGTTCAAATTCTCCTTCGGGCTTAAGATTATCCTGAGGTTTCTTCTGTTTTGGCCTTTCTGCTGGACGCCACTCTTCATGTTTCGGTTGTTCAAATTCTCCTTCGGGCTTAAGATTATCCTGAGGTTTCTTCTGTTTTGGCCTTTCTGCTGGACGCCACTCTTCATGTTTCGGTTGTTCAAATTCTCCTTCAGGTTTAAGATTATCCTGAGGTTTCTTCTGTTTTGGCCTTTCTGCTGGACGCCACTCTTCATGTTTCGGTTGTTCAAATTCTCCTTCGGGCTTAAGATTATCCTGAGGTTTCTTTTGTTTTGGCCTCTCTGCTGGACGCCACTCTTCTTGCTTCGGTGTTTCAAAATCACCTTCAGGTCTCAAATTGTCTTTCGGTTTTCTAGGTGTCTGCCTTTCAGCAGGACGCCACTCTTCTTGTTTCGGTTGCTCAAATTCTCCTTCAGGCTTAAGATTATCCTGAGGCTTCTTTTGTTTTGGTCTTTCTGCTGGACGCCACTCCTCTTGCTTTGGTGTTTCAAATTCACCTTCAGGTCTTAAATTATCTTTCGGTTTTTTAGGTGTTTGCCTTTCAGCTGGGCGCCATTCCTCAAGCTCAGGCTTCTCGAATTCGCCCTCAGGTTTAAGGTTATCTTTTGGTCTCTTGAAAGTCCGTCTCACGTCTACCTCCTCGTAAGTTCTATATTCTTCTTGTGATGTGGTAACAGAGCGTTGTTCATCTGTAGCGTAGAACTTCTCGAAGTCTTCTTTAGTCCATGTGCGACGTCTTTGAGGACGTTCTACGGGCGTAACCTTTTGTGTGTAGTCCTCTTGGTTTGATGTGATGAACTCTATTTCACCTTCTCGAATTAAATTATCTGTTCTCCGCGCGACCATTGTTGTTCTTTCCACTATGTCAGTAAAATCAACATATTCTGATTTACTTGTTGTGTCTGTTACCATTTCACCTTCAATTTTCGTCCATGTGTTACGCCTTACGGGTTTTGGTCTTTCGACAGGTTTTACAGTATACTCAGTGCGAGAAGTTGTTGTATCTGAAAATAGAGAAGATTATAAATATACATTATCTCATAAAAAAATATGAACATAAAACATTATATGAAACAACAAGTAGCATAAATAAAAAAGAGCTATATTTAATTAACAGATCATGCCATAACATTTTTACATGTATTGGAAATAGGTAATTAAATAATAATTGCAGTAAATAATATGAAAAAAATTCAAAATTAAGTGCTAACCTGTAAACTCTCCCTCCGTGATGATATTGTCCACTCTGCGTATTATCTCTGCTCTTTCTCCCCTCACAACCTTATAATCTTCAGTAATAGACCTTTCGGTTGTGAAATCTCCTTCTGGACGCAAATTGTCTTCAGGTTTCTTTTGTGTGGGCCTCTCTGCTGGCTTCCATTCCTCTTTTTTCGGAGTTTCGAAGTCTCCCTCTGGTTTGAGATTATCTTGAGGCTTCTTTTGCTTTGGACGTTCTGCTGGCTGCCACCGTTCTTTTTCAGGAGTCTCAAATTCTCCTTCAGGTTTCAAATTATCCTCTGGTTTCTTGGGTCTTTGCCTTTCCGCAGGTTTCCAAGTTTCTTTCTGTGGCGTGGTAAACTCCCCTTCAGGCTTAAGATTATCTTCGGGTCGTCGAACAGGTGCTCTGTCACCTGGACGCCAATCTTCTGGTTGCCTTTTCTCGAACTCTCCTTCCGGTTTCAAGTTATCCTCCGGTTTTTTTTGGTTTTTGGCGCTCAGCAGGTTTCCAATCTTCCTTTTGCGGGGTAGTGAAGTCACCCTCCGGCTTAAGATTATCTTCGGGACGGCGGACGGGGGCCCTATCACCTGGGCGCCACTGATCCGGTTCACGTTTTTCGAAATCTCCTTCTGGTTTTAGGTTGTCTTCTGGCCTTTTCGGTTTGGGTCTCTCCGCAGGTTTCCAGGGCTCCTTTTCGGGTGTTGTAAATTCGCCTTCAGGTCTAAGATTATCATCAGGACGGCGAACAGGAGCTCTATCACCTGGGCGCCAATCTTCCGGTTGGCGTTTCTCAAATTCACCTTCTGGTTTTAAATTGTCCTCCGGTTTCTTAGGTTTCTGCCTCTCAGCTGGCCTCCATGGTTCTTTTTCTGGAGTTGTGAATTCACCTTCAGGACGTAGATTATCATCAGGCCGCCGAACGGGTGCTCTGTCACCGGGGCGCCATTCTTCGGGTCGTCTTTTTTCAAATTCACCCTCCGGTTTCAGGTTGTCTTCAGGGCGACGCACGGGCGCTCTGTCACCAGGGCGCCAATCATCAGGGCGGCGTTTTTCAAAGTCACCTTCTGGTCTGAGATTGTCCTCAGGCTTACGTACGGGAGCACGATCACCAGGCTGCCATTCATCAGGTTGACGCTTTGCAAAGTCTCCTTCAGGCTTAAGATTATCCTCTGGCTTCTTAGGCTTTTCCCTTTCTGCAGGTCGCCATGGTTGTTTTTCTGGTGAAGTGAATTCACCTTCCGGTCTTAAATTGTCTTCCGGGCGACGAACAGGTGCTCTGTCACCCGGGCGCCATTCTTCTGGACGTCTCTTTTCAAACTCACCCTCTGGTCTGAGATTATCTTCTGGCTTTCTCACAGAAGCCCTTTCACCTGGGCGCCACTCCTCTGGACGTCTCTTTTCAAAATCTCCTTCAGGCTTAAGGTTATCTTCAGGTTTTTTAGGTTTAACTCTTTCAGCGGGTTGCCATTGAGGACGTTCAGGTTCTTGAAAGTCTCCTTCGAGGCGTAAATGATCCTCATGATGAACAGTAGTAGTGCGGCTGACGTGTTTTTCGTCGTAGTCTGTTTTGTACGCGGAGACCACGCTCGTCGTGTGCTCCACATCGAACAATGGCTCCGGGACATCGTTGTGTGGGCAACGGTGACGCCTGTAGACAAATAATACACAATTATTGCGTTATGAAAATGTTAGTGTTTAAGTTATGTTATGATTCCAAATAACTTGACAGTTCGCGTACTATATTATGCAAACATTTTTTCTCTTTTAAATCTATTACTACTGAGGATGTAGTTTTCAGACCTTTTGATTAGATAAGGATGTAAAAATAGTGGAAATCGTCGTGGCGGAGGCAGCGGCGGCAGCGTCAGAGGCTCGGCCATAGCACGCGTCCATTGCGCTCTACTCTATAAAGTCCTACATGTGTACAAATACAGACGACGCGCCACTGAAGTTTATTTCTAAAAGTAGACATACAGTGATATATTGAGCGGACATCATTTGAAACGTATCTGTTTAAAGCACACAGCACCGTAATTATATGCTAGAGTTTAATAAAAACACTTCTCAATGGTTTATCGGGTCCACAAAAAACATTAAACTACGCGGAATATTTATTTAATTTGATGCATAAATAACGTGTTCCTTGTGAAAATATTTATTTAGAATCGGTTTAGTTACTTTCAGTGTAAATCGTAAGAATATTGCTACCCCGGCAAGCCCGCGGCACACACTGCCGTGTTCCGCCCACAAACACTATTCACTCCCTTACTAGTTCAGGCAAATCTACGTCATAGAAATAGCTGGCTACATGCCCGTCTAAATAAAATATGCAAATTCACGGGATATTATACTGAGGTCCCGTTGAAGATGGTCAAAGTAACTTACACTATATTTTTTTATTTAACTTAAAATTTCTTTATCTAAATGCTATTTCATGATAGATATGTTTTGTTTTGGCGTTACGGAAAAAAATGCATTGCCCTCAACTAAAGTACAAATATACGCAAACGTAAAGGATACAGTACCTACTGAATATTTACTTATAACCAAAGACATCCTACGTAAACTAGACCAACCAGTAAAGTAAAATATATGTTTATAATTAAAAATAATTAAATTTAATTTTAAAATATATTTTACTGTAAAATAAAATAACTAGAAATATTTCATTGTTCCAAAGAACTCTATCGAAGCCTTGTGCAATAGTCAATTAGTACAGCTATATGAAACTTGCTTTAACGTTGACGTCATTCACGCAACTAGACTAAAAGTAAATTAATTCCAAACACAAAAGTGTAGGTATACAAAAATAAACTTAAAATATAAATCGGTGCACAGAGGGCTTATTATTAATACAAGTGGACGGAAGCAGTAAGTAATTCGCAAGAGCCAATCCAGATATAGCAATGACACAATGTTTCATTTGTAAATTTCTGACTGCCGTTTTGATTACGATGCAAATTACCCAACTTCAGCTTCGAAGAGTATCTGCGTATCGAATACTCCCCGCTTTATAAAAACATTGTAAGTAATTGCTTACGCCCTTTTATAGTTTACAACTAAATCATAGAAATCTTAAATTTCGCGTATACTTAATGCATTTAACTCTTGGCAGTCAGCCATTTGTAGAGCATTGACCTGTGATGCTGTTTAAATTTTGCATCAACTAAAGGTGAAGTGCTTATTGTTTAACACACTTAGTAAGTAAATAAGCATGTTATGTGGTACTTTGTATAATACTTGCTTATATTGATATTGAACGGTTTTGGAGTTGTTTTGTACCTTAATTGATAGCGATATATTTAAATCGACGGTCTCCGGAGTTCTCAATAAATATTGGATTATAATGAATGTTTAATAGGTTTAATCTAGTCCAGCTGCCCGACTGTCGCCTAGCGATGGAAACCAAACACGTCCTAAATCCCTTTACGCCACTAATTGCGATCGATAACGCTTCTTGGACAGAGGTTCGACGTCTGAATAACATCCACCTTTGTTTCACATTACTTTTTGACATTGCAATTTCTTAAGACCTAAATCATATGTGTTTAAAACAACGCGCATTAAGAGACAACAAATGTGAAATGAACTTACGAAATACACACATTTTTAAGTTTTGCAATTCTGTTGTTTTTTGCCAATAGTGTTTTCTTTCAAGTATACATTTCAAAGTGCAGGAATTTGGTAATTTCTTCGAACATGTTCACTATTATACTGTTCCGTTACTATATAACAATACGTGTGAACAGATGCCAACACATTACAAACAGTGAAAGTTTCAGGACGCTATTACAGTTACCTAGATAACAGTAAGCTTCGATTACACGAGCGCGGATCTACTAAGCGTGTCCAATCGAAAGCCCTTATCTGCCTACGTTCGTGTTTTACTTTACTATGTTATAATACTAGTTATTGAAATTAATACAGATAATCGGCTAAATCTACAATCGTATCATTAGAGTTAAGCAAGACTTGGTACAAGGATAAATCTATACTAATATTATAAAGCAGAAGAGTTTGTTTGTTTGTTTGTTTGAACGCGCTAATTTCGGGAACCGCAGGTCCGATTTGAAAAATTCTTTCAGTGTTGGATAGTACATTTATCGAGGAATGCTTATCATCACGCTATGACCTATAGGAGGGAAGCAGTAGTGACATTTCTAGCAAATACGAGGAAATTTTATTCGTGGTCCGATTGGTCGATATTCTATATTGATAGTCGGAATAGAACCTTTGACCGCCATTTTGAAACGTGTATCTGCACCCGGGCGGAGCCGGGCCGGACCGCTTAATGAGCACCATTAAAAAGATAATAATATTAAACACTGGTCGTTTTATATTTTATCTCTTGAGTTACTATACAGCAATAAACATATGAAGGACCACATTACATACTGCACCAATATGACATTGAAATAAGTTACATGCCAAGAATTATAAAGAAACCGACGCCAATGAGACAACTGTTTATTGGAAAATATTACCACAAAGGAAACCGTGAGATGTATATTTAAATATAATAAATGAGCTCACTAACCATATTTGTCATTCGTGCCGATTCTGCTGGGGCAGTCCTAATGGCTTTATATTTCCTAATGGCTTAGATCAATTTTCAGGGATAAAATAACAATTATTTAAAATTACAAAAATAAGTACTATACTTCAATTCAAAAATAATATACTTCAGGCTTAATGAGAGTCACTAATCACCGTCCGAATACCGATCCTTTTAGTTTATTTGTTGTTAAAAAGAAACAACTCTGTCTCTTAAGTGATTTGTGTAAACAGGTATTCCACTTCGGAAAATATTGCAATCTCATCACAGAATCTGTAATGTAAGAGATCTTATCAGTATTTTATCATCTTTAAGTCAGTAGCAAAATACATGATCATCCATCAATCAACATTAGTCTTAAAATATTACCTCATCAGTATAAATATATGTACATACTTCACTTAATCGTTCTCCACAATGTCTTATGATATTTTGTATTGGTTTTAGTCTGACAGAAAATTAGATGTGTTTAATTGGTAAATGTGATTCTACATCCCTAAAATAACTTCAGATACTAACTAACTAATAATTTTCATATTTTCCTGCATAGAAAAAAAAAACCGCCGCGCTGCATTAATTATTATGCTCTTAATTTATCGATTCGTTTATAGAAACAACGAAGTGTTTTATTAAACCAATATTGATGAGGAAATCGTTATTATATTGGTTAGCAGTCACGTGTAGTACTAATGTAGCGCTGACAGCAAGCGGTGGAAAACAATTAACTATCTCAAAACGTGATTTCCTGGCTAAGTGCATTCTCGCTAGATTACGTAATTTGTACTACATTGTCGACCTATATAACCAATTCCCGTTGCATTAGACTATTGATTAGAAGTCTAAGCACATAATCTATTAATGGATAGCAACTGAATCTAAAGTGCTGGATGTTAAATTCAGTAGTTTGCATTAGGAGAGGCCTATTTCCAGCAATTCGGTGGGCTAGTGTTAATACATCAAAATGTACATTTATGTAGGTAGACCGCAAACATTTATCTACTTTATGTCAGAAATAGTAGACATACATAAATCGCAGGCATTTTTATATCGCCAATATTTATAAAGAAACATAGTATAAAATAAGGAACGAATGAATTGGAAACCTTAAAAACAGCGATGGTTAAGATTGAGCTATCGTATCCGTCAAATGTTACTAGGACCAAGCGAGCACGGATTCCTTTCTTAATTGTAGACTCTAGAAAATGTTCTAACCATTAACGTTAAAATAGCCCGTACACCGTTGTCTAGACTCCCGACGTCCTCTTCTTAGCAAAGTAGGGTATACAAAATACGCCAATAATATATATACGGACGTTTTAACTATTGTGGTTTGCGTTTGTTCCAAAAATACTAACAAAACAGGTTTCATTGAAATGCACAACGAGGTGTAATTGGCATAGCTACTGTATGTGAGTGAGCTAGGTACAACTAGGCACGTATGAAAATATTCGGTTCACTCAACTCGACGACATATCGAATACTAATGTTTTATTACGTAACCATCACACTTTCTAGGACAATGAAGGAAACGACTTTATAAAAGATCAATTTGTATGTCAATAGAACATTTATGTTAGTTCGATCGCAAAGCGCGCTATTGCTTGTCGTCAAATCACCCAATACAGATAGTAAGTACCCTTGATTATTTTAGGTTGAAGTACTTTCTATATTACACAGTCAATCGTACAACATAAAAGTTAAATGTGCATGTAAATGGTGAGTGCGCGAGACCTGATTGCTGCAATAGGATTTGTTAATTCTCAGTAAAAGCTGCAGCTGCACATGTGTTTATGCCCTGAGTCACGCGGGTGAGAGATGACGGGGTCGAAGGCGCCATGCTATATCTGGACGATTACTCAACAACACTTCGCATGTACCCGTTTATGCATCAACACATGAATAAGAAAGCTTATTCCGATGCGCTGACTTAATCGGTTTAAGTTACCAATGTTTCTTTGTTTCGAACGTTCAAGTAAGAACTCTGCTGTGAAGCCTATACAGTCTACACTAAAGAACCGTTGCTATAACTTTAGTAACCAGTATTTCATCATCAAAACTTTAAACGGAACATAAACATAGCGAAAATTAGCATTTATATATAATTCTATTCACAGATACTAATTTCGCATTCGACACCAGTCAAACGAGTTTCACCGACTACGTGGAACCACGCATAAATGTCGCAGACTTGGTTGGACTTCAGGAATTTATTTCGTGGTGAATTATAGACATACAAGAACCATGTCGTGATGTTCAATTGGACGCACAGAATCTTTACTCATATGGTAAACAAAAAACACGACCCCATTGCGCAGGAGTTGGAAAGCTGTCTCAAGAACCCACCCAAAAACGGCTTGATGCCAAACAAGTATTTAAATGAGACTATAGAAGGCTCGCAGCTTAAAACCAGATCGGCAGACACGAGATAGCCAACAAACCGCAGCCTCACCGTTGTGAAATGAATACTTAGTATTTTTGGCTGAAGATTTAAAAACATATCAATAAATGTATTTGAAGTGCCAAATTAATTTGAGGGCGGAGTTGGGCATTATTCGAATGAATCGTTATCTAGATAATTATTCGAATGAAAATGTATTCGCACCAAAATTATTCACGAATGATTTATTCGCGAATAATTTATTCGTGAATAATACCCTCACGAATTATTTATTTATGATTTATTCGTTATTCTGAATAATATTTTTAGCTCGGTACTTCATATAGATTGTGGGTCAGTAAGGCCCTTGATTCGAATCCAGGGCGAGTACTTACTCCAAATTGTGGTTTTCTATATTGGGTAATATAGGTCTACCAGAATCTCATGGCATAAAATTAAAAACAAACATAATGATTTTTATGTGGCAATACCATCGGTCAACAGCTGATTCAAAACTTGAGTTATGTCATTTGATGTTAATATTTTAAGATTTCTACACTTTCTTAGCGAAAATATACAAATTAGTTCTACGATCACAAGTGCGACACATTGTTTACAAGGTTTATCGCCAGATCCGTGAATAATTTGGTTAAATTTAAACAAAATCGTCGATTTTAAAATCGACGTCGTTTTAACAAATAAGTCGGAGTGAATAGTTTTGATACTTCATTTTTTTTGGTAAGTGTTATCTATATGTACATGTGTTTTATCGTATATACTTTGATATCATTTTTTGATACTAAACAGTAATGCATTAAATACCTATTTACAGGAGTTTCCAGAAATTTTAGATAAGGAACGGTTTATTATTAATCCTTTATCTTCATCGTCTTCATCAGAAAATGTACAGGAAGAGTATTTAGAAGTAAGCTCTGACTAAAGTGTTAATTATATAAAGAAGATTGAAAATAAAAACGTTTTTTATTTTACAGTATTCCATCTTTCTTATAACATTTTTGGAACTAATAATTATTTGAATAAAACCGACTCGTAATCAAATTATTTACAATTCAGAAATTGAAAGTTGTTTGATTAAGTGAGAACTAATAAGAAAAGAGAATTAAAACGACACTGGTGGCTCGGTATCACCATTTTTATCTACGTTTTGGAAGTACCAGCGCTCCCTCTATATTATAAATACTCGAAAGGCACGTATGTGTATTATAAGTTAGAACTGAAAAAATCTTATTTACCTAATTTCATTGGCTATTAATCTAAAAGTACAATATTGAATGTTTAAATAGTCTATCTGGGGGCGCGGCCGAGCCCCCGTCCAAGTCGAGCTATAGGCCGTAACATCCTTTTCTCGAAGCAATTCAGACCATTTTCAACCCCCTATAACTTCGTTGTGGCTAAAGCATGAAGCCTGAATTTTCAGTTACTAAGCAGGCATTGTGTAAACACGGTATATTTAAAATTTCATTCAATTTGAAACAGTAGTTTAAGAATTGTAACTAGTCCAACTTTCTTAATTTTGTCACTCACTGCCTGACCGATCATCAAAAGTCTAAGGCACTTCTAGCAGACATAGAACCTTCAAATTTAGAATATGATTAGTGTTTAGTGTCTAAAGTAAGGGAAAATTCAAACATTTCATAATTTGTGTCTAGTTTTCTAGATAGACCAACTGCGTGAATAACCCTATGAGTGCTCCATGTCAACTAGTAGTTGACTTTTATACCATGTCAACTAGTAGTTGACATGATGGATGCATTAGAAATCCGTTAAATACAGGGGCGTGCACTCCTTGTAGGCAGAAATGCAGTGCTTTACTTGCCATTCACAGATATTTTATTATAACGTTCGAACGTTTTAGATGACTTTAATTTATAGTAAATAAATGAATAAACAAAATATAATAACTTAAAAACGCCTAATATTTTATAAATAGCACCTATTTGCAATCACGCAAAAATTATGGTTGCCACGCGAAAAGCAAGAGGCGCTGCAAAGCAAATTAATGTACCTAATCAACCAAGTCATGCCATGCCGCCGCGACCCGCATTACATTTGTTTGCATGTGTGTAGTAATTAAGGTGTCCGTGCACAGTCGCAAACGCACACACCCATGAATATTGAAAGCCGCGACTCCTGCGGCAGGCCTCGGGAGTTCGGCAGTTGTCGGAAGTAATCGTAAATGTTCGTTGCCTATAATCCGAATAAAATTAATAGGCTGGAATCTAATAAATCACCTATGCACATTATGCATTTTTGGTTAGTAAGGTTTTATTTGTTTAAATAGAAATGTTTTGTGTTTCGCGGGGGCCATTTTGCTTTTTTTATGAGTTTTTGCATTGTTTACTATTTTATACTATTATGTTTGTAAAAAAAAAATAGATTTCTTAACGGATTTTTCATTTTAACATTTGAAAGTGTGTACATTTAACAGTTTATTACTATGTTTCGATATTAATTGTAGTCATTTGCTTTTACTAGTGTGTTTGTTTATTTTTTTAAATGTTATTTGATTGCGAGGTTTGTGTTAAAAATATATGTTTTTCAAATGAATGAATGAGGTGGCCGAAATCTTGCGTTTATTTACATCGGGATAGGTATAATAATCTCAACTAACCGGAACCTTGAATATGTGAAAATTGAAAGCTGACTAGCTGAGTTTTTTTTATTTTACTTATTAGTATTTCTTCCGCCGCGACGATCGATCGCTGTTTTGTCTGCGTTGCCGTAGAAGATGGACATGAATAGTAGTACATCTAAGACTTGTTATGTTGGCATGGTTTCCGACTTAGAGATCCGTCGCATGGCTGTGACTAAGCTAAAAAACTATAAAAGAAAAAGTTTTTGTGACCGAGTACTCCGCCGCATACCCAGTGTCATACATAATCCTGTGCACGCCGCTGGTTAAATATGGTCATTTCGGTCGCACTAAGGGCAATTTGTATTACTATTTTAACCTTAACGGGCATGAGCGGCGGTGCGGATAACTTTGCAATCCCATATAAATGTATAGGATTACAAAGTTACATTTGCAGTTAATGAATCATTGTACCCGTATATAATGGAATAATAGTTGTAGATAGATATCTATATATATGAGGCATAACAGGAGGGGATATAGAGAAGGAAATGGTGTATTCAGCATGTCACATGCCCTTGCAAATAAATAGACTAAATAGCTCGAAAACATCAATTACAATGAAAGAAAGAACATTAATAATCAAATCCGCTATACTTGTGATAAATTGATGCCTACAAAAATAAGAAAAATCCATAAGACAGAGGCTTTAAGAAAAATCGTTATATATATTCTAGAAGTAAGAAGTACTGAAAAGGAAAAAAGTAGGACTCTACAAAAAGACGTGAGATCCCATCAAAAACATCCTGTAAAAAAATTCCAAGTCTCGCAGCTCAGGTTTTCTACCGCAAAAAGTTGTGAGATGCATGTTATACCACGTCGATTAATTTATTTAGTCCTTAAGGGACCTTCTATATAAAGTTATTACGTTAGTTATTACCATATCAATATTAAAAATTATTTACGTTTTAAATAAATAGTTCGACTTGGCCAGCAGCATAATGTATAAATTGTATGATACATTATGTTTTCATGCGATGGCCAAGTCGATCCATTATGATATGGTAATAACTAACGTAATAACTTTATATAGAAGGTCCCTTAAGGACTAAATAAATTAATCGACTTGGTATAACATGCATCTCACAACTTTTTGCGGTAGAAAACCTGAGCTGCGAGACTTGGATTTTTTTTACAGGATGTTTTTGATGGGATATATTTATACTTAAAACATTATGCACTTTATTTACAAAGTTGTACTAAAAAAACATGTTGATTTGAAGTAATAATTAATTACAATTATTGAAAGTATCAAAATATGTTCATCCAATTACCCCAGTGTTGCGATACGTAAATTCAAATTTCCCAAAATGCCATGAGATTCTGGTAGACCTATAGTTACCTGGGACTGAACTTTTTCTTAGTATGTTGTGGAAACCACAAATTGCCAATTACAGTAGTGACCGAGAAATGATTAGAGGCGGTGAGGTAAGGTATAATTTGGGTGTGCTGGTTGGTTCTAGAGATACTAAACTTGGTGAGGTGGGTGAGGAAAGAACCATGGCACAGTTATCCTATTTACTTCTCTATCAAGGGGAATACCCATTTTTCATAGTTTCTTGGTCTAAGAACGAACACTTACACTGGGGTTCTTTGGGACTTATTTCAGAATAAGGGTATCTATTATCAAAAAAAAGAAGAAAAAATAAGAAATCCATAACATTTTGACCTTATCTTTTTAACAAATTGACAATGAAACATTTTTTTTTATTACTTTGTATTGCAAAACGAACATGCCGTTCGCCTGGTGGTAAGCTATAAGACCGCTCATGAACAGTGCCAAAACCAAACAATACCTTGAATTACAAAGCAATGCTTGGCATTTCACTGCGCTTACCATCCAGAGACATAAGATGTTAAATCGCAATTTGTCCAGTAGTTACTCCGCAAATGTATTTGGCTGCTTTATACTTATTTTAGTTCAGGATTTTATTATTCCCATATTTCTCCGCCACAGTGTGGAATCAGCTGAGTCCATTTATTAACGTTACCAGAAATAAATAAATTCAATCCAATAAAACAAATCATTCTCGAAGGTAACAAAAATATTCAATGAAACGTCAACTGTGTCATTTTGTCATGTACCTAGCCTATATGTATAAAAATATTGTAAACTTACCATTGATTAGTCGATTTAATGACACTCAAATGAAAGATATCATGAAAATATAATGTTATTGTTTATCTGTTTTTATTTAAAAAGCCTTTTTACGAATGATTAGTCAAAAACTATGTCATATTATTAACGAAATATACAGGGTGAGTTTTTCAAGTAGGCGTGGATGTTGATTTGATTGAGTCGTTTTTCTGTTTGTCATTGTCCGTTTAGCTCACGATGGGCATTACCCATTGTATAGTTGCATCACACACTTTCAATGGCAAATATAAATTAGTGACGAAAACATTTTAATATTTCACGATAAACAATTCCCCACCAACAATAACAGAAAAACACTAGTATATGCAGTCTGTGTATACATGTCCAGTTGCGATTATTCGTTTTTTCAATTCGTTTTGAAATAAAATATGTAACGAGTTTAATACCAATTATTCGCTCGTTTATTTTATTCTTATTCGAATAACGAATAAAAAAAGTTATTCGTTATTCGAATAACTTTGGTTCGAATAACCTATGTTATTCTTTATTCGGATAACGAATAAAAAAAATATTTATTCGTTATTCGTCATTCGACTAAATTTTGCCCATCTCTGTTTGAGGGTTATGCTAACATTCTTCAAAACATTCCATATTTGGCTCACATCATTATCTACCTACCTAATTTCTTAAAGATATAATTGTTCAAAAGGTCATTGTTATTTACACTGTAGATATGATATCTTTATTCGTTGCCAAGTTTAAGTCCACCTTATCGACTTTTTTAAATGTATTTTGCATCAACTCACACACGCTAGAAAATCGGAAATTACAAGTGTAGGTGTATGAACAGTTCGCCAGTCACTTTAGTTGTAGCTAGACAAGGTCGTCGACCATATGGCCTACCTGTCATGCCTGCTAAAGCCAGGCACCGGCACGCAATTCTCCAAAAATTACGTAATCATCATATAGCTTGTACAAAAAATATATTTTCATGAAGGTAAACCTTGATCCAATCTCGAAAACGCTAACCTTTTGCATTGTAATATAACAAAACGAATAATAACTACAATATTACAGCCTCAGTCAAATTATTATGGTCTTGAAAATCTATAACATAATACCATCGGCATTGGCGGGTTGTTCCTGCCAAACATAAAAACAAACCTAATCTAAATCTGCAGCCGGTTTGGAGCAGTTCTTGAAACACGCCAAGAGCAACAATGTGGATGTGAACAAAATAAAAGGTCACGTTTTGTTTCAAGGTTAAACAACCCGAAGAACGAAAGATGTTTGTATACTTAAAAAAAGAAGTGAGATCCGAACTCAAACACCGAGAATCCTGCCGATTGTTAGGATCGAAGTCGAAATTGGTAATATTAAGTGAATGGAGCAAACCTTGGTACCTATATAATTCATTATTAATAAAAAATATACAATCTGAAACTTCATATTATATTAAGATTAATTTGAGACTATGAATAGTTATAGCAAATGGTTTTTTTTTTCTTTAAAAACACGATACACAGGAAGTACTTATGTGCAGGCTATTTAATGAAAAACGAAGGAACTAGCAGCGATGACGTCAGACAAGTCTTACTTGATACATGACGTCCTGCGCTCAGAAACGCTAAGTTCTTACATCGAGACAAGTAAACAAGAAACGAGTTTGTGCGAGGCGAGGACGTGGGCTCGGAACGGTGATATCATCGCCGCGAATAGAGCCGCCTGAGGTCGCAGCCTGCACCACTTTACACGTCACGTATCTTTCTAATTGGCGCTGCCGTGCCGATTTATATACAAAAGCCAGCTTTTACATTTCTCTCACGCGATCGCTGTGAGAATTCGCAGCCTGTATCAACAATAACAATACTCATCCGCTCTTATTATTGTTAAATCTTCCCCAAATTAATAAGAACGATAAGAGTTTCAGAGTGGGGACGAAAGGTAATATTATGAACGCAGTGATTAACGACGCGTCGTATATGGAGAACGAAAGACAAAAAAGGACAATTTCGAACCACGAGCAACCCACACATGTTATTCTAAGAAAATCATTCGAGTTAAAATGCTGTTATAAATATTTAATTATTCATATTCCGCATATATCAACAAATAACTTGAAAATTATCCACATATCACGCATACCTAATCCGATAACCAATCAAATATTTATGCATATGATGTCATAAGTAAAAGTAGCGTAAATTTGGTGGGATCCTTATTAGCAATTTACATATGTGATAAAATAAGACAATACCCAAATTGTTATCTAGAAAAATCCAGATATGCAACATAACTCATAGCATTAAAATAACAAAAATAGGACGCGATTAGTCGCTTTATAAAACGTGTTCTCAGTTATTACAATTTTCCGGTGATTCGTGACTTCCTAAAGTCCTTAACAAATGTTCAAGACAAAAACACGACCAATTGGTTACATAAGCTTCCTCTGTGCCGTATCTGTCCATGCATTAGAAATTGCTTTATGCATCTTGATCTAAACTACTCGAGAAGACACAAAGGTCAATTCAATGCCGAGTATTTTTCAATTAAGGAGCTACAAGTGGGCGTGTAATGTCGAGCACTTTTCTTGTTGCTCCCATTAGGATGACGTGATATTCTATCATATCCATCAACATTCAGTTTAAATGGTAGGATTTAGCCTCTATGTGGACCTGTCTAAAAGCAATTCATATCAGTTGTTTATTACAACGACTTACTTTATCTAAGCCGTAAAATTCAAGGTTGACGTCACGTTGACAGAATTGCATTGGTAGAATGATAGATATACTGGAAGAGACAATTATAGCCATATACACGAGTGGTACAAATGTTATGGATGTCACGTTAGTCGGTCGCGAACCGTTGTACATACAACGATTTTCTGAGCACATGATCAGAAAAGAAATTTGCATACAATACGTATAGGATTTAAAATGTTCTTGGAAAGAGACATATCGCCTTAATGCCATGGTAAACATAATGTAAACTTACCTATCACGTTTATCTTTCGGCAATCTTGGTGAAATGTTTTGTCAATAAAAAGCAATGAACAAAACATTGAAAATAAAATGTTATGTTTATTTAAATATAAACAAAACTAAATGGTGTCAAAGCACAACCTTTTTAATTATAATAACAGGAACGAACTTTGCCATGCATACTTTATAATTAGTAAATCCTTATGATTAAATAATAGTTTTAATGTACGATACATAATCAAATGGCTGTTGAAGTCGATTGCTGTATCATTTAGCAGATCAATATGAATATGATCAATAGTATCTCAAGTATATAAAGCCTCTTTAAAATGTTGACTACAATGCGTTCTATAATATTTTATTAATTATAGAGGCTATCATTTTAGTTTTATTGATGCTTATCATTATGTAGAAAAGACAAATATAAGGTTTCCAATGAACCAGTCTAATTTAAAAAATACAATCTTGCTTGAATGCCGTCTAGTAAACTATAATTTTAATATCATAATAGCTGTAATACTTAACTAACACTAAAGGAAAACACGTGCGGAATAGCCACTCATTAGAATATAAATGCAAGCTTAATTAATAAAGCAACTCAATGCATCGGTAAGCCACGATGCTGCCATGTCAAAATCCATATATATCCCGAGTCCCGACGAAAAGTGGGTGACCTCCATACAGACTCACCTTCGTACTCTGCCTGGGTAAAGGACAAAGATTCGTATAACTTCATACAGACGTAGGCTATAAATAAAAAAACTGAAGAGAAAGATTTCTTCAGTGAAACTGATGAATATAAAACATAAGTTGCAATACTTATTCAAAAACTAACTAGAAGTTTTGTGTATTCAATTGACGTTATTTGCCTATTTTATTTTTGTTTTTCTAGATTTGTTATTAAAGTGTGCTATTTTGTAAACGCAGTAAAAATTTAATATTATTTTTTAGCTAAATCGTATAATCTCATTTATTTTAAGAATACGTAACAATAGTAATACGCTTACGTCAGTTGCTTCAAAATACTAATTCTGTATGACTTTTTCGCACGTCCTCAACTAAGGTTAGCCAAAGGGCATTAAGACTTATAAATAGCCGATTTCCTTTAACATTTACGAGTGTGCAATTATCGAAGTCACTCGATATGGTTATCTCGGCTTGTAGATCCTCTTTGTGGTTGGGACGTGTATTGAATACTCATTACGATACCAACACCAAGCCTTACCGGTCACGTGTCGTGATGCGTTGTAATACTAATGTTACTAATTATATACTCATTACTATCGAAGACACGCATACTATTTATGTAACTGTATTATCAATAATATTTTGATGCTTAAGGACCTTCGCAGAACTGAACATCATTTTTTATTCAGATTCTTGGTTTTTGCAATATTATTTTGATACCGACTGAACAACAAACATATGGTAAGTTTATGATATTAAAATGTACATAACATATACTGATTTGAGATACAATAAGTCTGCACTCCACGGTACTTCCAATTGAAATCAATTTCATCAATAAATTCTAGTTGCTAAGCATGTTGAGTTTATTACGTTGGTGGTAAACTTAAATGACTTGCATGATGCCTTAGATAAATTAGTGCGTGGTGGCCTGTTGGTAAACGCACTAGATGCGGCTGCTAACATGTTCACGATGGTCGCGGGTTCGAAAACCAGGGACACCTCTGACTTTTCGGAGTCATGTGTGTATTAAAATTCAATCATCACGCACTAATATAGTGAAGGAAAACATCGTGAGGAAGCCTCCATACCAAAGCGATTTATAAGAATGGTATATAAGTCCGCCAACCCGCACTAGGGCAGCGCGGTGTGGTGGACTATATGGCCTAAGCCTAACCACTCTCAGTACTCTCGATTGTAGAGGAGGCCCGTGCCCTGCAGCGGGACGTATATGGGCTGATAAAAAATTAACGCATCACTATACAAACAAATACGAGTATATTAAAGATATCTTTCGGCGCTATCGAAGCTGTCTCATAAAGTCTGTTTTCTTTTAATCGCCTGACTCCTCCAGACCAATTAGGTCACAGTGTATCAGGCGCCTTTATACTAACATTTAAATCAAAGTGATCTCATCCACTTCAGACGATATACATTATGTAGGTATGTATTGGTCAGTGGCGATTTGCGAGTAAAATGATTACACAACTTGCAATAATAATTCGCTGAATTCATTTTTATTATTAATCCGCAAACAAGCATCAACTGCAAGGTCGAATTATCGAGGTATATCTTATTAATCACTTAAAAATAGATTATTATCAGTATCATGGTTGAATTTTGTTTTGAAATTATTGAAAGCGCTTAATCCTTTTATGTATAAGGTACATTTTGCAAGAAGCTTTCGTGTGACGTGATTCAATAGGTGATTAATATTAATCATCCTCACATATAGAAATTAAGTATGACGAATAGAAGCCATGACTATAAGGATGACATAAATCCGTTAGCCCATTGGTCACGCTCTTGCGAATATACACTTAGCAACGGTATGGTGAGCCCGCGACATGGCATGATGGCATGTCATCGGCAATGAAATCAAATACAAAGCCCTTTTCCTGCACAGGTTAGCCGTTAGTGGGAATGTTGCAAGCCATAACAAAACTCTCGGTCACGGCAGACGCACACGTAAACCTCACGTGTCACACTCGAGCACTCTGCGCCTGCGCTAACCGCAAAACCTCTAGCTTACCACTGTTTATTTCTAACGTTTTTTAGCTTGTACAAATTAATATTGTTTTAGCTTGTACGCCATCTGGCAAGCTACCGTTAATTGTAATTTGTCTCCAAATATCGATTTGTTACATCCCTGCAACCGAAAAGATCATTGAGCAGTAGAATAGACTGCAGATAATTCATTTCAGCGTCATCGGCGTAATAACACACGCGACCTATTTTGTCAGTTTTAAACGCAGTGCATACCGAAATTAGAGTTGCAACATCACTGTTACTGTGAGTGTTTACACTCTGTTGATGTTACAAAAGCAAAATTTACGTCGCGCTGAGGCTTCCTATAGCGATAGATATAACAAATATCTACGCCATACATAATGAAGAACACGACAATGTATGCTTGAAACAAAGACGTTTGCAAAATCGACAAGGACAAAACAAGAACCCAAACATTTTGTTTGCTTAAAATCATCTTCATTATTTACGTAATGGCATAAATTGAAACCTGAGTCACAGAAACTAATCATTATGAACTGTTTTGCTTTATTGTTTACCCTACCTAATTTGACAATCAACTACGTCACAAATATATTTTTTTATGTGGAACAGAACAAGGAAAAGAACAAACGGTTTACCCGGTGACAAAATATCACCCCCACGAAGTAAGAACAACTACAACAAAACCCTACTAGCTTTTAGGTTCAAATTAAGCAAAATTATTCTCGATAACATTATATTAGTAATTGACACACGCCTTAATATTTTAATGTTATAACGGAAATAAACGACGTGCTACTAAACATCTACCTACAATCTGATGAACAATTTAACTCGTAGGCAGTGCGGAATTGATCGACCCATTTAAGCCAGTTGCCAGTTACCATTGTTGTCTCACTTGCTGCCTACTCATTTCGTTATTCAACATCAGCATTAAAATCAATATTGTGTACATCGACAATCTCTCGGAGTGAATAAATTATAATCGTCATCGTTTTACATTAGGTCTTTATCAAGGCATTACCGATATCTGTTAATGACTCGCCCTTGTGGAGTGTCATGGGAATTTTTTTAACACTTTTTACAGAGTGCTCATACTAAAAGAAGCAAGTTTATATGGTAAAATAAGTGATGAGAGAGTCTTATTTTTTGTACGGGAATTGAAAAACGTAACCGTGTTTTTTATACTTGCATCTGTTTCTTGCATTAATTCAATCAATTTTTTTATGTTGAATTTCAACATAAAAAATTAACGTATTTTATTTTACGTCACGAATAACACATGACGTAAAATATATACGGATTTAAAGTAAATAAATAAACCAGGATTAAAAAGCTAAGTCTGACGAGTTCAACATTAATATAGGAGGATGTTTATAACAAACGTGTGAAAAAACGTGACATTCTAGGTAAAATATATGCATGAAGTTAACAGTGTTGTATCTGTGATACACGATTCATCAGATTTATCTCAAAGCAGGCGAGGTGAACTGTACTGACGCCCGACCCGATCGAGTCATTGTTTTGCAAGTCCAAAGATAGACGGACACTCAACACGATTCATATCAAGCACTTGCAATTATAGGAATAAATTTACCGAGACATAAACTAGAGGTCAGGCTTAAGGTCACGGCTGGCGCGACTAATAATACGAGTCTGTGTAATGTTTTATTGAATGCTACCGTTCACTGATGTAATCAACTGTCTTCAATTTTCTAATGTAAACAGATGCTAATTAATGAAATGACTAATTATTATTTGAACCCGTTGCAAATTACAATATTTCCCGAAAGCCGAATCAAGGCTTTGCGTATTAAAGTTTTAAAAACATTAGCAACTAATAGTATTTGCCAACTACAATCAGCTACTATGAGTTGTTAGTGAAACGCGATTTGATACTTTAGAAGTGATCGCCCCGAATCGGAAATAGGTAGAGTCGCGCTCGTTAACAAAACAATCATTATCTGTCACGAATCCAAGCAAGGTACAAGTACAAGGTTTGAAACTACACATATTAATCTGTGAACTCTGGAATGTATTTTTTAAATATTTAATTCTCTTATACTATTTAGCCCCGTAATCCGTAGATGATCTAATCGTTATAAAGTAGCTGATATAGAAACCATAATTTGATAAAAAGTGCAGGTATATAAATAACAACAAACGTGACTAGATAGACTATCGTTATCAGACAGATAACATCATAATTCGCATGTTCCTTACTTAACATAAAGGTTTCCATTGACAAGATAACACCAGTAGAACAATCAATTAAACAGTGACTAAGGACCTAATATTCTTAATTTGATTTTCTATTGTGCCATCTAATGCTGATAAAATATCGCGGCTTCTACAACTCCATAATAACGAATAATATTAGATATCGAAAATCATTTAAGCTCGCAATTCCTTTTAAACTGCCAAGAGCGGACACCAATTGAAAGACATTAATTGCTTGTAAGCAACATGATGGACTACACATAACTTCAACCCTAGAAACTTTCGCATATGAGAACCGCGTAATAAAAATTACCATTTAACCGAATGTCCAATAAAGATTATTTTTACGGTTTGTTGTATTGCTTTTATAAATTTATATTGAGAAAAGCTGCAGATACTTGACCGCTTTCACGAGAATGTTATTGCAAAACTAGTTTTGATTTCTTGTACAGTTCCTTTTGAAATAAAATTGTTGAATCTAGAATTGACTTTACGAGACCGTGTGCCAATTATACACTCCTTATAAGTTATTGTAGAGAATTGCGCACAGAAGGAAAACCAGTAACTTCTTCGAAATTGATGGTAAGCTATATCAGCCCATATTACGTTCCACTGCAGGGCACGATATAAATGTATATGGCCCAAAACAAAACAATAACCACAATTGAAATGAATATTGTAAATAAAAAAACAGAAGCCTTATATTATAATATACATACAATTGTTTCAGAATACCGGAATGTAATGTATACTTCTAAAGGTATAGTAGTAACTAGATAGAAGTTACACAAGGGCACACAAAAGCTCAGAGTAATAGATGATTTTCACTAGATACCTGTATGTACCTGGCACGGTAGAGTACCACGCAAAGCACTCCAAAATCAGGTCAGGTAGAAATACTTTAAATACAACTTTTTAAAATTTGTATCAAAACACAATTAGAAACCTACATTAAATTTTTACTATCGACCCATTTCCATACTTCCATTCCTCTCAAAAGTCCTTGAACGTCTCACCTACAACCAACTCAATTCTTTTCTGTGCAAAAACAATCTCCTTAATCCCATGCAATCCGGATTTCGTCAAGGTCATAGCACAGTCACTGCATTGGTCAACGTTACGGATGATATAAGGACAGCCATGGAGAGTGGAAATCTCACAGTTCTGCTTCTTTTGGATTTTAGCAATGCTTTTAACACTGTAGATTTTGACATTCTTCTTGGCATATTACGTTCTCTTAACATATCTCCATCGGCAATTGACTGGTTTCGTGGTTACCTGTCTGGTCGCCGACAGCGAATATGTATTGACAAGAGCATAATATCGTCTTGGTGCAATACAATAGTCGGTGTACCGCAGGGTGGCGTTCTATCTCCATTGCTTTTTGCTATATTTATAAGTTCTATCTCTTTTAAACTTTCCTCGTCCTACCATCTTCATGCAGATGATCTCCAAATTTATTCTCATGGATCATTAGTAGGGTTACCGGAAGCAATCGCTACCATTAATAGGGACCTATGTCAAATTGGAGAATGGAGCAAAGCTTATGGACTAAAGGTGAACCCCGTAAAATCCCAGGCTATTGTTGTTGGCAGCTCCAGATTGATCTCTAAAGTAAAGTGGAATCAACTTCCCCAAGTTTGTTTTGATGGAACCGTAATACCGTTTGTTGAGAGTGTCAAAAACTTTGGCGTTATTATTGATAATACTCTCTCTTGGAATCCTCAAATAAATGCTGTCAGTCGCAAAATTTTCGCCTCAGCGGGGAGTTTGCGACGGCTACGCAACTTTTTGCCGATTAATACCAAAATTGCGCTGGCACAATCCCTACTTCTGTCAGTTCTCGATTATGCCGATTCCAGCTATCTTGATCTCAGAGAAGACCAACTAGATAAGCTTGAGCGACTTCAAAATTTCTGTATAAGATTTATATTTGGCCTGCGCAAATATGATCATGTCTCCGCATTTCGTGCTAAGCTCAAGTGGTTACCAATTCGACTTCGTCGGAATGCTCATCTTCTTTCTTTGCTCTATAATATTCTATTTAACCCATCCTCTCCACGCTATCTTAAAGAACGTTTTGAGTTCCTAAGTGTGTCGCATTCGGTGTCACTGAGGTCCTCGGAGAATTTAAAGCTTCGTACTCCGAAGCATACCACTAATTTCTTGGACAAATCTTTTACAGTGCAGGCTGTTAGATTATGGAATGCTCTTCCCGTTGAAATAAAAAGTGCACAGACCATAGGTTCTTTTAAAAAACTGCTAAAATGTTATTATCTGTCGTTAATTAATTAGATTATCTATTGTTGTTTATATGTTATGTATGTATATATATATGTATGTTTCTATGTATATATGAATATGTATGTATTTATTTATATATAATGCCACTATATGTGTATAATATGCGTACTGTGTGTACATATACATATATTATATTTGTGGTATGTTCATACAATATAATATTATATTGCGTTTATTTATCGTACAATTATATTCTATTATATCGTTTTTATGCTTTAACTGCACACCGAAAGTTATTCTTGTAATTCCTGTCCATCCAAAGGTTGCCTGGTAGAAATCGCTATTAGTGATAAGGCCGCTCATTGTACATAATTATGTAAGATTATCCTGTAAATTGTGTGTTATCTTGGTGTACAATAAAGCATATTTTAATTTAATTTAATTTAAATTTTAAATATAAATAAATGAAAACACAATTTTAAAAAAATGTATATAAATATTACTTGATATAAAAAAAACACACCATATTTACTCTCGTCAAAGTAAGAATTTATTTATCCTTCGGTCGATCATAGTGAAAACATTTAATCACGCTATACCGTGAACCAGTGTAATTTCCACGATAGATACTTAAATTACTTTTTGTTACAAATAATAAAATATCAAATATGGGCCTGTTTTTCACAACAGTCAACACCTTTAAATTCATTGAATGAAAAGATTTTTATATTCCGTTGCCAACAAACATTCGTTTTCAACAAACATTCCTTGTTTAACAAACATTCTTTTTTTTGGAAATAAGGCGTTGGTGGAATTTGTCAGGTCATTTAAAATTTTAAATAATGCAATATATTTTGTGCGAAGTCATCCTACATTGATTCCAAATAAATCGTTAATTACATTTCAAAGTTTTGTTTTATATCTTGCAACTACCTAAGCAGTGTTTTGTTTATATTAAAAAGATGGCTGAAACGACACCTAACTAACGAAAATCTATAATCATTGCATTTAACTTATAAGAACTGCGTACGTATTGAATGCTTTATATCAATAATTATTCGCAGTATGCCATTTCTGTATCAGCCCATATGCGTCCCACTGCAGGGCACGGGCCTCCTCTACAATCGAAAGTACGATTGAGAGTGGTTACCAATCGTAAAATCGATGTTATAAACTTGCTGTAGTTAGTCGTGAAACTCAAACTATAAAGTATTAACATGGCTGCTACAAATTTCAGAAGCTTTTACAATCATATTACCAAGAACTGTATAGAAAGTACAGTAAGTAAGTATAAAACTAGCGTGTGGTTTAAATTGTGTAAGCATTCAACTCAGGAACGAGCTATACCACTAAACCTCTTAATTGTAAAGTCGTTTGAGGCAATCTGGCAATAATTTTTCGGATGAACGTGGGCCGAGATGAATAGGCCGTCATCAGTTAAGGTTTTGAGACGTGGATAATAAGATGATATTACGAGTATAAGCTTTATGCACCATGGAATTGATTTTGAATTGTTGCCTCGTCACGTCTTCCTCCTAATCGTATTATATGTATAAAATGCCTTTACATAACTTTCGAAGAACCTAAAGAAGCTTTAAAAATTATTTCCAGTAAAATAGGGATTCTATAAACGGAGGCAGCATGTTAAGATAAGACTATTGTATCTTCAGTAAATTCCTGGTTCGCAACACCCAAGCATTCAGTTTTATCTAAAGAGTATATTCCAAAGCTTTTTGCTTTTAATATGCAAAGAATTAAATTAAGTAAATAAAACCGTGATGAATGATATAATGTGAGCAAACTAATGGAGTTTTTCTTATGCCAATGTCTGTTTCCTATTGAAGACCTCGATCGATCGAAGGTCATCTGTATTTTCCTTACAATATCAAACGAATGATTGAGTCGTGTCTAACCAGCTATGCAACTAAATACAAACAAATAATATAATATTAAATATGTATTCTGTAGTGTACGAAGAACTCAACCCGAGGTAAATTGATGCGCTCGATTCAAAGTAATAAGCATTAATTTAGTTTATCGCCAGGTCAACGCATGTAAAATGTACTCTGTGGTCAACGCCATACTGTCACCGTTTGACTTGCTTTTAATGCTACCAAATCAATATGACCATATACAGATATTCTAATTTGCATGCCCTTAATATCGTTTGTGGTTGATACTTAGGAATGTTATTTTTTATTGAAATTTCCGTCGTGACGTCGTAAACCATAGTCGCATTTGAACAAATTAGTCATTATTAGCTAGGCGCCACTTAGTTCTAAATAAAGCTTGACAAAGAAAATGACGGTGCACATTAGCAGTATCTACATACTGTATTATCGCGACGCACCTTAACTTAAACAAAACATAAAATACTAATGACGAAACCCTCCTTAAAGGCTTAAAATTCCAGAAGAAAGATACAGTATCACAGTCTAATGAACGTTGGGTATTGAGGCCAAAAGTGATTGCACTTTATTCCGAATCCACCCACACAATCCTATGTTGTAACAAATAAGGCTTTTAATAAATGGCTCTCGAAGAAATGACTCATATTCCAATCTTACTATTTAAGGATTCATGTTTTATCACCACATCTTTTTCTTGTAAGGAAGTAGGCGGGGAGATCTGGTGTTATACAAATTTGTTTGAAAATGTCACTGGTTTCATTTGGTATTTATAATCGAGTCTGATTCGCAACATATTCTTATTTAAGCCGGTTTATTTGATCCAGTAATTAGTCTAGCGTCTTATATCGTTATTAAATCACTGATCCCAAACATATAGGTACACTTTATTTATCAACTAATGTGAATATATCAAGATCATCAAAACATCAAAACAAGATGATACACAGAAGTAAACTCTAAATTAGGTCGGCCACTTATCTCGGCTATCTATTTCAATCTAAGACAAGATAAATGACGTGCTTCATGTCAGCTACAAGTCAGTTTTAATTAGATGCCCTTTATAAAAATTAATTACAAAAGCCAATATAATACAAGGAAAAATAGAATATAAGGAAATACAAGAATTTGTTATCCCATAAATAACTGGGATGATTGGCCGTGACATTGATGAACAAAACAAACGAACAAAAAACGCGTTCCTACCGACTAGGCACAGTGCCAGATTCATGGTGTAAATTGTTTTGCGCTGCAATTCTGAGTAGACACTATAACAACAAACAAGTATGACGTATAGTAAATATGCTTTGAATCATTGAACATTATTAAATGCATTACAAAATTCACACAAATATTGATTACGTGATTTTCTAATGTGTTTCTACTTGTCATTCCGTATTGCCTTGTCATTAAAGCTATGAGAATTTCCGCAGCACTGTTATTTATAATTAATCACAGGTAACAAATGCATATCGATCCCAATAATTATACACTACTGGTACAAACATAAATAATTATAACAACTGATTATAATCGTTATATATGGAATATTAACTCCTACTGAGGAGTGAATTCACCGTATTTCATATTAAAATGTATTTTTATTACTATAATTAGGTTTATTAAGTTAATTAATTTTAGTAATAGTATTTTCGTGCGATCAACCTACGAATATCAGCGAATCCTAGCAACTACTCCTACTTGAGATTGCAAATATTGAAATAAACGACAAACTTTCTTCTGAAAACGCAAAGAGACGAGATTTACATCAAATATGATTGCGTTTTACCAATTGACCTCCTAGCCTCTTAAATTACCATCAACCAAAGCTTAAATTAATAGGTCTACTGAATAATCCGAGTAGACATGGCCACACGGTAGTTAGGGGTATTGCGTAAGCCACGTCGTTAGTCGCCAGACATTACCGACCATTGTAACAAACTACTAACTGTATTGTACATAAAAGATTTGCTCAAGGTTTTGGATGATGAAGTCAGTCGAAAACATGTAATACAAATATAAATAACAGCTAATGGTTTCTGTGAAGCCTTTATCATAAGTTGAAATTTCTAAAACACATAAACAGTGCAGTGCAGTCACTATGCAGCGCAAGATTAAAATCAGAAAACGGAAATTGACTATCTAGTTAAAGATTTTAAAGGTTTCCAATAATTTTGATTCTCATCACGTGACGTCAACTTCGTACACACTGTTTATTCAGAGGCTCATGATCGAATTCTAAAACCATATTTCCTAACCTGTTATAATAACGCACCTATTGCAACTCGTTAAAGTTCTTAAAAAAGATAAGGAAAACAAATTAATTAATAATAATATTGTTTGTTTCTAATAATATTTTCTAATAATATGTAATTTAAAAGCATCTTACGTGTACTTTGACAGAGCTATTTGGAAATTGACATATTTGTGATAAAGTTTTATTTGTATAACCGGATTCCATCAATAAATACAGTTAACAGGTTGTAAACAAAATAAATGCGTCTAATATTTATATTTTAAGAGCTTGATGTGATATGAATGATGCTACATATTAAATAATTTTAATATGGGTTCAGTGCATATTTGACTGACCTAGTAGCAAATAAAACGCGAAATTTTATAATATACTAGCGGCCCGACCCAGCTTCGCCTGGGTGCATATATTTTTTGATTCCACTCCACACCAAATACATGTTATTTTTCGTATTAATCTCTTGTATACCTAAACTTGACATAGCTATCCTACTGTCTGGCTCAATCCCGTCTCATCCGTCTGTTCAGTCTCTTCCCGATCCGTCCCGTCCTTTCTCTTTTATTATCCATCCCGTCTTATAACGTGCATTTACATTTCGTCCTATCAAATCTGTCAGCTATCCCAGCCCTCTCCCGTACCTTCCACTCTATTATATCCCGTCTCTCCATATACATGTACATATAAAGATTGCCTTATGAAATTTTGACATTAAAAACTTTAGCGTTTTTTATTGTCCATCCAATATTACGTCCCTTATTTCAGCACCAAAATGCTGTTTTTCCTAATAATATTGCACGCCATTACTTTTTGTTAGTAATAAAGTAATAATAACCATTTAAAAAAAGAATTGGCCAAATTGGTCCAGGCGTTGTTGAGTTATGCGCTTACCAACACTTTTTGTGATTCATTTTTATATTATAGAAGAAGATATTATAGTCCACCCTGCTTGCTTAGTGCTAGTTGGCGGATTTTATTTCACGTAGAAATTAATCCGAAAAGTCAGAGGTGTGCCCTGGGATTTGAACCCGTGACCATCGTTAACTTGTTGGCAGTCGCGTCTATTACGTTACCATATACAAATTAATAAAACCTTCATACTGCCTTACCAGGTGACGTAAGTAATAGAACAAATATTTAAAAATATAAAACTGCATATCGTTTCATTATAATGTCTAGATACGGCATCAACGTACCAATATTTTTTTATTCTTGAGTCTGAAAACAATACTAATGCGAAAATTAAATATGTCCCCCAGCGCATCTAAAAGTATAAATTCAAAAAACAATGTCGTTTATGAAAATGAAAAATTATAATTAGATATATTTTGGTATACTCCGGCAAAACGCTTCGATAGAGTATACTTTGTTTAAAACTGTTGCAATAATCTCAAAAAACAATGGGCGATTTTGGTAGATGTGGACATCGTTTTAATTTACATTTAACAAAATTATGCGCAAGACGCCGTATCTAGATAATATTATATACACGATGTACACATTTTTTGAATTTTGTTCTATTTCGTCAGCCGTCAATGAAAGACAATGGAAAGATAGATCATTTTACGTTGGATGGTAGTTGAAGCTGGACCGTCTTTTACGTCTCCCGTCAAATAAACAAAGATCATCCTATACTGGCTGGACGCATCACGCTTGAACGATACCCAAAAAAAAGGTTTTTAGTATCTTCCTCAGAAATTTTCCTATTTTTCTCACCCCTAAAACCTTCCCAGGACTTCCACGAATATTTCAAGACCAAAATCAGCCAAATTGGTCCAGGCGTTGTTGAATTATGCGGTTACCAACACATTTTGCGATTCATTTTTATATTATAGACTAATATTGTAACTCAATAATGTTATTACATTTTCAATATAACTAGTAAAACTAACATTAGCTTAATAGAGATTCAATGATTTCCGTTTTCCGATAAACTATGAACCGTCAAGTGATCTCATCCCTGATTGATCTAGGGGAATTCCATAAACACATCAAATGTGAGTCATTACAATAAACAGTAGTGCAAATGTACATGATAATAATGTCAATTTTACTAGAAAATAATAAATCACGTCAAAATATAAGATAAGGTAGAGACAGAGAGACAGTAAAATGCAGCCTTATCTTTAAACCTTATGCAACAAATATGAAATCATGCACATTTTTAGAATTCTCATTTGACTTTTTTACATGATTGAACTTCAAAATCGTATTTATAAGATTTTTGCTCTATTTCTAGTATGGTCGTCACAAATTCGTCATAATTTATTAATTTCCAAACATGTGTAGTATTATTCGTTGTAAATGTTATGAATAATAACGAAACTAGCGCGTGTTCGCATAATTTCAATTCTTCACACCTGACGACGCACAGGTGACTCGACTAGGCTTTTCACGGTCATTACGGAACGCACACATTCACATCGCTACGTTTACAGTGTAAACCGACGTCGCCACTAATGTTATTATTCGTAATAAACTCCAGTTTTAAGGGCACGTCTCCTGTTGCCGGCCGTGACATTAATACGGTCAGGGCAAAAAGCGTAAGTGGAAAGTTAAGAAGAGTAATGCTGACGTGTTTTGAAAACATTTACTACTTAATACACTCATAATACATGTACGTGTCGCCAGAAAACATATACACAGTTTACAACGACTTTATACTGCCTTAATTTCAATATGCGTGACAATTATCGATTTGATTGAAATGTGTAAAAGAAACCAGAAATTGCAAATGTAATCGAAGCGACGAATATTTTTTGTTTCGTCGTGTTTTTCTTTTGGTTACGTATTACATTGCACACATTCTGCACAATCTTGTAATAATCAGATATGCTGAATTAAAATATCTCAATATCACCACATACCACGCCTAGCAGATATTTGTACATGCAAACACTAGATAAAACAGAATTTCCACGTATAACTACATCTAATTACATTTTAGGGATTATATGCAAAATCTCATTGATTAGATATTGTTTATGTTGTACAAAATGCAGTGTCGAAACTGCCAAATGGAAATATAATCTAATTATTATGATGTAAAATTTATTTTAAAGTATGATTCACAAGGAAACTTTGACTATCACGGATTGCTACTTTGTTTGCAGTGTATAATATGATTTGTACCTGTATGTTTACCGGAATTATCAAATGAGCCATTTGGAGTAAAACATTATATTTAGTGACTTATCAAGTTAAAAATACTAATATATAATACTTCAACAGCATTGTGTTGGATGATGGTGTTAGAACATTTCGGATAAATACTACCTGACGTGCGCTTAACGGTAACCATAAAAATGTGAGACAGTTTAATATGCACTGAATGCAATTATAATGGCACTGGTTACATCTAAGTTCATCGATTTAAATCCATTTGAACGCGTGCTGATGGTCACCTACATAATAATGTTCCATTAGCCGGCGGACTCAGCTCACAATTACATATTGCTCTACCTATGTGCTACGTAACTCTATTCAACGACTATATTTGAAAACCGTGGAAAACCACAATGAATATAATAGTACTCACCCACAAGTGCACATTTCACAAATGCACTGCTCCTTAACAGGTTCCGGTTTCTTGGGGCCACCAGGTCTTGGCCTAGTCTCATCGATGATAACGGTCTCCTCGATCGTGGTCCTATCATCACGCACTGTTTTCCGGTCATCAATAATGGTCTCATCATAAACAGTGCGGACAGTGGTGTCCTCTCTAGTGTCGGTGATTGCACGATCTACCACGTCATACTCTCGAACTACATCTTTCGTCGTGTGGACATCGCTCTACAAAAATAATAAGCAATTAGCCTCTGTTCTAATTGTTTCGATACTAGGTATTTATTAGTGTTATTATTTACTTACCAAGTTTCTGAAGTCTAACTTGCTCTTATCGACGAAGACGTCCGTCTTAACATTTTCATCTACTTTAGCATCTTCATATGTTGTTATTTTTCTAGTGATTCCATTCTCGGTTATGTATCGAGTCACCTCAATTTGACTTCTATTTTTCTCAATTTCAAATGTTTTTCTGGTTGCGTCGCCTGTGACGGATGTTAACACAGTGTGATCTTCGGTATCGATGCCTTCATACAAGTCTTTGACGTCTTCATTGATTCTGGTTCCCAATGTTACTTTTTCTATCCTCTTAAAAGGGTATTTTTTTACTGTTTCAATAATTTCTTTCAAAATTCTGTCATCTATGTTTCTCTTGATCACAATATTTTTGTTACTAACAGTAACATCTTTTTTTGCTTGAGATGACTCAATAATTTTACGTAAATCACTTATCGAGGTAAAGTCTTTTATGTCTCTGGATGATAAAATTATATTTTCTTCCGTATCTTGTCGTTTCAAATGATGTTTCGGTTGTTCCGGTCTGCCAAATGGAGACATTTCTTTCGGTCTCTTCGGCCTATCATCATCCTTTTCATAAACGAATTTTCCGTTCCATGTTCCAGTGCTCCTTTCGTAGGTAGTCAAAGTATCCTTTGTTTGAATGTCTTGTTTTTCAGTTGTTTCCTTAGTCAAGTTGCGTTTTTCTGTTGTTATAAAATCTTTAGTTTTCGTTGTATCTTTCGTATCCCTGATGTCAGTTGTATCTGTTGTAGTGTAATAAACTTTTTCGTCTGTAACATCTTTTATTTGTCTATCACGGATATCTTCATCAGTCACAAGTTCAGTAATTGCCTTCTTCTTCGTGAAGTCACCGCCATAAACGTTTCTAGTGGCTGCTATTTCTTTCCCGTTCTTGTACAATGCTGACTCTTCCGCAATATAGGTAGAACTTGTAGGAACTCCATCTTTACCAGTATCATAGTGAGATTCTTTATCTAAGACATGGCGAGCGTATTCATGCTCGGGTTTGATTCCAGTTCCGCTAATGTTGTGACTTTTCTCATATGTAGAATGATCCTTACTATCACCCCATTCTCTATGCGACGAATCAACAATTCTTTCCTTGCCATCTACAACTTCTACAACGTAAGATGAAGTTGACGCTTGTTGAGCGCTGCTGGTGTTACTTTTAAGGATCTTTGTAGAAAAGTTAATGTTTCGCGTATCTTGGACTTGTAATATGTCACCCACCTTTCTTAGTTCATTCTGAATTGTAGTATCGTACCCATAAAAGTTTGATGAATCCGTTTCATTTACATTACGTCTGCGGTCGATTCTGGTATCTTTGCTGGTTGTTACATTTTCAACTGTATTTTTGTTAACAGTGTCTTTGTGGACGTTTCTTTCGTCGGTGTAAACATTTCTTTCATCCGTGTACACATTTCGTTCATCAGTGTAAACATTTCGTTGATCAGACGAAATGGTCCTTTTATCGGTGTGTATATTCTTTTGATCAGTAATATCAGTTCTATAATCACTGCGCACATCCCTTTGATCAATAGAGACGCCGCTATAATCAGGGTGAACACTCGAAGACGTAATTCTTGGTTGGCGAGGATCATCTTTTGATGTCAATTGGTCTTGAGTCGTTATATATTGTTGATGCCTAGAATTGTCTTTTTCTGATATAATGCTTTCGTGAGTTGTTATTTGTTTTCCATCTTTAATGAACTTAGAATCCTCTTTTATTGTCATTTGACTTGTTGGTTTTTGTCCGTCTTTTCCGGTGTCATAGTTTGATTTCATATCATAGTTATGGACGTTATAAGCAGATTGCGGTTTAATACCAGTTCCACTCACGCTAGCATAAGATTCTTTTGAAGCATTTTCTTGAGCATCACCCCATTCTCGTTTTGAACTATCAATGTTTCTTTCCTTTCCGTCCACAATTTCAACAACATAAGATGATGACGAAGATTTTGTCACATTACTGCTCTTGCTTTCACTTGTCTGTGATGTGCTTGTAAATTCTTTAGTATTTACATTTTGGTCTAGAGTACCTTCGCCTCCGTAGAAGCTAGATGTGTCAGACCCAACGGTCTGGATTCGTTTGAGTGGTTGGGGTGAATTACGATAAGTCACGTTATCGCGCTGATTAATACTTTTGCGGTCCATGGAATTACTCGATTGATTTACTGTTTTAGACGATTGAGTTTGGTTCACCAAATTTTGACGTTCTGTTTGTAAAAAAGAATTGGAAGCGTTAGCCACTTGCGAACGCGTTGTATAGGTGCTATCGGAGTCAGTTATATTGGCAGCAGTGTTATCAATGAAAGCTGTGTTTAGTGTTTGATTTGCAGCAGTAGAATCTACGGTTCTATCGAATTGACTGTGAGTGCTGTGACTAGAGCCGGAGCGCTGTACGGAGGTGGACGATGATTGAAATGTTTCACTCTTAGAACTTTGCTGATGCGAAGTAGATGTTTCTTGGACAGAATTAGAGACAAATTCTCCAGTAACTGCTTGTGTCATGTCGCTCACATTGATTTCCTGTGATCTAATCTGAGAGAGATCTGTCATAGATGGAGCCTCAGTAATAATGTAGTGCGGGTGGCTGTTATAGTGTTCAGATATGGTAGAGCCGCTTATTGATGTATGATCACTTACATCTGTTATCATGAGCGGGTCATCCTCCTCGACCTTAACATCGATGTAGCGAACTTTCTTACCGGAGCTGACCTTTTGCAGTGTGTTACTGCTACTCTGCTGCACGGATGTCGACTTGCTCGTCTTCTGAACACTGGTCGACGCACTACTACTCGATGATGTCACTTCGGACTGTTTAGTCTTTTTATTTTTTATCGTCATTTTGGTCCCACAAATAAATTATAAAATATATCTTATCTTTTAGGAGATTCTTAAATTACCGCGATTAAATATCCTTACATCGAAAACTTTATCACATAATAAAAATATATTCAAACAATTGCCATGTACGTATGTATTGTAGTATATGAATGGTCGCGAGAGTCGTTCGTGTCGTGTGTCGCAAGTGCGCGCGCGCTGCTCGCGACGGGCTCGCGGATTGTGACTGAGCGCCGGCGCAGCGCCCCACACCTTGATGCCGCGTGCCGCTGCCGCGCATCGCCCACCAGACCTTCGCGACTCGCGACACGTAAGCGACCGCCGACCGCCAACCGCCGCGCCGCGCCGACCGCTTACATCTCACCGGCTTCCACTCATACCAAAAATGGCGTAAAATCCTTCGACGCTCTTACTTCATATTGGATCTTAGTCACATACCACTTATAACAAACAAGCCATTTTTATGAATGAACTCACATTATTTATGCAATTTTATTCCTCGTACTGACCTTGTTAAAAAGTTTACTTCTTATAACTGTGAAAAACAATGAGCAACAATTATAAATACTTAGTTCATTAAACATAACACCTAGCGCTATATAGATAGATTTCCATGTATTATGAATAGTTACATGTTATTTTGTTTTCATTTTCATATAACAATTATTTTTTTAAATCTCTATTGAGGCATTCGCTTATGGATGGTAAAACAAAAACGAAGAAATAAATTATATTCCTCGAATTATATTATTATATTCAAAATATTTCTTTTATTTACAGTTTATGTTTTACACACAAGGCCTTTTATCCCGTTATCCCGTTATCCCACACTTACCTACTTAAACTTGGCTTATAATATATTTTACCATATAGGCCTAATGATTGCGCTCAAAACATAACAACTAGGCCCTTGCATGACATCAACATTGTAGGGATATTATCAAATACTTCCGTCAAATATTTATAATACCAATTCACACTCAAATTACCCGATAAATGGCATATAAAATGAATATAACGTTAAAAAATTACCTACACAACTCATAACTTTAAATAAGTAGGTACCCGAAGATTCTTGAACGCAACACATTACGATAATTCAAAGAGACACATATTGAACAATTTGCATAGCATTTTGGTTGAGCACAACCTCCAGATATAACGTCTTGCCTCGACAAGTAATAATGCGCTTTAGTAGTTACTGCAATCGCTGTGACCTGATTTTGTGTAAGTACCTATATACGTAAATCCGATGTGTTCTCTAATATTATGATACACTAAAATAATATTATTAAATCAGAAAGGTAATAAAAAAAATAAGAAAATTAAAATTGCCTAAAAATAAATAAATATTTCGTACGTAGTTTATGAACCATTTAAGGTACCAACATTGATTCCGGTATCGCACCTATACCTAGGTTATAGACTACCCCGCCCATACATTACACTACGCAATTCTTGCCAGCCAAGATCGAGTATGGCACCCACTTGAAACACATAGTGCACTAAACTTCAGTTAGTCCTTAAAAGATAGGTCTCTAACGTGGTGTATCTAAATTATTCGTCTTAATTATATTTGTGTTAAATCCGCAGCCTTATAGGACCAAAAAATCAACATAGAAGTTGTCATAAAAACAATAGTCAATTTGTCAATAACATAGCTTGAGACAATATTGACAGCTTCCAAGGCGCAGTCGGTTAAACGACGCTGTAATAGTCACTATTTACGGTTAATATGTGTAACATTGTAGTAGAATACAATTATTAATATTTATTGGCTCGTTTGCTATACACCACGTCTTCACACCCCGTTCCGTCCTCCACGTCTATGATCTATCCCCTTCTATATCTATCTCACTCACCCTTGGTTCGCGTAGTGTATAGTTCGAGACGACAGATGCTAAGAGTATGAATTTATCAATACACTACAGACGCCAATGAAACTAGAGGCCGCGAGTTTGATCCCCGCACCAAGAGAACTTTTTGTGCGGCCCATAAATATTATTTCCGCTCTGGGTTGGTGAGACCGAAAAGTCTCTGGTAGTTGCTGATACTCACAACACAAGACTCGATCTTTGTGTGGAGTCAGGACTATGTGTGTAACTGTTGGGTACTATTTAATTAATAAATTGTCTAAAATACCTCTAAGATCTAAGGTTCTAGACCTATAAAACTGATATACCTAGAGTTAGAGCTATACGGATCAATACCTTCACGATTAATTACTATCGTGAAAGTGGGTACGCTTCGTAAATTGAACTCTACAATCTACATATTGCCAGTTCTAAATAAATTTATTCGAAAGAAGTATTTATCTAGATTACATTTCGCACAATATTTTTTTATACTCGCACGGTGCACCATATGATAAATGCAGTAAAGTATATAGTTAGATAAAATATCCCGCAAACACAGATAATAATCATGACACAATGAACCTTACCCCGGTTGGATCATACGCATACCTGACAATATATCTAATTTCTATGTATTTACTTAGTTATGATGTGCTGGTCTCATTGCATTTATTTATGTAATGATGGCTCATCCAAAGCTGTTGCAAATTGTGTCACAGGATGCATCAAATTGTCTTGCCAGAGATAAAGAGTAGAATAATATTTTAACACATTTTTTGAACATATTATGTATAAATTATAAAAGCGCAAATATTTTAATATTGCAATCTAATAACTTTGTAAATGTAATGATCTGATGAGTAATGATCTCAATCGGTAGTCGATTGTAGAAGAGGCCCGTGCCCTGCAGTGGGACGTATATGGGCTGATACAGAAAGTAATGATACTTCTGGCAAGCAATGCAATTTTTCACACATATTATAAACATTTCGCTATCATCATATGTACGAGAATATTTATAAAATTAATTCATTGGTTCTTTGGGCTGGTGCAAATTATCGAATAATCCACAGCCGCGATAAAGTCTGATGTGGGTTGCGCAAGGCCCGGCCGCCGTTGCCTATACAAGGCATTGGTGGGCGAAGCAGTCTTTAGTCATGCGCCCACGTCGTGACTACAGCCTGCGCTGCAACCCGCACAAACAAGCCAATTGATCTTGCTTTGCACTTTAAATATCATTGATTTTGCATCAGCAATTGTCGTCTTCGAGCAAATAGCTTATTTAGTAGATGCTTTTTGATAAGGTTCTAAGAAATATAGATTGCTTTGTAGCAATATAAGACATAAAACTAGTTGGGTATGTACCGTATATCTAACTAAACTAGCCACCCTCACATTTATCATTAGCTATTTCAAATACGCGACGTAATATAGGCGGATTATTTGGGCAATGAATCATGCTGGGCCTAGATTCAATTCTCAGTTCGGACAATTGATTCCGTGTCTAACTAGGCCTATTTTTAACCGACTTCAAAAAAAGGAGGAGGTTCTCAATTCGTTGTATGTTGCTTTTTTTTTTTATGTTTGTTACCTCGTTTCTCTGTACTGTGTGAACCGATTTCGACCATTCTTTCTTTGATTGAAAGCTGGTGCTTGTCGTTTGGTCCCATAAAAATATGGTGAAGATCTGATGAATATCTTCGGACCTGGAGAGGGGAACTCCTTAAAATTAAGGAGAATTGCAATAGTTCTTTTTGCATTACGTTCATTAGAAAAGTTAAGATACAGTGAGAGAGGGAAAAAGGGGTGGGGGTGAGGGGGGGTGGGTGATAAAATTAAAATACACGTAAATTCTAATATCTTCGGCAGCTTTTAACTGATTTTAGTGATTTCTTTTTCATTGGAAAGAACGTATTAACAGGTTGATCTCAGGAACACAACATTAATATCTGATTATCATGTTCGGACCTGGAGCGTAGAACTCCTCAAAATTTTATAGGATTTCAACGGTTCTTTTTGCATTGAGTTCAGTATAAAAGCTAGGCTACAGTGGTTGAGGGAAAAAGGGGTAGGCGCGAAGGGAGGGGGGGGGGGAGACAAAAAAAATAAACATGTGAATATTCCAATATCTTTGGCAGCTTTTAGCCGATTTTAGCGATTTCATTGTCATCGGAAAGAACATATTCCTTGTGGCGTGGGGACCAAATCTTCTTCATTTAAATACCTATCAACACTAAAAAGATAAAAATAACTAAAATTTTTAATAATAAAAATAAAAACCGACTTCAAAACAAAAATCCACTAAAAACCAAAAAATAATAAAATAATAACTAACCACTTAAAGCAAAAAATAATAATATTTATTTCATGGAACTCGTGCATGTTGATTCATTTGCTTAATGACTTGACTAGCCAACAAATCAAAATATATGCGTAACATATTGAAGGCGGGTCGCCCAGTACCAAACATATAGATATTTAAATTAATATAAGGCATAGGTCCTACATGTTTGGTACTTGGCGGCCCGCCTTCAATATGTTACGCATATATTTTGATTTGCTGGCTAGTCAAGTCATTAAGCAAATGAATCAACATGCACGAGTTCCATGAAATAAATATTATTATTTTTTGCTTTAAGTGGTTAGTTATTATTTTATTATTTTTTGGTTTTTAGTGGATTTTTGTTTTGAAGTCGGTTTTTATTTTTTTCAATGCATTACTCATGTTATTATTATATCCCGTAAGAGTTTCTAACAGACTGACGGCAAACCGTAAAAATTTCGCCCATATGCATTTGTTAAGACCCAAATACATAGAAGAAAAAATTACATTGATATGAATATATATGCGTTGAAGAATAGATAGCAGATGTCGTATACTTATTTTAAATATTTATTTAAACAATGTTAACTTAACAACCTATAAAGGCAATACCAATATTACAGATCGTTTTTAATAGAAGCAACTCGCCTCAGAAAATGTTGCCAAGCTGTGGCTTCCGGATTTTTAAAAGTCATCAAAGATTAGATTTAGATTAGAAAGTATCGATACTAAGATGTCGCACATGCAAGGATTCTCTAGTGTCGTGACGGCATGAAACAAATTGAATACAATGAAACAAAATGATATATGTACATATAAGTCTATTTTAATACTAGCACAGTCATGCGGATCGATTTCGAATTTAGTACCACTGATATAAACAGTAGGTATTGTAAAATGCTTATCTCACTTTTTTATTCATAAAACAGATGTACAATCTATAATAGTAAGGTAAGTACAAAAAAGCATCTAAATATATTGTATGACGAAAGCAAATGAATCAAAATTAATTAACTGTAAGTTTTTACTGTAGCAAATGATCCGGCAATAAATTCTTAATAAAATAAATAATAGTTTCTGATATCGTTATGATTGACGTACCATTGTTTTCACATCTGCTTGCGTATTAATAATTATATTAAAAAACAATTTATATTTAAAAATCTCGCAGCAAAACGTTTTTTTTTAAACTATATGTGCTAAGTCGAACTAAAAATTACACTGCATATTTTATTTACGTCAGGGATTTTAATAACAAAATAAACAGTAAATTAATTCGATAAAAACCTTTTTTCTAGTATTTATGATAAAAGCACTTACCTCCAATCTTCAAAGTATATTTTCCTAAGATAAATTATTATGATGACTTCAGTTAAATAAGTAAATGATTAATCATTTGTTATCTGCTATATCTCTTAAAATGTACATAAAATGTACAACATAAAGTCACAAATGTTATCACTGACACAGTATTGCGATTCATATCATAGAACAATTTACACGGTCTTTATAACCTGACAAGAGAACCCAATAATCTAATAAAGAATGCATACCAGCATCGCTCTTATAAAATATTCGAAAGCCAATATATTCTTCCTTAAGACTATATAATTGCATTTAAAATCATAACAACACAAGACAGCCTTCTAATATTTGATGAAAACTAAAATTATTTCGGGTTTTTAAATAGCTCTGTAGTTAAATACGTAACGAAAGAAATTGGTACGATTCAAATTTCCCGCTATTCGTTTTTTTTTTTCTTCTAAGTATAAGGCAAACTTAATCAAAACTACACGGCTTGATTAAAACTGTATAATATTTCTCCCTCATCTAAAAAGGCCGTCGTTATTTTCAAATACATAAAATAGGTGTGTTTTGTGTTTGCATTTAAAATTTAATGCTCGTTAAAAAAATATTATGTGTCGAATATAAAATGTAAAAATTATGTACTCTATATTAATGTATTCTGTGGTTTGCTTAATTGTATTTCCACCGTAGTCATAACCGTAGTATTTCCAATTTCCACCGATGTCCACGTTTTTTTTACCTTGTTCTAAACCATTAGCGACATCTAGCTACGAAATTTGGTAATAATTTATTCCATTTTATCTATAAATCGAAGTTTACGCCATCTATGAATTACTATGCAAAATATTTTGTAATGAGTTTGCCCAATAATTGATGATATATGACAACCAAGTACATGTACAATGCCTTTATTTAATAGATGGCGCTATATATATCAAAGTCGATAACGACCGTGTGCGTCACATCACTGCGCAATCAAGCACGGAAATAAAATAACAGCTGTTCTACAATATTCGCTCGGGCAACTCTGGCAGCAGCTGTACCACGCAGCCGTTTTCCTTGGAATCGCGTTTGTTTGTACGTTGCATTGCTTTCTCATTGTTGAACAACTCGCCGTGTGGTCTGGACTATTCTTTCATCCATTTTTCAACGTTTATTACTGTCGCAACAGTTTCAGTATTGGCGTTCGAAGTGTGTGAATCATAAATCTGAAGTCTACGTCGGCGCTATGTTTACCAAAATTCACAGTTCGTTGTTATTGTGACTCGGATTGAAATGACTCGTGAATACGTGGACCGCAAGAAGAGTTCCGCAGTGTTATGTTAATAGAATCTCTTTTAGATAGTGACTGTTGGAAATTTTGTTCTTGACAATGTCTAACACGGTTCCGACGAGTTCCGCGCTGAGGGCTTTGGCCTTAGAGTACAAGAGTCTCCAGGAAGAGCCTGTGGAAGGATTTCGAGTGAAATTGTTAGGGGAGGACAATCTGTTTGAATGGGAAGTGGCAATCTTCGGTCCACCGGACACGCTCTATCAGGGTGGATATTTCAAGGTGAGATTTTAATTTTTTATTGTCATTTAGCACATAGATTTGTATTTTTCTGATATTTTGTTATCAATACTTGAAAATGAAGTGCAATGAAATTAAGTATTTTTAATAATATCTGCTTTGTCTGGTGTGAAAGTCATAGTCCTGACGTATTACGACAATCGTGATTCGCGTCCCATCTCAGACGCAATTACTCTGGCAGCGCCTACTGTCACACGCGCATATTATTGACTACAATCTAGTTTAGTAACTCAAAAACATTGCACCAATGATTGATTACCAAGTGTGGATGTCATTTTATCACAATACTTTATTTCAATACACTGAATAGAACATTCAAAGAAAACAAAAGCAAGTACACAATGTTTATATTATACATGGAAGCAATTGATTAATGGAAGTAAACAATAGAAACAAAATTACACCCATATTTAAATTACTTAACTCTATTTAATTTTGAATATATGTTGCATTATATACAATGTTGTTAGGTTGCAGAAAACAACATGATTATTTCCAAATTATAAAAAAATATTTTATACCTATAGTTCAACTTACAGGAGAATGCCCATTCATAGTATTGGTCGTAAATCCCAATACCAATCAAATCAAATCACAATTTATTTCAGAATAAGAATTCCATGAAATGTTATTGACACAATGAGTTAAACTGTGTTAGTAATCAAATTAAATACTATTTTATTAAACCTTTACATTGTTCCACCCGTATCTTTTCTCGAGGACAGTCACAGTGGTCTGCAATCACTTTCAGATTACTGCAAATAAAATAAAAATAATACAATACTGCTTAAAATTTATTATAGCATTTTTATGATCTGTCTTCAAACATTTATCTGTTTTATCCCAGGCAACAGATTCAATATATACATTTTTCTCTACACAATCAAGTAGGACACTGATACTGTCTAAAAGTAACACTCAGATCTAAAAAAAGGTTGTCTAATTATTTATGGTAAACTTCTATCCTTTGCTGATGATATATACAAAATATCAACTCCCCCAAATTCTCAATTGTAGAAAAATCCTATGCTCAGTATTGCACAATTATGGGCAAATATAGTATAGCACAATACATTAGAATGTTTTCGAAGAACAGACTAATGCTTTACAAGTCTTATTATCTATTACAATAATTGATATTACAAATCACAATTGCTACTCGTTTTTCTAATATACAATAATATAACAATTAGGTTACTTTTACCGCCGCAATGTCTTTTTCTCCCGTGAAACAACACTGCGTAAATGCACTGTTGTGTTTCGGATTGAAGGACATTGTAGCCAGAGTAATACTGGACATATTGAGACTTAACATCTTATGTCTCAGGATGGCGAGCCCAGTGGAATGTTGCTACTGTTTATGAGCGGCCATATCACTTACCATCAGGCGAACGGCTTGCTCGTCTCGTCATTCATTGAAATAAAAAATACCTGCTACACAAGCATTAGCATTAACATGTTGACACACTTGACTTACATACATGTTTTTTTTTTTGGTGACAAGTTTATTGTGTCAATCACACATGCACTATTTTTACTTATATCTATACACAATACACCCAAGTTGAACTAGTGGATAACCAGAACTATGGCTTAAAATAGCTTAGGCTAACACACAAATAGGCTGGCTCAAATAAAATACTATAAAAAATCCCTAGTTAAAAACACTCACATTCTAATGCAGTCACTAAACATTGAGTGAACACATTGTCATATTATATATACCTACATCATGATAAATTTATTTATGTGAACAGCTCTTTGTACCTACTTGTAGTTTTAGATTGCTCTAAAATGATTTTTATTTTTTGTAGCATTGTGTTTCAAATTTAAAAGATTGTTTATTTCTTATTTTCTTTAAATATACTGAGCTGATGATAAACAACCATATAATTTGCGGAAAAGGAAATAGAGTGTAATAGAAATGTATTTAAGAAGCCAATATTAAATGTAATCTAATATATAAAATTCTTCTGTCACGGGGTGCGTAATCGAACTCCTCCGAAACGGCTTGACCGATTCTCATGAAATTTTGTGAGCATATTGAGTAGGTCTGAGAATCGGCCAACATCTATTTTTCATCCCCCTAAATGTTAGGGGTAGTCCAACCCTAAATTTTTTTTTTATTTTTTAGACAAAATTTTTAATTTCTATTTTTTTATGATACAACATACAAAAATACATACAATCCTCAATTTTCACCCTTCTACGATCAACCCTTATTTATAATAGCCATTTTAGTAATTTAATCATTTTTCCTCTCCGGTCGAAAACTGATCAATCGGCATTTAATTAGTTATCCCCGCCAGATGTCTACAGGTGTCACTTCTGACCCAGTAAACAGCACGGAGTAGGGATGAGAACGAAGCCGGTCTCCTGTTTCTCTCACACAATACGATTATTGTTTATGCATCAAGTGTAGTAGTAACGTTGACAATTATTATTTTGCTATCTCAGTGTAACTCTCATATTAAATTTTAATAATTCCTATTTTATATATAAGATGTATATGGATGTTTATGGAGAGAAGGGACATAAAGTAAAATAGAATCGAAGGTACGGGAGAGGGCTGGGATAGATGACAGATTTGTTAGGACGAATTGTAAATGCACGTTATAAAACGGGATGGATAATAAAGAGAAGGGACGGGACGGATTGGGAAGAGACTGAACAGGCGGATGAGACGGGATTGAGCCGGACAGTAGGATAGCTACGTCAAGTTTAGGCATACAAGAGTTTATACGAAAAACAACATGTATTTGGTGTGGAGTGGAATCAAAAAATATATGCACGCAGGCGAAGCTGGGTCGGGCCGCTAGTGGTAATATAAAATACTTAAAATCTGTAAAAACACATTTGTAATTCAAGCATACTTGAGTAATTCCAAAAAAAAAATGGCTCTGCTCTTGTTTTCATACATTATGTTTTCTTCTTCATTGTTAAGCTAACATTACCAATGTATCTTTTTGACAGTAAGAAGCATATGCCACGGTTTGATTATGTCTAACCACTGAGTCTGCTGCAAATAAATTTTGGATTTATAAAATATCTTATTAAAATAGATATAAATAACAACTAAGTAGTAAAATATACTTACATATGCAATCACAAAAAATCAATTGTATCTGTAAAATTTTCAGTAAATAGACTATAATATGATTAGTATAGCATATTCTTATTCTAGTTTAATAAAAAAATTGATAAATATTGTATACTAATGAAATCATGAAGCATATTCAAACAAATGAAGGATTCACAATTATTTTAAAATATTAATGTACTTACGTACATTTCTTTATACCATTCTACACAATATTAAGAAAATCTATATTGGTATAAAAATGAGTATAAGGATGATAATTTTCTACCATGGATGCTATGCCGCTTAAATTAAAATGTACATTCCTATACTGTTATATTATATTAAAGGTTGAACAGTTTTTACTAATACCTATACATATTAAACCCAGTTTTTTTATTTTAATAAAACATATTTGTAAGGAAACATTTTGTATGACCCAGTATTACATTGCATTTGAATTATTTAATGTCATGCCCTATTAATCTACTAGAAGCGTTATCTGAACACAAAAGATAATATTCTTGGTGCACAAACCTATATAATATACCAGTAATAATATTATATTGGACCTGTTATTTTACTCAATACTAATATGAAGTAACAAAAAACGTTCTTTACATTCACAAAAAACAACTACCCATGCTGTGAGGGATAAGATCAGGTAGATGACACAAAAATAATAGTTTTACAAAAACCATCATGTGTTGAATATTAAGAAATGTTCTATCACTGTCTTTAAAATATATTTTATCATACAGGGGTTTGAAATACAATTTATTATGTAAATATCACATAATAAATTTTCAGTTGCCTCAATAAATAATGTAAGTTTTTTTTTATAAAATTTGATTTTGGTATAATTTAGACTATTTTATTTGGATATAAATGTGGCAGGCTTTAAGATCAAATTACTGAAGATAAAATAACAGCTCGAATTTTCATTCAAATAAGGATTCCTTACAATATATCTAAGCATGAGATAGTCCATAAAACTCAAGTTGTTTTTCTTATATCTGTTCATAAGACGAGCCATATGATGTATTTAAGTATAACAAAACTAAAAACTTACTACTTACTTATTTATTTTGAAAGGTAATATACAACTAAATATTTTATGAAAATTTTAATTGTTCACCTGTCACTGTTATTAATATTGCAAAAAAAAAACGAAAAATCACATTCATTGTATGGGGGAGTACCCCCCTTAATATTTTAATTTGTTTTTATTTTTAGTACTTATTTGTTGTTATAGCAGTATAATACCATACATAATTTGTGAAAACAGCTTTTACCTATCACGGTTTTTGAGATGCAGCCTGGTGGCAGACAGACAAATAACCAAGGCTTAGTAATAAGGTTTTTACCTATTAGGTATGGAACCCTAAAAAGAAACACACAGTTGAATTGAGTTTCTTATTTTGAAAATGGTTAAAAATAAAAGTATAATTATATTAAATTATATAAAAATCACGCCAAAATAAATATTAAACTACTTAATTTAATAGATTTCCTCTAAATGGTGACAATGGTGGTTTATATCTATTAAACTTTCTGTCATAATACAAGCAAGCATTTTCAAAATCGTAAAGACTAAGTAGTTAAGTTAAGTTCGTAAGTTTTGTCTCCTCCGCCCAAACTGAATTCAATAGTCGTTGGAAAGGGGCAAAACATTCGATAGCATAAATAGGTTCCCAAAAAATATCTACGAATAAGACCGCATATGTAGAAGTAATCGTATTTTTGTTCACAATATCAAATAATCGATGAAATATGAATAGGGCTTACAGCGATTATGAAGATGATTACGAACCATTTTGAGTGTAAATGTTAAAATAATGTGAGTGTAAGTTTCCTTTAACGATATGTGTTGTAGTTGACCACTAAGCGCTATGTCGTCTTTGTTTGCCATCATATCATTTATGCCATTATACTGTTGACAGACTTCAGGCTGTTTAAGGAGTTCATCCATTTCGGGCGCTGTTTACTGAACTCAAGCTGTACCTTCTTTTGTTGCCTACGTTGCCGAATAAATATTGCTTCAAGTTGTATCATCGTATTTAATACGAATACAAACATTTATTGTGTTTACCGATATTGTGTCGACAACAAAATGACAATAATATTAACTAGACAAGATGTTTCTCTTTTTTTTAAGGTTCTAATGTAATTCAATTTTGTTTCAGGCACATATGAAATTCCCTCCGGATTACCCGTACTCACCGCCTTCTATTAGATTTTTAACAAAAGTGTGGCATCCAAACGTTTACGAGGTAAGTCTTATATTAACTTATAATGGCATGTAGCGTATCAATTAGTTAATCTATATACAGGGTATATCAAGACTGCTACCGAAAACGAAGCCGGGTGGTAGTTAAAGCGACTTCAGACACAATGCAACAGAAAAGTTGCAAAAAAAAGCGAAAAATTTTTTTTGTTATTTTTTTCCTATGACCATAGTTGGGTGGTAAATACATTTTTTACTAAAATAATAGTGTATATCCTATTATTTATAAATAATCTAAGGTATAAAAGTGTTTAAATTATGATTTTAGCAAAAAATATGGATTTACCACCCAAAAATGACGATATTTAAAAAATCATAAAAAATCATTGTCGCGTTTCTTTGCGAAATTTTTAGTTGCATTGTGTTTGTAGTCACTAATACTACCACCCAGCTTCGTTTTCGGTAGCAGTCTTGAGATACCCGGTATATTTTGCGCACTATTTACATGGGGCATGTTATTTCGGTCGTAAACAAGTTGAAATTGTAAAGATAAAAATAAAATAATATTTGCCCTTCCGTCACACAAAAGTGCATTAGTTAAGTGTTAAAATAGATCAATGCGTAAGTTTACTCGCGAGATATCATAAAATCAAAGCATCTAAATAAAGTAGAGGAGATAGACCTCATAATAAAATAGATTTTCAAATTGTCCATGACTACAAATAGTTTTTTTTTAAATATGTACTATCTATTACATCAATGCTAAGAGCTTATCTAAAGCAAACAACACAAAGACTATAAGGGGGTTTATAGATAGGCTTGACAAAGATAACACGGCGTCATTTGATGCAAGAGATGAAAGCCCCAGACCCCAGTATATGACAATAGCCGTCTTGCGGTTAGATAAACAAAAGAGTACAGTCTTGCACTACTTAGTACTTGTTACTATTTTAAACACGTGGGGACACAGAATACAATCTATGAGAAACGCACAGGCTTCCACATAACCCATCTTGGACTTGCTGCTAAATATATCCCAATAAATAGAAGATAATGTATAGTTTCTACAAGCTTCGCTGTAAGCCATGAAATCCCACTAAACATCCATCGCACACTCATGTACTAAACATGATGAATAACAATGACATACTGATGTAAATACAATATGTTTTGCCAAACGTTGTGTTTTAAATCGATATAAAGCAAACGGACGTACCTAGGGGGCATATGACCTAGTATTAGCGGTATTAATCGGATTACTTAGATTATCAACCAATTTCGTTTTTTGTTGAAACAGCAATTCATTTTTAGGAGACTAAAATTTAATCCTTTTAACATCTATGAAAACATTCATACCGACGTAGTGCCTGTTAACCCAGATAAGCCTGAAACAATTATTTTTTGTAAATCATCAGAACTAATGATTTTCTTTAATTTCATTACACTCAAGACGAATAAAAAAAATATTGAAAAAATTATCTGCCATAAAGCTTTCCGGGAAATGACCGTCCTATATATAGGACAGTAGGATAATAGGTAGCAAGTATAGTTTAGTATTGATATTGACCAAATTGAATATAAAAGGTATATTTACTGATTAAAAGTGTACTAAATATCTACATGAGTCATGGACATGAATGTCGTGAAAGAAAAAGTCAAATCTACCCACATAATTTTTTTAAATTTCAAGCCTATCTACTGAAAATGACTTCAGAACCTATTATTTCTGACCATATTATTTCTCGCAAGAAGCTGCCTAACTTGTAGGTTTGTTTTTGCGATTACTAATGTGGTCTCTACCGTGTTGTCTTTGAACAAAGATAACTGCTACTGGAATTATTGTGTTTGTTGGCTAGTTATTCAGCGTCACATTCTCAACCACTGAGTCGTTTTTTACTCTGGCCTATCAAATTGTTCCAGTGCACTTGATGTAAGCTTAGCGCGATCCAAACAGGGTATCTAATGGATATACACAAGCTGATCCCTGAATGCGATACACTTGCATGGGTCATCGACGAGTTTTCCATCAGTGTATATGATGACAGCCCTACACGGTTCGATAACCAACACACGGCAATATGGTAATCAAGCACATTGCCAGCTGTTGGTACTTGGACAATCTCACTCGACGAATGAAACGCAACAGCGAAGATGCTGCTATACAGTTCATCTGTGAGCTAGTAGAGCCTCCTTGGCTGAGGAGACATGTGTTTCGTAGCTTTAATGACTTACAGCAAAACTCTACCACTTACAAAAGACCTTATACAAAAATCTACATTAGTGTGTCAATAAATGTTAGTCAAAAATGATTATATATATATTGAGTTACCTCTCAGTATTTTTTCCATCATCAGAAAAGATTTTATCATCATAATCCACGCGATAATTATGACATGCGCCTGTAATAGTGTCCATACCGGGTATCTCAAGACTGCTACCGAAAACGAAGCTGGGTGGGAGTTTTAGTGACTACAAACACAATGCAACTAAAAATTTTGCTAAGAAACGCGACAATTTTTTTTTTATAATTTTTTAAATATCGTCATTTTTGGGTGGTAAATCCATAGTTTTTGCTAAAATAATAATTTAAACTCTTTTATACCTTAGAGACTTTATAAATAAAAGGGTATACACTATTATTTTACGAAAAAATTTATTTACCACCCAAATACGCTCATATAAAAAATATAACAAAAAAAAATTGTCGCTTTTTTTTCCCACATTTTCTGTTGCATTGTGTCTGAAGTCGTTTAAACTACCACCCGGCTTCGTTTTCGGTAGCAGTCTTGATATACCCTGTATAAAGTTACCCCGTATTATCCTACCGTCCTATATACCGGGTATCTCAAGACTGCTACCGAAAACGAAGCCGGGTGGTAGTTTTAGTGGCTACAAACACAATGCAATTAAAAATTTCGCCTAGAAACGCGACAATTTTTTTTATGATTTTTTAAATATCGTCATTTTTGGGTGGTAAATCCACAGTTTTTGCTAAAATAATAATTTAAACTCTTTTATACCTTAGAGTATTTATAATTAAAAGGGTATATACTATTATTTTAGGAAAAAATGTATTTACCACCCAAATATGGACATAGGAAAAAAATAACAAAAAAAAATTGTCGCTTTTTTTTGCAACTTTTTCTGTTGCATTGTGTCTGAAGTCGCTTAAACTACCACCCGGCTTCGTTTTCGGTAGCAGTCTTGATATACCCTGTATAGGACACTACTTTTTATCCCTAATTATTTCCACTTTCCGAAGTATTATATTGAGGAACGAGTTTTGGAAAATAAGGAACAGGCTATCTAGAATAAGAAAAATGTGAAATATAAAACTGTACTGTAATCTACAGTTTTTTATACCTACCTTTCGTGCACGTTGTCTGGGGCACACTTTTATTGTGTACTTTGAAGTGAAATATTTCTATGAAATGTATTTATATCATTGATATTCTATTTTTTTATAATAAAAAATAGTCTCTTTACTTCAAATAATAACAAATAAAATCAACCATTTAAATGGTTAGTTCAATATATATTTTTTATTTTGACTTATCTGGGTTAATTATTGAAATTATATTTTATTACTCACTGTTTTTTTTTTTAATTGGAAACCAGACGCTCATGAATGGGTTAAAAAGTAATTTTGAAAATGTCCTTCGAAACGGGGTATTACAAAGACAAAAGACTTGTGTGCCTTAATTATCATTGGTATCATAATTATCTATAATTAAACCAATCACTCCAAAATATAATGTTGCTTTAGAAATTGTGCTCCCTAAAGACACAGTTTTGTTACGCAAACGAAGCTGCCAGCAATAGCTAACTAATGTATTAGAAGTCTCATATGCCAACTGGTTGGGATAACCGCTCCACCTCTCTCTGACTTCTAAGTAGCGTACATACGCTAGACATTACTAGCATGAATATATTTTACACATTTGGCTAGTACAAGGTTTGCGAATCAAGACAAATGCCAAACTATTGAAATAAGTATTATAATACAATGGAGTGTTGCGGCCTTCATAAACCACCTTCAAGATTTCTGCCACGACTACAGTATTAAGCCCTTAACAACTGATTATGTATTCGGGCGTGTTGTATCGAAATTATTGTTTATATTTTATACCAATAGACCAAGTGTCTAGTTATAGATACTTCTTCTCCTTCTTCTTCTACCTGGCGCTATCCCGGCCGGTGCTAGGTTCCGCAAATGTGGTGGGTGCAAATTATAGATACTATTCGATAATATTATGCCCTTGGCAATTGATGACGTATTCATGCTTGATGTGTCAGTATTATGTTCACCAGTAGACCAAGTATTATGAACAAATACTTTGAAGTTACATGGTGCAATTGGTGAAATTCATGTCATAAGATATAATTTCATGGATAAATGACAAAATGTCTGTGTAATGTATTATAATGGCGTACACGAACCGTAAAAAACAACGCAACGACGTTACTTTCCTACTAGGCCTTGCGGAGAGCTAACCAAAAATACAAGACCTCACTCGCGAATTATATTTGCAACCTCCAAGGCAGAGCTACATTTAAACGAACATTTCCCTGCGAGGCATTGAGCCATGTCCGCATAACAATTACAATAGATTTTAAACTCGAATACTTACAGGAAAAACCACCAAACAATAGCAATTGTTGGCAAACCTAAACTATTTCACAGCTCGTGTATAGCAATACAAGTTATTGAATTTCTCATAGAATTAATAAAATACGCTTTACGTATTAGTTTTGTAAATTATAAGTATTGTTGTTTGTAAATATAAAAGTTTACACATAGCACAATAACGGAACCGATGACGATTGTTATCTGACATTGGATTCCTAGTGTATTTAACTACTTATTTATCAATGCAAGTTCACACTGTTAATTATTACGAACTAAAACAGTATGGCGCCAACAGATACAAGATTATAATCATTAAGGATAAAGAATAATAATCATAGGTTATGACAAATATTGAAATAATTACAGTATTAGGCGTATACGCGATAACCCCGCGTGGTAACAGCACTTAAAAATCTATAAAACCAGAATATTGAAGTAAATAAACAGAAACATTGCAGAAACTGAGAAAACCTAAAGCCTTGGAATGAAAAATTCTAGAAGAAATTTCGTTGATCGTGCGGGCATACGCTAGGAAAAGGGTAAAACACGTAGACGTGAAATACACCTTGAAGTTAAAAACTTGGTTTAAATTATGTTTCCAAAATTTGCCGCATTGGAAGAGTAATAAAATTGTATAGTAAAATACCCTTGTAAAATTTTGAGCAACAGCGCTTATTTATATATGTACTAGTGGTCGCCCAGTGGTCGAAATTCGACCAAATCAAGAAGAGAAAAAGATTTTACCTGTATGATGATGTTGTTATTCTGATAATTCGTGCACATTTAAATGTACGTATCTCTCAAAATCACTTATTTATCCTGAAGTATTATGCAATTACTGAAATCGTACGTACGTACTACAATAATTGCTTTGAACCAGCAATAGCAAAATATTTTTTTTGTACCTGAATGTTGTTATTGCAGATTGCTGCTACAGAACTTTCTTTATGCATATAATGATAGTCCGTGTACATTTAAATGTATGTTACTGCTACACAATTTGTATAAGCGCTCAGTATTTCACGTAGTATTCGTCAAATAAAACTTTTCTGTTTGACATTCAATAAAACCACAGTAAACAAGCTTTTCTGTTTGACATTCAACTATGTCTATAATGAACAAAAGAAACAATTTGACCAAAGAGTATGTATACGTGTACAAATACTTGTGTATGCGTGTGTCAAATGCGTGCTGGTTTGTGTAATGTTTTATTTATTGATTTAATATACTTTTTATGCATTATTATTAAAATCTTTTTTTTTTTATTAAATGTGGCAAATAAAACTTTTTTTTATATGTCTATGTCAGAAGAACAAAATGAAAAAGAAAAGAAACAATTTGACACCAGAATATGTATGCGTGTACAAATACTTGTGTATGTATGTGTGTGTGAAATGCATGGTAGTGTGTTTAATCTTTTATTTTTTTATTTAATGTACTTTACAAGCATTATTATTGAAAAATATTAGCGTTCTGCACTTCTCCTACACATAAACTATAAGTGTGCCAAATTTTATGCCCCTGCGTCCGCGCAATTTTCGTAAAAAGGGGTCCAAAGTTTTTGCATCACGTATTAATATATAGATTTATTTCGAAAAAGCTTAAACCAAATTTCATTTCCGTAGTTGTAAAAATTCTATATCAATTTGATAGTATGGCAATTTAGAATTAACGTACGCATTTTTTATTTTGGAAGAATAAATTTATTTTGTAGCAAAAAAAAATGCTCGGCATCCACAAACTAATTCTACTTAATAATTCATCTCCACTGGTTGCTCCATAGTAGCTTAAAAATCGCAAACAAACAAAGCGTTTAAGATTTAAGTCCATATAAAAGTATGTACATACAAAAAAAGCGCAAGTTGTGTTGTTGCAAGGGTGAAGTCGACGGGAAATAAAAATAACGATATAAAAACTGAAGTGCGTATGGGAAAGCCCTGCAAGTTCGCTAGAATAAGTATCCAGTCTGCCGTCATACTGCCATTCGCGATTCATGCTTCAACTCATCAGAACTGATGAGTTGAAGCAATTGCTACAACTTAACTTGAAACTAGATCATTGCTCAAATAAGTATTTGAATGTAATTTGGTTAAATTCGTTGTTTTAAGCTTAATGAAAACCGTGCTGTACCGTTTTAAACTGTAGCAGATCAACATTGAAAAATCTACAGAAGAAATAATTTAGGCTTTTTAAATTCCTACTGCCAGCTGTTGAGCTTCTTTTATTTCGCCCCTGGGCAAACGCTGGGTACGCCTGTATACACATAGATGGTGTACACATGCTCTTAATGCAATTGCGCTTTGTAAGTTTTAACAAAAATCTCGAGACTGACTGAGTTGTGGATGGCGCATTAAATAATTAAGTCGAGTTTTTAGCAAATTGCAGCATAAAACCACTTTGTGCTTGCTGTTTTAATGTATAATTATTCATTAATTTTACACCAGCTCTATAAGATATATCGAAAACAAAATTTTATATATATAAATAACTAGCGGCCCGGCCCAGCTTCGCCCGGGTACAAATAGATTTCTGTACAATAATATATACGTATTATACATATAAACCTTCCTCTTGAATTACTCTATCTATTTAAAAAAACCGCATCAAAATCCGTTACGTAGTTTTAAAGATTTAAGCATACAAAGAGACATAGGGACGTAGGGACAGAGAAAGCGACTTTGTTTTATACTATGTAGTGATTGTATATTTCGATAAGTAATTTTAAATTATAATTATTATAATTCTGTAAAATATCTTTACATAAGTTTTTCCAAGAAAGGTGGAGGATTTTTTTTTTTATAAATCGCACATTATCATACTTTAGTTTTATAAACTCTCTTGGATGAGGTTCTGAACGCACCAAAAAATAAATAATTTAAATGATGAATATGTATGCACACTATAAAATGAAATAAACAAATAATCATTAATATTTAAAAAATGCTTATTGATTAATATATTTTCTAATATATTGTATAATTGCTACAACAGTGTGCTAATATTAAATGTATGTGATATTTAAAACACAGTACTGCAAGTTGTATATTCTCTGTTTTAAATAGAAAAAAGACAAGAGTATTATACCTCGGCTCTCACATCCGACTCTCCCGATGACGCATGTATTAAATATTCTTAATTATTTGACTCATTTCGTGACTCAGCCACGCAAGCTTTGAACTTGTTCGATCGATTCATAGAAGTTGACAACACTTATACGCATATTTTGGCCAATATTGTTCTCAAAATAATGTATTATCAATTTGATTATAAATAGAAACAACAACCAAAAAATCTAGTATCAATGATTATATTGAACGGAAACCACAAAAGGTCATCATTACTTTATCGTGCGCAGTAACATACATTCTGTAATTCTAATTAGTTATTACATTGTTACCATGGCTTTGTATTACATTGTGTATTTTATCTGGATATGCTCTATAGATTAAAATACATTCAAGGAGTATATGCCATCACAAGTTCTGTGTTTAAAACTTATCACGCATTGTTTACACTAAATAAAAAAGTATTTATTCCACGCCAAAACTATTAAAGAGACAATTGAAATACTTATTATTTCTATATCTTATGAGTTCAGTGGTAGAAACTAGAAACAACTGGTCCCTGTATCCCATTGACCTCCACTATACAGTCATATTTGAAATTGAAATGTATGTGTTGTCTATTATTATTTGCATATTAATATTTGCATTTCTCACATGTACTGAACGTTGGAGGTTAAGTATTGAAATGAGGTGCAATGTAAGATTTAAGCACAAAGCTGTGTGCTCGGTGTTCCTAGGATTACGACACAATCCCGGCGTCTATGCTGTGACCCCACACCGAATCATTTCACACTGCATCACGGTTTGACCCACTTTAAGTAATTTAACTTCGACATTATTATTTTATTACAATTGTGTAGTACATTGTCACCTTCGAATAATAGAAGATTTCCTAATTGAGAATTAAACAATCGATCATGAATTTTAATGTTAGGATTACACATCATAAACTTCATGGTTATAAAAACGCAGAAATTTGAAAGACGAGGTGCAATCGTCAACGATTAAGCACGCCCAAGGCTAACTGAGATGCGACACCATGCATCCATTATCCATAAGCCAGTTTGCAAAACAAAGTGACTGTTTTGTTTTATTCATCTACGAAAACATATTCTCTTTTTCAATCTTTACCCAAACAACAAGGTAAAACGTACATAATCATATTTGCGATACTTTTCTCGCAAGATGTATGTAAAAAAAAAGATTTTTATTTTAAACATTCGTTATTTTTTCAGAAGTATCACAAGTAAGTAGTGCACTCAGAAAGAAGCAAATCTTCCGTAGCTCGCCTTGAAATTGCAGTGGAGCACATCATTTTATATCTTAATAGGAAGTGCAGCTATAAAAAACGGATTTACGGAGTGTTTCCCACTTGTATCCCATTTATAATTTCTCGAAACTGCACCGCGGCCGGTACTTTCGCAGCGAGCGAGCAATACCGTTAGCTTTTAGAAGAGTCAACTGTGTGTCGGCAACGCAAAATAATGTAGGTAGGTAGTGGTCTGGGGTCATCATTCTATACGCCCGATTCACGCCGTGACGCGCTCGACCGTCTACTGCCCAATATTTTTCTAGAATCTTCTCATTCCATAAAATACCTACTGCACTCAAGTGAACTATAATAACGCAGTAATTAGCAGTTATTTACATATCAACGTCGGAACATAAGAAACAGTTGTTATTTATAGCTTTTCTGAAAACATAAATGCCCATCCACAGCGATAAATGTTTATTTTAACGTTCTTTGCTCCACCGCAAAAGGCACGGCATGTATTGATTGAGAAAGATAGTTTTTACCTCAATTGTTTATGGTATGTCGGGATAAATGGTGCTGATACAGCTTTATAAATTGGAAATGTAATGCTAAAACATCTTATGTATGTTTCTCGAATCTTACATAGATTGTTTTCTGTTGAAATAAAACACACGAGTTTTGGAATGATTGATAAGTTATTATCTTAAAGTTACAACCTCAGTATCGGTAGGCATTCCCTATGGAATCTTAACAACGTTGCAAACCTCCAATCGGCAATCAGTAACGTTTCAGCTTTTATGAAATTTCATAATTCAATGAGACGTCCACGAAAAATTGGCGTCAAACAGGATGTACTTAGTGCACGGTTGAACGACCTTACATGAAGCCAACTGCCAATGGTTACCGACCAATATTTAATTGAAACGCATATGAATCACCTCGTAGTCAATGAACTAAGTTATTATATGGCAAAAAAACAAATAAGTGGTACATACAATATTAATAAACGTTTACTATTGAACTAAAACTAGACAATCAAGAATTAACGACGCATCAATTTTAATGACGTCCCATTATCATTGAAATAGCTTCGCTAACGGTTAAAAAGCATTCAAAATATAATTTGGCGCTTTATCAACAAGCGTGTTTTGGTTTCCTTGTAAAGAGGCGTTCTCTGACGGTCAGCATGTCCATATCTGGCAGTCCTCCGGCCTTGGGGTAATTAACCTTATTCCTCTCGACCTGCGTCGTTGCTACTTTGAACTTGTGCTACATTCACATGCGAATCTTTAAATAACGCAACGTGGACTCGATTTCATCTCAACAGTGGACGGACCGTGCCAACATTTCAATAGCAAAATTTTATTGGGCACGTGGTTGCTTTACAGTTGCGCGTATCAAAAGGGTTAATCAGGTCATCGATTGTCAAACAGAGGGCGAGTTATCCTACAACCTTGACAACTCGGGTGAAGGTACAACAACCGATAGCCTCGTGCATTTTCTTTTAAATCGTCTGGAGGTCTTACGCCCAAATACTGGAACGCAACTTAAATATAAATGGCGCTTAACTACGTTAATCCCGATTAAATGTACTGGCTAAGTGGGCCGTGCGCTGTTAAGAGCAACTTATTATTTGAATGGCTTTCCAGTATTCGGGCGTTAACCTTGTTAAATGGCGTTAACGCCGTTAACTGCGTTAGACATAACGAAAACAGAAAACCCTCGACACATAGGGAAATCTGATTCAGGTTTATCAATGACTAGAAATATAATGCTTGTGTGGCTTTTTACAATACATAAATACTGAAGAAGCATGAATCGTTTTCTACCAATATTTAAAATTTACATCTAGAATCTACTAGTTTAATTCAAACTGCGTACCATGGCCTGGCAGTGAAATTGGCTGAGAAGCCGTCGTCTAATCACTTCATAACTATTGTTGGTGTGACGCCACAAGGAGCGTATTGCGAATGTCGTCAACCTCCCGATGGCCTTGGACTTCAGAGGCGAAAATCGATCACGTTGCCTGTGTTTGAAGCGCTATTTGGATCAAAACATGGCATAGTGACCTATGTAAATAATTCTAAATAATAAATTGTCGGAATCTGACGCGGGGGCGCTTTCATAAGCGGACGTATGCATCAGCGGGGCTTTCAACCCACTGGTATTCTACTCAAGGTCCTCAGACGATATATAGCACCACTTTACTACTAAAATGTAATAGCACTCCATTAGGTACGATGTAATTATCTTTTCCTTTGTTTAAACAAAGATAATATTTTACACGGGGCAGGCTTATCTAGGATATGTAGTTCACAACTATAATCATGTAATTTTGTACGTGGTAAATATCAATGAACGAAGTCAGAGGGTAGATTCCGATTCCAAAGCAATTAATCGGTAAGGAAATGATGATTGACGATGCTAACATTCAATTACATGTATGAACAATTTGTATGTATAATAAAGTACAATAACAAGTCCTGAGAGAGCTTTGATGAAATACAAGTTTTATTAATGAAGTACAAGTTGTATAATTTTGAAATTAAGGATTTGGTACACCGCGTCTATGCAAAGTATATCGCTAGACGCGTGGGAGAGTTTCAACGTATCTCCGTTAATGCTCGTGTAAACATATATCGTGTATTTGAAGTGTTTCCCGATTTAGAGGTCAGAACACACGCAATTTCTTTGTGAGGAAGAGCGGTGTGATCTGATGGTGTATATTTAGCCGAGGGCGTCGCTCCCCCAGCGTCACCCGTGTCTGCGGCTTTTGCTCTATCATCGTGACTATGTTACAATATCACGCTATTATCTTTTTAATTACTTCAATCACTGTCACTAGTAATTGCCTTTTTTACATCTAATTACCCGCAATAGCTAACAATAGATACGGTGGAGTAAATCCTATATATCTTAACATTATCGGGAAATCGTATCGAGTATTGCAATATACATATGTTAGTGGTGAAATCGAACCGCTTGGACTATATTTGCATATTACAGCTCAAACAGAAATAGTGGATTGACGTCTTAATATGATGTTGAAGTCCTTACATAAAGCTTGATACGACTCGTGTCAGTGGATCAAGAGCCAAAAAATACCGTTAGGTAGAAGCGTTTACTTTCACGTGATTGTGTGGCTGTGAAATGTTTTCCAACCTAATAAAATATAATATTTGTTTGAAAACAAAATAGTTTTAGGATATAACAACATAAGCGCAACGGGTGTGCATAGTGGAGATCAAAGAGAATCAAAGAAACGCATTATGGCGTCGGTGCACTGTATAAGCCAGATAAATTGTAATGGGGAATATGGACGTGACTTAAATATGGTCAATTTTTTTTTGTAAGCTTTATTGCTACTGAAAACACACTATACAATAATTTTTAAAATTTATTTTAATTTAATAGTGAAATTTAATCATCAAAAAGTGGCTGTTTTAAAATTTCCGCGCAAGTTTCCGAAACGCACCATTATTGGTGGATGAAAATGTGACGTCAGTTTTACACGAGAGGTCTGCTGTCAACAAGGTATTTGTATGGTTTCTTTTCTGAGGAATAATTGTTTTTGTATTGTGTCATTGTTTATTTTATATTAAGTTAATAGTTTTATGTGTTCACAGTATCAATCAATTGTAAAGAGAATTAATGCCATTATTTTGTATTTAATCTAATTTTCTGTATCCTCTTCAATGTGAAACCCAGAAATAATAGAAAGATTAATAAAACTAGTCACGAACTTGCCTCTTACTCTAATACTTCTTAATTCTTCTTTACTGGTGGTAGGTCTCTCATATGTGAGATACCATCTGGGTAGGTACCACCGCAATGTCTATTTCTCCCTTCAAACAGCAGTGTAAATGCACTGTTGTGTTTCGGATTGAAAGACATTGTAGCCAGAGTAACTACTGGACATATTGAGACTTAACATGTTATGTCTCAGGATGGTGAGCGTAGTGGAATGCCAAGCATTGCTTTGTAATTCAAGGTGTTTGGTTTTACTACTGTTTATGAGCAGTCGTATCGCTTACCATCAAGCGAACGGATTGCTCGTATCGCTGTACATTGAAATAAAAAAAATGATGTTTTTATTCATCTGTAATACTTATACTCATACATACATAAGGATATATAAATATAATTCTTAATAATATCTTAACGACTTTTCGTAAACTAGGTTATGTTTTTGTAGAGGTTTGTAAACAAAACAAGTAGGTAGGTAAACGTAAGAATTATTTGTATATGTATTTTACTTAATTTTAATATCCTAACTTACATCGAAATGGTCTTCACAATAATATAAACAGCTCAAACTCGATACATTGTCTCTTCTCATCGCCTTGTACCACTTTATCCTTACATTTTCACCTTTCGGCATAAGGAAATATACTTTGTCAGGTGCAGTGTTTATGTTATTTGGGCACATAGGAACGACACAATATTTGTAAAATGGTTTTTTGTGCTTTTCCCTGGTAATTAAGTCGATATTCACTCACTTTCTTTATTTTCTGATAATTTTTTGAACCAAACACTGCTGTTGACATCGAACATGTGTAATCGTGACGTCACGAAAAAGCGCGCCAAAATGGCCGCGTTTAAATCGCCCAAAATTGATAGCGATTTAAATATTTAATTTGTTGCATAATAGTTTATATTTTTTGGACGTGATATTTGTATGTTTGGTAATGTAATGACTAGTAAAATCGTATAAAAAAATTAAAAAAAATCATGCATATTGCCCATTCCCGGGTCACATGCAAATCTTAATTCTGCTAGTTATCAAAGTTCTATATCCCTTATCTCACCAAGAGACTCTATTGCAGATATTAGGGTGGACTTGTAACTGAAAATAGATTTATATGCGAAACCTATGTTGCTAAACAATAAGAGAACGACAAAAACGGACAATCTGCTAGGCAAAGTATCACGATAGCGGTATGTAGGTCATACGAATATAAGAGTAGGCCGTCGACGTACACAAAAACTTCCGATTTAGCAGAATGTATATGGTTGGCGACGCAAAATGCTGTACAATTGTGCAATTTATATTGACTAGCTTGGCGATACGGAGACTGTCAAGGGCGGGCAGAACGCTGGCTGTTCCGGGCTACGAACATGATCGCTCATTTCCGCTATCACCTTAAAGATACTCGCACTAACATCATTTGAATAAGCTGACAGGTATTGTTTACCGTGCACTAGACACAACAATTACGTGTAATCAATGGTGGTCTTAAGCCAATATATTGAGTAAATGCTACGTATCGTTCTGACCTTTACTTTTAAGGTAAAATCAACATCCTTCTTGAGATTACAGGAAATGTACTCAAAGCCGGTATGATTAATGATTTTAATTATACTGGCTGCCAACTGTACATTAATCGGGTAATAGAATGCCTTGCACGTGTTAATAAAAATCCTTTGGATATCTGCAAAACGGGCGTATAATAGATAAGGTGGAATGCTAGGAAATCGCGGAATCAATGTAAGACGTGAGGTCAACTCTAACTCACTCCAATTGTGTCGAATTGAATAATGTTCATCCACTTTTCTAAATGGTATTACTATTTGCGGACGATATCGTCATAATGGCTGAATCCGTGCAGGATTTGCACCATATGTTGACCAGCTTAGCTGATTCTTCAGCTCGCATCGGTCTCCGGATGAATTTGGATAAAACCAAAATAATGTTGAATAAACATATTGATCCGGAACCGATCGTTGTGCACGGAGCTCCTCTTGAGGTTGTTTCGGAATATATCTACCTCGAGCAGAAACTGCAATTAGGTAGAAACAACTTTGAGAGTGAAGCTCGAAGAAGAATCCAGCTGGGCTGGGCAGCATTTGGGAAACTTCGTCGGGTCTTCTCGTCGCCAATACCGCAAAGCCTGAAGACGAAAGTCTTCAATGAGTGCGTCCTACCCGTAATGACATACGGTGCCGAGACGTGGACACTGACGGTGGGACTGGTTCACCAATTCAAAGTCGCTCAACGAGCAATGGAGCGGGCTATGCTCGGTGTTTCCCTGAAGGATAGAATCAGGAATGAGGTTATCCGACAGAGAACCAAGGTGACCGACATAGCCCAGCGTATCAGCAAGTTGAAGTGGCAGTGGGCTGGTCACATTTGTCGGAGAACCGACAACCGTTGGGGTAGACGTGTTCTCGAGTGGAGACCGCGCCTCGGTAAGCGTAGTGTAGGACGCCCTCCAACGAGGTGGAGCGATGATATCCGAAAAATGGCTGGCAGCGGTTGGAGACGTTGGGCTGAAGATCGAGCCCAGTGGCGTGCCATAGGAGAAGCCTATGTCCAGCAGTGGACGCGAATAGGCTGATGATGATGATGATGATGATGATGATGATTACTAAGAATGGAGTCAGGATCCTTATTATTCAACATACGTAAGGAAGCGAAAAAGAAACTTTTATAAAATATACTTTAATAACTGGCGAGGACCACTCGCCATATACTATCGTTATGCGATGTTCGTGGTATATTTCGTATAGAAATAGGAGAAGGAGTAAGAAACTTTTTATTTATCCCTATAATATGTAATACAATATTTAAATAGGTTATCCTGATTAATATCCTTAATATAGTATTATGTATACCGGGTATATCAAGAGTGCTACCGAAAACGAAGCCGGGTGGTAGTTGTAGTGACTAAAAATACAATGCAACTAAAATTTTCGCTAAGAAACGCAACAATTATTTTTATTGTTTTTTACATATCGTCGAGTTTAGGTGATTAATCCATAGTTTTTGCTAAAATGATAATTTATGTCTTGCACACCATAGCGTCTTTGAAAATTGTACACTATTATTAAAGAAAAAACTATATATTTACCACCCTAATTCCACGATAGAAAAAAAATAACTAAAATAAAATCGTCACAATTTTTTCACAAAATTTAGTAGCATTATGTCTGAATTCACTAACACTACCCAGCTTCGTTTTCGGTAGCAGTCTTGAGATACCCTGTATACATAGTTTGACATCTATATCATATTTTACAAGAAGGAGATACAAGAAATATTATGTATTTATAGGTTTGGATTAAGAAATTTAGATATTAGGCTTTTTGGAGTATACATAAAATTTTCTATAGGGACGGAAATTGAAGCGTATAATCCATGAAATTGATCGCAAAATAGTGTAGTCTTTGGTCTGACCAGGTTATGCGGAAGTTTTGTAAAGCCGATTGTAAAATCGAATGTTTCGCTCGATACGCCAGTTTTTTGCCGCATTTTGTGTGCACGTAACCATTGTGTAGGTAATCTGTAAACTGAGGGAGGCAACAATAGATTTTACATAACATTCGTGTTGCCCGCCTCTAACGCAACGAAAATGAAATCTGCTTCACAACCATGAAGCATTAAATCGTATAAAGATTTAATAACATCGGCCTTCGTTGCCAACTGGCTGTTACGCAAACTTCATGTCCGAGACAAATATCGAACCGGCTATGGAAGGTATACAGACGGCTTATCCCGGTACATGTGAACATTAACACTGTTTTCCGGTCCTAATAGACACATTTACTTTGAGTATCACGTAAATTGGTCAGGGATGCTCCTATCTAGTGGTCATGGCCTGCCCTAGTATAGGTGCTACGAGTACGCGACCTCGGCCCCCGAGCTACTGCAGTCACCTTAACTTCCCGTCCGTGACTGCAGTATCCACTCCCTCAGGCCATACTCTCCTTTCCTATAACATCCTTTACCCACAAATCCTATTTCCTTTCCCCGGTTAATGGCGGGCAGCAGCGTCATTAACGCCAGTCCCCTACTGCGCTCGCCAACCCGCCTGCCAAGCGTGGCGAGTATTGGCAAATACCCCCTTAATGGCGACACTTATAGAGACCAGGCCCCCAGTCCCCGGCAGCCCCACTATTCCTGGCTATGGTAGCAGTCATGGTTACGGTGGGGCAGGGGGTGCTAAGAATCCCCGGGTTGGCCCCGGCTACCACCCCCGACGACGACTGGCCCTGGTAACACACAACATTCGCACATTGAGGACAGACGAGAAGATTGTCGAACTGGAAGAAGAATTGAGCAGGTTACACTGGGATATTCTGGGGTTATCGGAAGTCCGAAGAATCGGGGAGGATACGATAACCCTGAAGTCTGGTAACCTGCTCTTCTACCGGGGGGACGACCAACAGTCCCGAGGAGGTGTCGGATTTCTCGTCCACAGGTCTCTCATCAACAACATCGTATCCATCGAAAGTGTGTCGAACAGGGTAGTATACCTTATACTCAGAATATCCAAAAGATATTCGTTGAAGGTCATACAGGTATACGCGCCGACCTCGACACACCCAGATGAAGAAGTAGAGGAGATGTATGAGGACATAAGTCGGGCCATACATACTTCCAAAACCTACTTCAATGTTGTTATGGGGGACTTCAACGCAAAGTTGGGCAAGAGAAGCGATGCAGAGTTGAAAGTGGGGCAATTTGGACATGGGCAACGGAACCCCAGTGGTCAGAGGCTGGCCGACTTCCTGGAGAAAGAGGGACTCTTTGCGATGAACTCTTTCTTCCAGAAGCCGCCTCACAGGAAATGGACCTGGCTGAGTCCTGACGGTTCTACGAGAAACGAGATAGATTTCATCTTGACGACGAATAGACGGATATTCAGAGATGTCTCTGTGATCAACAGGGTGAAAACCGGCAGTGATCACCGAATGGTTAGGGGCACCCTGAATATCAATGTCCAATCGGAAAGGCGTCGCTTGATGAAATCTACGCTCCGACCAACTCGCGCCCATATCCAAAACCCCGAGAGCTTTCAACTCGAGCTGACAAATCGCTTTGATTGTCTAGGAGAAAACCTTGCAGTGGACGAGCTAAACAGCAGTTTGGTAGAAGCTGTCCATACGGTGGGATCTAAGTATTTTAGACCTCGCCGTAGAGATAGACCACAAAAACTCTCGATCCACACTCTTGACCTCATGGCCGAACGTCGATCTTTAGCGCTGCAGTCTTCCGTTGACGCCGAAGCATATCGGCGGCTCAATAGACAGATCTGGAAGTCCTTGCGACACGATGTCCGTGCTCACAATACTGTGAGCATTAAGGAGACAATTGAGCGGAACGGAGGCTCCAAAGTGTTTGCAAGAGACTTGTCTATTGGGCAAAGCCAGTTGTCTAGGCTGAAGACGGAAGACGGCCGCGTAGTATCGACGAGGGCAGAGGTATTAAGGGAGATCGAGAGGTTCTACGGACAGCTTTATACCTCGGTTGCCAAACCTGCTGTTAGCTCGGCCGAAGACCCGAGAGCCGAGTTGATCCGACACTTTAGCGATGATATCCCGGACATCAGCCTGTGTGAGATTGAGATGGCCCTGAAGCAACTTAAAAACAACAAGGCGCCGGGCGAGGACGGAATAACTTCAGAGCTTCTGAAAGCGGGCGGAACGCCGATACTGAAAGTCCTTCAGAGGCTCTTCAATTCCGTTCTCTTCGAGGGCTCAACGCCAGAGGCATGGAGCAGGAGCGTGGTGGTACTGTTCTTCAAAAAAGGTGATAACACTTTGCTGAAGAATTACAGGCCCATCTCGCTCCTGAGCCATGTCTATAAGTTGTTTTCGAGGGTCATCACAAATCGTCTCGAACGCAGGTTTGATGACTTCCAGCCTCCCGAACAAGCCGGTTTCCGAAAAGGCTTTAGTACCATAGACCACATCCATACGCTTCGGCAAGTTATACAAAAAACCGAGGAATATAACTTGCCGCTTTGTTTAGCGTTTGTGGACTATGAGAAAGCCTTTGATTCGATCGAGACTTGGGCTGTGCTACAGTCTCTCCAGCGGTGCCATATCGACTATTGGTACATCGAAGTGTTGAAGTGTATATACAACAACGCCACCATGTCGGTCCGAGTACAAGATCAGAGTACGAAGGCTATTCCACTAGAGAGGCGTGAGACAGGGAGATGTCATATCTCCGAAACTGTTCACTGCCGCGCTGGAAAATGCCTTCAAGCTCTTGCAGTGGAAAGGATTCGGCATCAACATCAACGGCGAGTATATCACTCACCTTCGGTTTGCCGACGATATTGTAGTCTTGGCTGAATCGCTGGAAGACCTTAGCACTATGCTCGAAGACCTCAATCGAGTCTCCCAACAGGTGGGTCTTAAAATGAACATGGACAAAACGAAGATCATGTCGAATGTCCATGTTGTGCCCACCCCCATCGGTGTTGGGGGCTCGACTCTTGAAGTTGTTGACGAATATGTCTATTTAGGACAAGTGGTCCGGTTAGGCAGGTCCAACTTCGAGAGAGAGGTCAATCGTCGAATCCAACTCGGTTGGGCAGCGTTCGGGAAACTACGCGACGTCTTCTCGTCCAAAATACCTCAGTGCCTTAAATCGAAAGTCTTCGATAGTTGTGTGTTGCCAGTGATGACTTACGGCACCGAGACGTGGCCTCTCACTATGGGCCTTATTAGGAAGCTCAAAGTCACTCAACGAGCTATGGAGAGGGCTATGCTCGGGTTTTCCCTACGAGATCGAATCAGAAATGAGGAGATCCGTAGGAGAACTAAAATAACCGACATAGCCCACCGGATTAGCAAGTTGAAGTGGCAATGGGCCGGGCACATAGCGCGGAGATCTGATGACCGATGGGATCGGAAAGTACTCGAATGGAGGCCGCGTAGCGGAAAGCGCAGCGTAGGACGTCCACCAACAAGATGGTCCGACGACCTGGTAAAGGTCGCGGGACGTCGCTGGACACAGGCTGCCTCCAACAGGTCTCTGTGGAAATCATTGGGGGAGGCCTATGTTCAGCAGTGGATTTCCTTTGGCTGATGGATGGATGGATGATCACGTAAATTGTTTATATTAAACTAGAACGACCTAAGGTGGGATTTTTACGATTTGCTAAATTGCAATAATAATTTAACTTAATGAAGATAAAGTTCAAAATGGCAGCCCTAATTTTTATTTTTTTATTAATGAGACTAAACATCATTAGCTACTATAATCAAAGTATCATGATAGCTAATAGACTGACAAAGAAAATCGGTTGAGAAACAGAAGAGACAATTATACTGAAATGTCTTATCTAAATGATTTACAATTGTTTTATTTAAATGATGATGCAGTGCTATAGATAAACATAGATTAAAAGGTTATTTTTGTGAGACACATAAATTTACTGACAAAACAACAACATTTATTTGTATTATTTACATAAATACATACATACATAAACACACGTCTTTTTTCCTAGAAGGCGTAAGCAGAGGTGCCAGGACACCCACATTTCGCCTTGTATGTTTCGTCCCACATGTGGTAGGTGGCGAGTCTATCACCATACTGGGTACAAATTCTTGACTCTGGGCTGATAATGAATAGAAAAATCCAGTATCACTTTACCCAACCCGGGATTCGAACCCCAGACCTCAGCTTTGTAACCGTACCCTAGTACAACTACGCCACCGAGGCAGTCGAAATGTAGTATTTATGAAATAATTTAAGGCTAAACTAGCTTTTTAAGGTGTATTATGTAGACAAATTCTAATACCTTGTTGTATTTTGAGTAGTTTAATGACTATTAAATTGTTTTATTGGTAAGTTTTTTAAACGCTCGTCATACATCATAAAAGAAAGCTTCTGTACTTTAAGTTGATAACGAAATAATGGTCCCCCGTCGTGAATTTTGTATAGATTCAATCATAACTAGCAATTTGCTCGCTTTATGTTTAGTTTATTGATTTTGTTCGACGAAATACGTTTTCTATTGTATTTATTGGACAGTGTCATGGTGGTTATTTTAAGGTTATTTTTACTTGGAAGGCATGATTCCTAAATAAAATAACTGTTTCATAATCTGATAACTATCCTTGAAAAGATAAGATAAAGAAATGTTGGATATAAGAATGGAAAGAAACTTATATCCATTTTATTCCGAAGTGTATCTGCATTTTATTCTGTCGCATATATTTCTTAAAGTACTTTCGAAATATATCTTATAGATTTATGCATAAAATGTACATTATTATAATGTGTGCCTAATAATTACATTGTTCCTAGTAACAGAGAATCGAGGGGCTATTTGTAAAATACACATCCCTTATATTTAACTTTTAACGAAGATTACTATGTTTGAATAGAATTTGAATTGAATTAGTTTCAATCTCTTGAAAACATATTTCTATATTAATATCACTCAACCGGCGGCACGCGATAACATACGGTTCGCCATCGACCTAATTCATTTAAGGGCCGAAACTGCGTTAAGCGGGCGCCCGCGACGGACAACCGTCGCGCGTCTCCTCGCGTGGACACGCGTGCGTGCTCCGTGAGAACGCGACGGTCCCCGTCGCGGGTACCCGTCGCGGAGACCGGATTCACGCAGTGTCGCTGGTTCAATTTTAAAGGTGTGCATGTACAGTCGTGTCCATGGAGAGCTTAATATATTATTACATAGCAAAACGACGACTAGCAAAAAAAAAAACGACAGCCAGGAAGGCTGTTTATTGAATTTAGGTTGCTAGGCGGAGAATTTGTTGTAAAGTTCAGTAAATTAAGAGAAAATGAAAACTCATTGTACAAATATTTTAAAGTTTCGATACCGGTCTATGGCGAATTATCTTCGAAACTGGAACCATATTTGATGGTCAACAACTTAAGGGTAAAATCTGTATCAGTCATATCACCAATGGAAAGGCTAAAAAATCTTTATTTTTGCTCAAGTATATTCATCATCATTATCATCTCAGCCACAGGAAGTCCACTGCTGAACATCGGCCTCCCCCAATGGTCTCCGCATCGACCTGTTGGAAGCAGCCTGCATCCAGCGACTTCCTGCAAATGTAGCCAGGTCATCCGTCCACCTTGTAAGCGGGCGTTCGACATTTTGCTTGCCTGTACGTGGTCTCCACTCTAGAACCTTTCGCTATGAATCATCTATAGAATCCTTTGCGCTATGTCGGTGACCTTTATTCTCCTACGGATCTCCTCATTTCTGAGTCAATCTCGTAGGGAAATACCGAGCATAGCCCTCTCGATTGCTCGTTGAGTGACTTTGAGCCTTCTAATGAAGCCCAAAGTGAGAGGCCACGTCTCGGTGCCCTATGCCATCACCGTCATGTTACCGCTGGCGGACACCGCGCGCTTTACCACGCGTGCCCCCGCGACGGGTTCCGCGGCGCGGGTGCGGGACGCGCCTTCCCGTGCTGGACGCCCGCGCGGATCCCCGCGACGGAGCACTTTTGTATGAAACCGCGCGAGTGCCCGCTTAACGCAGTTTCGGCCCTAAATCTATACATATAAATAAAATTGAAGTTTCTGTTTGTGAAGTGAAAATTAAAAAAAAATCCAACTACATATCGTTATATACACGATACCTATACCGAAAATGACCTTAGAATTTTTTTATCTGTCTGTCTGTTTGTTCCGGCTAATCTTTGAAATGGCTGGACCGATTTTGACGGGACTTTTTTTGTCAGGTAGCTGATATAATAAGGAGTAACTTAGGCTACATTATTTAGAAAATTTTATTTATTTAAAAAAAATAACTTAAAAAACGAATTGACTTTTTTGTTAAACTCCACGCGGACGAAGTCGCGGGCACAGCTAGTGTAATATAATTTACCTACACCAACAAATTTGACGACATTCATATCAAGGACAGAAGTTTTTTCAGAATCGATTCAAATAGACATAAAAAATTGTTATCTGGGGGCACGGCAGTGCCCCCTCCAAGTTGAGCTAAAAAGCGGCACAGTCGTACCATCCTTTTCTCGAAGCAATTCAGACCATTTTCAACCCCCCATAACTTCGTTGTGGTTAAAGCAAGAAGCCTGAATTTTCAGTTACTAAGCAGGCATTGTGTAAACACGGTATAATTAAAATTTCATTCAATTTGAACCAGTAGTTTAAGAATTATAACTTGTGAAACTTTCGTAATTTTGTCACTCACTGACTGACTGACCGATCATCAAAAGTCTAAGGCACTTCTAGCAGACATATAACCTTCAAATTTAGAATATAATTAGTGTTTTGTGTGTAAATTAAGGGAAAATTGAAACATTTCATAATTTCTGTCTAGTTTTCTAGATACTAACTGCGTGAATAACTTTGTAATCTATACTTATAAATTAAATTGAAGTGTCTGTTTTAAAAATGAAAATAAAAAAAAATGTCCAACTACATATCGTTATATACACGATACATGTGCCGAAAATGATATTTAAATATTTTTTGTCTGTTTGTTCCGGCTAATCTCTGAAATGGCTGGACCGATTTTGACGGGACTTTTTTTGTCAGGTAGCTGATATAACAAGGAGTAACTACATTTATTCTAGAAAAATTCTTTTATTTTAGAAAAATAATGTAATGCCCGCGCGCAGATCACGCGCATGCCACCACTGGGCCGTCACGTCGGGCGCCTCCCACCAACGAATCAATATCACATTTACAAAATATTGTATATAAAGAAATTTTTCAATAAAGCTAATACAAAAAACTGATAATAAATGATAATTAAAATTTCATTATGGGACTGAATGAGACGGGACATAAACCGGATATAACGGGACGGGAAATATAGTCGACGACGCGCGGGAAATATAGTTAGTACGCGAAATAATATGTTGTTGCCAAATCAATACTGGACTGAAAAGCTATCTGCACCCGGGCGAAGCCGGGTCCGACCGCTAGTCCCATATAAATGTATAGAATTACAAAGATACATTTGCAGTTCATGATTCGTTGTACCCGTATATAATGGAATAATAGTTGTAGATAGGTATCTATATATATGAGGTATAACAGGAGGGGGGTATAGAGAGGGAAAGGGTGTATTCAGCCCATGAAACTGTACAACATTCCTCTAGAAAAACATGACAAAGAAAAACTTGCAAATAAATAGACTAAATAGCTCGAAAATATCAATTACCATGAAAGAAAGAACACTAATAATCAAATCCGCTATATTTGTGATAAATTGATACCTACAAAAATAAGAAAAAACCATAATACAGAGGCTTTAAGAAAAATCGTTATATATATTCTAGAAATAAAAAGTACCGAAAAGGAAAAAAGTAGGACTCTACAAAAAGACGTGAGATCCCATCAAAACCATCCTGTAAAAAAATTCCAAGTCTCGCAGCTCAGTTTTTCTACCGCAAAAAGTTGTGAGATCCATGTAATACCAAGTCGATTAATTTATTTAGTCCTTGCTTAAGGGACCTTCTGTATAAAGTTATTACGTAAGTTATTATCATATCAATATGAAACATTCTTTACGTTGTAAATAATTAAAAAACGGTAAAACATTTTTTTAGGATCTTATCCCGAATTTGATTTAATTTTTACACAACTTCCCGATACTACGTTTCGATTACTTTACTGCTTTCGTGGTCACGGATCGAGATCAATAGTTTCTACCTTACCCTAAGACCTAAGTGATACAGACGTGATAATTGATATAACTATGTATAATTGAATATAAGGAACATTACTAGCAATTGACATTGACGACGCTCAGACAGATGTGAAGACAATACAATATGTAGACACCTTTTTATTGACAGTTTCCGTGGCTTATATAACAGCGAGAGGTTGCGTGCCCTCACCACATCAAAATTGTATTCATGAATATAGAATTACACGCTCTGACAATATAACATAAATCTGAGGTGTTGCTTTCCAAAGAGGCTACAGTGACAGAAATTGAATTAATTAAATAATCTGATACTGTGAGTATCCGTAGATGCTATCAAATTCGGCTCAATGTTATGGTTTCAGTCTATATTGACTTCAAACTGTGAATTTTTGGTTCCTAGTTTAGCCGATGTATTTTTGATGAATTTTGAATTCAAGTCTTATTTACAAAGCACCAACTGCTAAACTATATTAAAGATTTCAAAGTTACGGGCTTATCTATATTTGTAACAGAAAGTCTGAAAACCATCCCGATCAAACAATCGTGATGGATTTCAGACTTTATACACAAATATACACGCTCAAACGAGCGTGTATATTTATTTCTTTATAACTTCCTTCATTATCAATGTCGCCCTTAGAAACTTTATTACAGACAGTGTAGTTTGCGTCCGTTATATTTACATAACTTGATCACTAATGGAAATAAAGAGAGTACGGGTTTCAACCTATTAAATAACTGTTAACACTTTCCCTGAACAACGCGTCTCCAATTATTATTTTCCTTGGAATTCCTCTTGAAGTTCATTTTTATCGGATGATGTTATAAACTACAAAAAATCTACAATATTGAATAGCTTCTATTTTATTTTTGGTATTTGAAGCTAAAACTGCGCAGCAAAATTTCGTAAGTAATTAATCGGCGGGTGGCGAAATAGGGAAAGTAATTAGGGAAAGCTGGTGTTGTAAACAAGCTGTATGCTTCATCGGCTCTCTGACCTACTGTAATTTTAATGCACACCACGCGAATAACGGTGGCATTATCAACATATTCGCTTAATATGCACTAAATATTATTTGTATCTTTTGAGGAATATTAACGTTATCGCACAAAAACGTTTATTAGTAAGTCAGTGGAGCACGATGTTTAAGTGCTATAACTGGCCATATTAAGCATTCGAATTTTAAATTGTTTTTTTTTTCTAGAACGGTGATCTGTGTATATCGATCCTCCATCCTCCGGTGGATGACCCGCAGTCAGGCGAGTTGCCGTGCGAGCGCTGGAACCCGACGCAGTCTGTGCGCACGGTCCTACTCTCCGTCATATCCCTGCTCAACGAGCCCAATACCTTCAGCCCGGCGAATGTGGACGCCAGCGTTATGTACCGCCGCTGGCGCGATTCCAAAGGCAAAGATAAGGAGTACGAGAATATTATCAGGTAAACGACCCCGCTGTTGACGAAAATCACTATCTAATAAGTAAAGCCAATTGAGGCCTCAATGACATATTAACCGCATCCGAAACTGTTTGGGATGACATCACGCTGTTTGTGTTTGATCAGTGGTGGGAGGTGTCAGGCGAGAAGTCATTAAACTCTGGTAGTTTATACTTGTTATAAATCACTCTCAGGTTCCGCGGAACTGACCGTCACATGAATAAATGACAAAATGTTTGCTATCCTTTGAAAAACAATTTTTCAGGGATGAAATCACACAATAGTTATGGTAATATTTATTTGTCTTTGCAGCGCAATATGCTGTAAGCAAATCACATCACGGACGATATAATAAATAGAATTAAAAAAATGAATAACTGAATCAAAATGATCGTAACAATAATTGTGTAACCCATTATCTAGTCATTAACATATCTGTGCAACATTGTACGTATGAAGAACATTACATAAAATAATTATTAGAATGGTAATTTCTGCATAAGGAATTTTTAAAATGGTAGAGACCGTAAAATATCGAGTTAAATAAATTACCTAAACGGATACAATTTAAGGACGCAGATTTATTGAAGTAATATTCTTAGCAGTTTTTATCATTATAGTACATTTATAGTATATTATAAAAAGTTTGGATTGAAGCGAGATTTGTTTGTTGGTATTGAATAGGCTCTGAAACTACTAGACCGATTTTAAAAATTATTTTACAATCATAATCCTACATTATCTTTGATAAATATAGGCTATGGAATATCTTCAATAAAAGTGTATTTTTCCTGGGTGGAGTTGAGCTGGTCTGTTTTATAAAGCTGAACGATTACCAGAGCTTTTGCATTTTTAGACCTAAAACTCTTACAGTATTTAATATTCATACAATGAGACAAAAACGGAATTAGTATTAAATCAAATGAAAACTGCATAATTGGGACTGGAATCAAGTTTTACTAATTTTATTATTTGGACAACCTCCGTGGCGCAGTTGGTTAGACACCGACTGTGAAACGAGAGGCCGCGGGTTTGATCCCCGCACCGAGAGAAATATTTGTGAGGTCCACAACTATTTATCTCGGGTCTTGGTGTTTGTGAGACCTAAAAGTCTCTCGTACTCATGACACAAGACTGTCCTGACTCCACATTCATTATTGATCTTGATAGTTGGATAAATTTATTCATTTATTTAATTATGTAGCATTAAAATATTGTCTGTGTCGATTTGATGATTCATGAGAAAATCAGCGAGTGGTTAAAAAGAAATAGTTGAAGGCGTTAGTGAAACTCAATATACAGGCTGAATATGTACAGCAACGTCTAATCGCTATATCTGAAAGTGAATTACAGACGCTTGCGAGAGAATGAAACATGAATGTGAAAGTAAAGGTCACTTCAAAAACGATTTCTTATTGTATGAGCGCTTAATAGATACGTCTTAAAAAAGTGTTAGATGTTGATAAAGACAATCATTGTTTTGTCACGAATACCTAACTGAAGTCCAATTGATGTTACTACAAGAAAATTACTTTTCGATCGAGTTATGAGAGATCTGTCACGAATAGTTTTGTAGTTTATTTTCCCAGTTATCAATAAATTGGTAAGAGATCTAAAAACCTACAGAATCTGTTGCTGGATATTATCATTAGTCCGTCAAGCTAAAATGGGTTGGGGATGTAAGTCAGACCCCATCGAATAAATGCCCAAATAATTCCCATTCAGGATTTGAATTTATCGTCATGTCCACGTAGGAGCGACCAGTTAATCTGTTAACAACTTATCCATGAGCCTTCAAAGTGTTTCCACTTCCTTCTAGCTAAACACTTCCTGTATTACGATTACTGTCCATTCTTCATATTTATAAAAACCAATGTTATTCGCACTAACAATAGCATTTGGCCTTAAATGCGCTGTCAATATCATCGAATTTGGGGCATTTAGTGAAAACGCTTCAATCGACAATATTAAACAATGTAGATTGTTATTGTAATAAATGTAAATTGGTGCTATTTTTGATCATGTTAATAATAAGATACTGGCTTAATGGCTACGATGAACATAATATATGAAATTCACATTGCACCACATTTATTTCTTAGGCCTTTACTCTAATTTCACCTTAGGAAAGAGAATTCTAAAGGTTTTTGGTAATGGTAAAGATTAATGATAATGATAATATGCCTAGTCAGGTCATAAATTCTGTCACATGTTTAATATAAAATAATTGAAACAAGTTTATTCATTATCTAACCATTTATATACCAAAATGAACTTAACATAATAACATAGATTCATATGACACTAAAGTTTATTCTGCGCGGCCAGTTGTCTATCGCAGCACGAACGAGGTCCATGTCAATATCGGCGGCTGCCTTAATCAAGGATGTCTTGAATGACTCTAAATTGGGATGAGGCTTTGAGCACGCCTTTTCCTCCAAGTGTTGCCATATCTTGTAATCTAACGGATTCAAATCTGGACTGGAGGAGGGCCAGTCTTCGTGCCGGATGAAGTCGATTTCACGCGCCGCCACCCAGTCTTGTGTGCTCTTCGCTCTATGAGCTGGCGCCGAATCTTGTTGGAATACCCAGTGCCTGTTATTGAACATGGTATGAGAAACAGGTTCCACAAGGTTCGTCAGGACTGTATTTTGATACACAACTGCATTCGTTTTTACACCTTTCTCACAAAAATGTACCTCTGTTAAGCCCCAATTAGAAACTCCCAACCATACTATGAGCGAGGATGGAAAATGACCTCGTTGGACACGCGGAATACGGTTGCTCGCTTCTTCACTACTGTGTGCGTACACCTTATCATTTTGTTTGTTGTAGCTCTCTTCTACGGGAAAATTTTTTTTCATCTGAAAATAGAATTTCCCGTTTTTTTTTCCCGCGTACCGCTTCAACAAAGCGCGGCACATATTCAGTCTCAGGTCCATTAGACGAGCATTCAAACGATGTCCTGTTTTTCTTCGATATGCCCGAAGCCCTAAGTCTTCATTTAACACCCTTTTCACCGTGGTTCTGCTTAACCCCATCTGAAGGGCCAACAGTTTTTGCTTACGTTTGGGATTTCTTTGAATTTCGCGCCTTCACAGCTTTTATAACTGCTGGAATCCTAACAGACCGAGGACGACCACTTCTTGACCTGTCATCTACACTAGAGTCTTCAATGTATCGTTTGATGGTACGATAAACGAATCTTTTGGTTATATTCAAATTTTTCAGTATGTCAAAAATTTGAATTGGCGCGTTACCGCAACGATGCAACGCAATAACTGCAACATGGTCTTCTTTAAGCGCCCACTCCATAGTTAAAAATGAAAATAAAAATTCTAAAAAGTATACATTTTTATTTTGATGAACAATTCGAATTTCGAATTCAATAAACTTTTTTGTGGCCAGCATTCTAAAATAAAAGTTTTTACTGTGTGACAATACTTATGACCTGACTGTGTACATATGTTAGCCGTCATGCATAAGATTAATTTCAGGGTAGTGTGTATTAATTAGGAATTCACCACATGTTTCGTTTGGCCTTCGCGTACGCGGTCTGAAAACCTTTAAATATTTTACCTAGTTTTCCAAATAGCTATTACCTCGAGTGAATCCACTTTTATTTATATTGTATATTTCTTTATGGTTAATTACAGTAACATTCTGTAACTTACAAATGTAATCAAGTTATTTTATAAATCATACTATCCATTGCACTCCATCCGTGTAAAAAGTCGGTCGCGTGAAAAATTGCACTAGTTCTTACAGGGGCATAGTTTCACTTTGCCTCATTGAAATCTTTATCAAAATGTGTTCAGTGAGGAAGATGCAAATGTGTAGGTTAGACTCAAGCTGCGTGGTGATAAATAATTAATTTGCAACCAGTAGATTGTAATTCAAATGTTGCTAGAGGTGTAATAAAAGCGGCCCACACCTCAATTTCTTCCTTCCTCAATAGGCGGAACCACACCCATAAATACGTCTACTGGGTGTGATCTCTTATTGAACAGTGTCCATTTGTAATGAACTTGCTGTATAATCATCGTCAACATCTCTACCGCAGCCCACAGGTTCGCTGGGGTGTATAGCAGGATTTTCTGCGATCTGTAGGAAGCTACCCTAAGAGACTTTTTACAACCTTAACTAAATCGTCCTTCATAATTAATAGATCTATGAAACTGTGTATAAACGTATATTATTTGTTAATTTTCAGAAAGCAAGCTCAAGTAGCGCGTATGGACGCGGAAAAGGAAGGCATCGTCGTACCTCTCACGCTAGAAGATTACTGCATTAAAACGCAAGTCAAGTCGACGACTCAAGAGCCACAGGTTTGTTTTGCCAAACATATTTAAATTCAGCTCATACGTCAATTTTCGAGGTCGTCGACCGTAACGCAGATAATTCGCCATCGAGGGCTAGACGTTCACTGCATGTAATATGTTTTTACTCAATGTAATTACAACTACAACAGATGCTGAGTTAGTCGTGTTTATAATGCACGAAGAATCATGCCAGTACTAAATAAAATCCTTACAAATTATATTGACGCGATAATGTCCTGTACGTGGTGTATTTTTGTATGACAAAAAAATATCATCAAATTCTTTAATAATCTTAGTTTGACGTAATGTTATGTAATTCCAGAAGAAATCTCAAATAGTATTATATAATATATTAAACATTTTTCTTCATTAACATTAACCATATATAAAACGGCAAAGACATACATTCAAACAGCCTAATTCATATACAGATAATAAAATATTTTAACTGTCGAATGTTTTATCTTCTTCGCTCAAACTGCATTGAGAAGTCGTTCGAAAGGGACAAAACAATTGAAAACTAAAGTATTTTTTAAAACCGTTTTCTGTTATGGTCGTTTATATTTTTAAATGTTACCCAATAGAAAGATTAGTGACTACGGTTGTTGCAGCTGGACATGACAGATTTCTATGACGACGACTACGACGACCTCGACACGGACTCTGACGAGGAGCTGGACGGCGGCGACGGCGACGGCGACGACAGCGGCAACGGCGAGTCGTGAGGCCGCGCCCCCCGCGCCCCCCGCGCCAGCCGCGCCACCCGCGCCGCACCCACAGCGCGCGTCCACAAACGCGTACGGACCGCCAGGCGACTCTGATCAATCCTCAATACCTTCACAATGCACATTACAATCATTTATATACAATATGTCATTAGAGAATAGAGACAGTCGTTCCTTGTATGTTCCCTTTTTTCAAGCGTCTCAACGAATATTGGCTGCGTACCTACCTTACCTACACTTATCCTTAACGAATCCTAATTTAAAATTGTCAATATGGTACAAATGTCGCACGCGAGGCTTTTAAATCTAGATTTTATGATCTGAAGGCGGCATCAAGTATCCATCATGGCCAATTTAAAGTCCACATCACTTTCATTTTGACGTACTTAAACGTAATTCGCTTGGAGCACTCTAGTTCAGAATTATGAGTTTTAAACTAACGCTGCAATGCAAGCGATGAGTAATATTCAATAGAATCTGCTACATCAGTTATTTATATAGCGTGCAATAATAAGCATCACGTCTTAATGTCATCATATTGTATCTTTAAGACATTCAATAAGCGTTAATTAAACTTTATCTATATTTCCATTTTTGTTCAAATCGCGTAGCAAAATGGAAGTTCACCCTTCAAATTTAGAAATTTAATTAATCTAGCGCTTAACAAATAAGGGTTCCTTTTTTCTTATTCAGGCACGGAACCCTGACAATGTACATCACATTATTTTAATCGAATTTACGACTTATTGTGTAAACACTAGTATATTTTATGTGTATGTAGTGCTATGTGTATAACTATTTTAGAATCCTCAATCATTATAATATCATCATACAATGTTACGTATGTTGTTGAACCACTATGTAATGTGCACACATACACGGAAGCATAAAGCTTATGTTACTTGTGCAAAATTAATTGTCATGTGATTTATAATTCATCAAAGGTATTTTACATGTTCCTTTACTTCATTGCTACTTGTACACATTTGGTTAAATAATTTTGTCTATTTTTATGGTAGGTTCTAAAAGTGTGGTAACCTTTCTTCACATGTCATTCACAACAATTGACAAGAGTTTTGCATGCTGGCAATACTTTTATTATATGAACAGTACATGTGATAAAGCAGTTTTTGAAACCGTATTATGTGCATTAACATTATAGATGCTAGTTTAATATTACTGTATCTGTAGTGGTAGAGTGTTAAAGGACTATTTTGAGAGAAATCATAGTTGTGTAATGTGAGCGAGTCGTTGGCTGACGGCTGACTCGACATATGCATTTGAGTGTTGACAGTTATCCGTACGATGTCCGTACCGCTTGCCTGTACTGTATAGTTAATAATAATAAATTTAATTACACCAATATATTATTAATTAGTTCACTTTATTTTTGTACATTTACTTAAATGACGTAGACCGCATTCTAAAGGATTAGCATAAAATATTATACCCGTTACCTGAATCATTCAACAATTCACTTATATTTTTATTTATAATTGTTCTAATTGTGTTCAGATCACACTTTTTTTTTGTTTCATTTAAATACATAAATAAACCCTTCGTACTTGTATCATCAGCCCATATATTCAAAATGTGTTTGTTTGATTAAATTATATTTATAGTCATTGCTTTAAAATCATATAAAGTGAATAAATTCACATAATATTTAACATTAACTAGGGTATTTTCATTGTATAAGAATAAATATAATAAACAGTTCAAGATTTAGTCTGATTACAATAATATAAAACGATACTGCTTTCGAATTATAACCTTCCTATAGTGTAATAATAGTTATGGATACCTACTACAGTCTGTCACGCTTTTTGGAATGCTTTTAGCCTATGTATTAACATAGATAAAACTGTATACATATGTCACATACTCAAATAAATACTATAGTTTGGGAATGCTCAAATCATATGATGTAATACAAATATACAAAAATGAAAAGTCAAAGTATAATAACACTATTGTAGATTCATATTTTATTTCGGTAAACCATAAAAATTATAAAATGGAAATTATTGTAATGTACATTTAAAATTGTCTAAGTGAAATGATTTTCATGGTTAGTGTGCACTAAGTTAAATTTTACTATAGATATATGTAAGGTTTAGTTTTTAATCAATATGTGGCTTCTAAATTAATAAAGCTATGTGACTTGTTAACGACCGCGACACAGTGGTAATCTCAATGTTAATACGTAATTAAACACCATAATTGATCAGATTTCACAAAAATATGCTAAAATCGTCCATAACTCTTTTAGGTAGTGTTTAGAATTAAGTTACTCGATAAGCGGTTTGGAAAATCATTGTAGTGAAATTCACGGCGAAGAATGTTAATTATTAATTACATAATGATATTTAATAAACAGAATGTGTTTGGATGCAGATTTTGGGTTTTGTTTTTTTATCTTTAAGTGTGCCTTGTTTTCCTCAACGAATTAAGATCATGCTCACGCATAAAGAAACACACCCAGCTTCTTTGCCTTTAGTGTAATAGTGGTTAGATAAAAATAAGGAGGAAATTATATGAGATATTTAAGGTACTTTTGCTAGCATCGACTATAAAGCACGTATTTAAAAATGGTTGAATAGACTGTTTTGAACAAAGCCTATTTATAATATTAATGATACATGTGATCCAACATCCATGAGCAAATTATTATGAAGTTTTAGAGAAGTTGCCTGCAACGCAAAAGCAAATTATGAATGGAATATTATTAGTGTCGTAATGTGAACAAGTATGTATATGTATTTGTTTTATTATGTTTGAAACTCATTTCATATTTTCACTAATATCTAAAGTAGAGATCTGCTCTCCAGAACACAGTCGAAGTCGCTACGTTCCTATAAAACAATGTTCTCTGTGACGTTGGGCAACAAACCTTAACAAACAGCTAACTGAAAGTGGGACTGGGCGGATCACATCTGTCGTATGTCGGACGAATTGTAAGCCTGATGACTCTACAAAACGTCAAAAGACCACCATGAACGGCTTGGTAGGTGGAGAGATGCATTAAATTCTCTAAGAACTAGCAAACAAAACCTTTGGGCGGACAGAAGAGAAGGGAGGCCTATGCCCTGCAGCGGGATAAAAAAGGAATATAGAAATAAGAAAAAAATATCTAACACGTAATGGAAAATTAAATCATGAATGTAGAGGCTGCTGAAGTTGTATTATCATACGAACTCTACATTCCAGGTGAACTCTATATCTATAGCAAAAAAAAAGTAGCATATAGGAACTTTAAGTAACTCGAAGCGTTATTAATCCTATTTTATTCATCGTAGTGCTATTCTGGCCGGTTCTACCACGATCTGCTTTCCTGCTCAATCTTCATCGTGATATTTTCTGTTTGTTTTCCAAATAACAAATAAAATAAACTCATTTAATAAATGGTTAGAAAATTATATAATATACCATACAATTAAAAGCAGATAACAGTACAAATACAGAATATATTTTATCATAACTCTAAGGACTTTTTTAAGTTTTATTGCGATGTAGAACGGAACGTACAAAACCTAAAACGTCACAAGCAGGCCCGTCCAACCAACGTCCAATTCAGAATAAAAAAAAAAAAAAAAAAAAAAAAGATTCGCGCGGGAACCTTCGAAGTGAAAGGCGCCAAAACCAAAATTGCCTTAAGCTACTTGCAATTTTCTTTGTATTTTAATAGTATTTCTTATAACATAACTAATTATTTGTAATTTCGCAAAGTGACAATATTGTTTGAAGAAGATGGGAGGCACGAAAAGGCGGAAAAAAGTTCCTCCCGATGGGCTGCCTTCATCGACTTCATCGGACTCCGATGATGACTCCACGAGCAAATTTGAAATCTATATGGTACCGGGATACTTTAGGAAGTATCCCGAAAATAGCAATAAAAAAGAATTTGTAGTATTTTTAAACCATAAAGAGCAAAAGATGTTCACCGATAAAGACAGACTGTCTATTTCCCGCGCTTTACGCAGATATTGCGTCACAGGTGTACTACATCTTAAATCTATTAATAGATTTAAAATAGGAATAACATTTGATTTGTCCAATAACGCAAATGTATTTTTACAAAATAAAAAATTACTGGAGGAACTCGAGCTAAAAGCATCTATACCTGCTGGTGACACAGAGGCGACTGGCGTACTTACTTCTGTCCCTCTAGAGATGTCGAATAAAAGAATATTCTCTCTTATTGGTAGTTCCCGTAATGTTATTCAAGTGAGGCGCTTCATGCGAAGAGTACGGGATGATAGTGGTCAAATAAAATACCAGCCTACGCAGACTGTGGCGGTAACTTTTGCCTCCACAGAACTACCTGAATATGTTTACTTGGACTCCTGGAGGCATGAGGTTAAAACGTACATCCCTCCGGTTAAGCAATGCCTCCGCTGCATGAAATTCGGACATATTGCAAAATTCTGCAAAAATGGAGAAGTGTGTTCTATCCTTTCTATCTGTAGTCAGGAACATAGTTTTAAAAAATGCACTGTAGATAGTAAAAACGCGAAATGCACTAACTGTGGTGGCAACCACATAGCGATATCCAACTCCTGCCCTCAAAAAAAACTTAAATTAGAAGAAAATAAAATAAAAACAAGAAATACTCAATACGCTGGGCTATTTAATGAAAAATCATTCCCACAATTAACTGCGTCTAACATAGAAACTCAACTTCAAAATTTAACAAAATCAGATTTTTTCATGAACTTATTGACTCAAGCATTAACTAAAATAATCATCAATCAGAAGGACAATCCTATAAATTCAGCATCGATAAAAGATATACTACATCAAACGCTCCGAAACAGTTCCTTATTGAAAAATGGACCTTAATGTCATGCAGTGGAATGCTCAGAGTATTTTAAGTAATAAGATCTTACTAACTCAATTTTTATATGAGAAGCAAATCCACTTGGCAATCATATCGGAAACTTGGTTGACACCCAAAAAAACATTTGCAATAAGAGGTTACAATGTAGAAAGAAATGATGTTGGCAATGAACATAATGGCGTAGCTATTTTAATTCGTAATAATATTGATTACAAAAGAATTAATACTTATTGTGATAATTCATTGCAAAATATTTGTATAAGAATTAATCTAAATAATAGAGAAATTAGTATCGTTAGCTTTTATTGTCCTACAAATTGTTCTCCATCTTTTGATAAAAATAAATTTGACTCTTTATTAAAGTCTGTCCCGGAACCTATGATATTTGCTGGCGATTTTAATGCCCATCACACCCTGTGGGGTTGTAACTCTGTTAATGCACGAGGTAGAGATATTTTGGATGTCATTTACGGCAATAACTTGATTTTGTTAAATTCTGGTGTAAGTAACTACAGTTGGTTCTTTGACGTGGCGTCCAAATGCTCTAGATTTAACTTTGGTCTCTCCATCACTTGCTCTTTCTTCGGACTGGTCTGTACATAATGATCCTCTCGGTAGTTATCATCTTCCTGTAATTATTAAAATTTTAGTAAATAATAATATACATAGTTGTGCTGCAAATAATAATGGTAGTGTGCATTTGCCCATCTACCCCAATTATAAAATGGTGGATTGGAAAATGTATACACTAAATGTAGATTCGGAATTGTCAAATTTCCAAACTCAAAGTTGCATTGAAACTCCATTGAAAATGTACACATTATTTTGTGAATTGTTGCATTCTGCGATCAATAAATCCCTTCCATATTGTAATCAACACATGATATCTCCTACAAATACACCTAATATTAACTCCCCGAGCAGGAAATTTATTAAACATCCTCCTCTTCCTTGGTGGAATAAAAAATGTTCTGAAGCAGTTCAAAATTCAAGGTATGCTTATCTCAATTTTAAAAATAATCCCTCAGATGAAAGCTATGTTGAGTTTAAAAGGTTACAAGCTCAAAAAAAACTTATTTTGAAAACAGAAAGATCAAATAGTTGGGTCCAATTATGCAGTTCTTTTAATCGGTGTACTCCTCTTTTAAAGATCTGGAAATTTATGCGGAAATTTAACAAAACATTTTCTTGTAATACTAATGATGATAGTTGGGTTAATGATTTCTTACGAAAGTTTACTCCAGATTATGTAAATAATCATCCTAATTTATCTTCTGATTCTGCAACAAATTCTGTAAATAGTTTTTTAATCAAACCTTTTTCAATACAAGAGCTAATATCTTCCATTTATTCTAGAAAGGATAGTGCTTTTGGTTTGGATGGAGTTTCTTATATAATGTTGAAACGACTAAGTCGCAAAGCTCTCTGCATTTTACTTCAAATATTCAATAACCTTTGGTTAAACAATGACATACCTCAGTCATGGAAATCTGATTGCTTAGTACCAATTTTAAAACCAGATAAACCTCGAATGAGTCCTGACTCATATAGACCCATTGCTCTTACATCATGTGTAGGCAAGGTATTTGAGCAATTACTCAAACAAAGGCTTGAATATTTTGTTGAGCATAATAATATTCTTCCAGCTAATCAATTTGGGTTCCGAAAGGGAGTGTCGGCCCGTGAAAGCATAGGACTGCTTCAATTGGATATTCATAATAGTCTTGTTAATAAGGAGTTATTGTTGTCAGTGTTTTTTGATGTTGCTGGAGCTTTTAATAGTGTTAATATTAATGTACTTTGTTCCGAATTACTTTCAATTGGAATGCCAAACAAAATAGTTCACTGGATTAAGAATTTTTTAACAGAAAGAGAAGTCTATGCAAAGTACAATGGTAAATATTATGGACCAAGACTTTCATCTGTTGGAGTATGTCAGGGGGGAATACTCTCTCCACTAATTTTTATCTTGTATATACGTCGTTTGAATCTTGTTTTGGGCACTGAAGTAAAAAATCTTCAATTTGCTGATGATTTAGTTGTTTACACCACTGGGAACAATTTGGATAATGTTACAAACATTCTCAACAAGTCTTTGGCATCTCTGTGTGCATATTTCTCTTATTTAAATCTGGACATAAATCCATCTAAATCAAAATTGGTTGTTTTTGGTAAAAGTAGATCTGTAAGTCCCTCTGTGTATTTTAATAATGTCTCTATTCCAGTTTCCTATGATGCAAAGTTTTTGGGTGTGACATTTACCCATAATCTTTCCTGGAGAAGGTATATTGAGTTATTAAGTGCTAGAGCTAATAGAGCCTTTAATATTATGAAAACTTTATGCAGAACATCTTGGGGTGCTGATCCCAAAATATTGTTGTTGCTTTATAAATCTCTAATTCGTAGCCACTTTGAGTATGGGTTCCTGTCTTTTGCTGGTGATAAGAGATTGGTAGACATCTTAGATAATATACAAAACAAAGGCTTGAGGTTAATAACTGGAGCATTTAAAAGCACCCCTATTAACATAATGCAAGTTGAGTGCAATCTTGCCCCATTAAGTATAAGATTTGGTTATTTGAAAGAAAAGTTTTTATTAAAATTATACAGCAAAAGAAATAATCACCTATTTTTAAATTTGAAACATACTGCTCAATCTTCTGCTTGTAGCTCCCTATATATTCTCCAAGGCTTCTCACAATATGTAAATTTTCTTGAAAATCTGCATATCCATAAATCTTCCTCTCTTCCATGTTATCAGGGAGATTTTAATAGTAAATTTCCTGAAATTGACATCATTATTGATCACAATTTATTCTCTAAAGAAGATGTATACTGTAAATTTTCTAAATTTACCAATTATAGATTTGTTTATTCTGATGGGTCCAAAACAGAGTCTGCTGTATCAATTGCTATTTATGATGGATATTTGAATTCTGGCGTTGGTCATAAAATAGACCCTCATGCAAGCATATTCACTGCTGAGGCTGTAGCTATTCTTGCTGCTTTAAGGCATATAAAACATAGTAATGATGGTTGTTATGAATGGGTAATAGTCAGTGACAGCATGAGTGTTCTCGAAAATCTTAAAAACAGTAGATTCAATACTGACACTAACTATTTAATTCCCCGTATCAGGGAGACTTGTATGGATTTGTTCTTTAATAATATTAAGCTTGTATTTATGTGGGTTCCTTCTCATATGGGAGTGTTGGGAAATGAGAAGGCTGATTTTCTGGCCAGAACTATTACACATTTTTCAACAACTGTTCCTGACTCCAGTAGAAATCTAAATTTTTTTGTACCACACACAGATGTGGTCCCTATCCTTAAAAGAAGATCAATCGACTTGTGGACGAGGCATTGGAAACAAACAGTTGAGATTCAAAATAAAGGTCTATGGTATGCTACTTACAATGTCGCCATTGGCTCAAAACCTTGGTTCTGCAAAAGTCGATTTTATAAAAGTCGAAAATTTTACACTACCGTTTTGCGGCTTCGTTTTGGACACTGTCGTTTAAACTATCATCTATTTCGTTTGAAATTGGTGCAAAGTCCTTACTGTGACCATTGTAATGTTCAGGTTGAGCAATCTCTGTCTCATTTATTCTTTCATTGCTCATCTTTTGGCATTCAGCGCCTTGTGCTGATGAGTGAGCTGATTAAAATTTATAAAAAAACGGACTTAATTCCGCGCTCCATCCAGGCTCTTCTTGAAAATGGTTCAACGTACACAGCGTTGTTTGACTTTATTGTTGGTACTCATTGAGGTATTATACTAGAGCGGACATCGGGAACAAAATTTCTGCGTATGGTGCGTGCGCAAGGGTACACATTGAAGCGAGAGGGAAGATATGTTACTTCGTAGGCGTGACAAAGACAGAAATATAATGTACCCTTCATTTTGTTACAAACTTTTTGTTTGCAGTGTCCCCTCTAGTATATTACCTCAATGTTGGTACTGTTGGGCAAATTTAATTGTTCGTAAATATTGAGGTTTGTAAATAGTTTCGTCTTAATGTACATAAGATCTTGGGTTTTTAATTTGATTTCTCTATTTTTATTCTCAATTATTTTATAAATTAAGAAACCACTGTAGATGATTAATAACTTATTACATATTATTAATGCACTCTGAGTATATACTTTGTAACGTTAGAATTTTGAATATTTGCACTCTTGGTTACTGTTGTGGTTACTGTCTTGTGATTTAAACTTTCGTATTCACATTTTATATAGGTACTAGTAATGCTAGATATAGTAATTAATTTATCTCTGAATGGGTTTACAATTAATAATTTAAAGGAAGGTAATTTTAATATAGAGCGTTTGTAAATATTTTAATTTACCCGGCATTGGCCCTTGACTGGATTTATATAATTTGATATTAAATACCAATTTGAGCGTGAAGAATTAAGAATTTTCTTTGATATATGTACTTGAGAGGTACATAATCACCAATGGAATTGTCCAATATCCACTGATGGGAAAACTTATGACATATTAATGAATACCTTTGAGTTTTGACTTAAAAGTCAAGAAATTGAAGCACTACTACTGAAGACATATTTAATCTTATATATTATATCAAGAATAGTCCACAAGTACTATACTTAAGAAACAAGAAATACTTTCGACTTGGCAGCATGGTCTTGGATCTTAGCCGGTTCCTTACGGAACGAAAAGAACAAAAAAAAAAAAAAAACAGAATAAAAAAAGTTGCACGTTAAGCTATGCTAGCTATCTCACTATTTTAATATGGATGGCGTTCATCTTACTCATATTTATATTAGTGTGTGTGTGACGTAGTATCTTATGTCACTAGTATTAAAATGTCTCGAACGTATCTCGTTTGCCGCCATTTTCTATTGTGCTTATACAACGAATCTTATAATTGGAATGCAATAACTTTCTAATCACGGATTCTGGTGCGAGTTTGCAATCAAAGGCGGTTTTTTTCCTTTTTATTATTTGTGTGTACTTATGTTTTCGTAAAAGATAAAATAGCGTTAAGTGACCTTAGTGTTTACCGGCTCAAACGAGTAATTATAGTTTATTATTGAATTTGTGTTAAAATACCTGTTATTTTTGTAAGAACTATGGTAAATAAGTGCATTGTTCTCGGGTGTAAGACTCGGGAACCAAATAATATTTTTTTTGTGTTCCCTTCACAAACCAAGCAAGGTGGGTAAGAGGTTAGGTAAGTGGTTAGAGGTTTGTCCATATTTACAAAACATACCTTTTATTATACGTAGCCGTATTCGTTTTTGGCATAAACATTTTCATGCCGAACATATTAATGAAAAATTAAAATTAAAACCTTGTGCAATTCGTGTTTAAACCATGAATATAAATTTAGAGAAACATTTAGAAATAACACCCACTAATAATCATATAGAACCTTTTATTTTTGAAGTAGTTGTCCCTTCTGATATAGTAAATCAACCGACTATAAACTATGAATGCTTTAATAGTATACAGGTAGATATAAGTTCTGACTTTGCTGAGTTACCTGTTGTTTCAAATTCATTTCAATCTAAATGTACCGAACCTAGTAGTATCTCATGTTGACCCTTACATACCACCTAATAGAAAACAGCTAGAAATATGTGTTACCCCATCCACAACTACCCTTGCTGTGTCTAATGTTAAAAAATGAAACTGTAGTAGTCAAGTAAAATGTCAGTTAATTAAGCATATTAGACTAGATCCAAATAAATCTACCCCTCGTAAGCAGATTTTACGTGCATCAATTAACAGATTAAGAAATAAGTTACGTCTTGTACAGTTACAAAAAACAAGGCTAAAGACGAAAGTAACCCTTTATGCTCCTAAAACGAAGTTATTTTTAAAGAAATATAACATATTAAGTAAATTTGGGAAGTTATTAGTAGATTCACAGTTACGTTTGACTGGTACTTCATTTACATGTCAGGGCTATACTAATGATGAAAAAGTATTTGCTTTGTGTTGGTTGTTAATATCAGATTCCAATGCTGAACTTTTACGAAGTAATAATTGCACGAATGACATCTGCGACAAAATTGGCCCCAACCAATTATATTATATCTATGATGTACCTCATTTGTTAAAATGTTTTTGTAATAATTTTCAGAAAAAGCATTTCCTTATTGGTTATCGAAGAGCGAAGAGGGAATGTATAGAAAGTCTATACAAATGGGATGGCTTTAGTGGCCGAGCAAGAAGCATAAAACTTACAAAGAAACACATAAATCCAACTTCATATGACAAAATGAAGGTAAATTAAAGTATACAATTTCTATCAAGATTCTGTTTTGAAGTGGTCACTAATCACAAAAAGTGATCAATATGCCAAAAGCTATATATTAGTATAGATTTTATATTGTTTATTGCTAAACAATAATTAAATGCTCATACATTACAGGTTAAACTTGCAGCCCAAGTTTTTAGTCGGCAAGTAGCTACATCACTACTAGTAGTTTATATGAAGAGTATCCAACATCTCCAAGAACATGATTATTCTACTTTTAATCTTAATTTTGATAATATTTTTTTCACAGCAGAAATAATAACCTTCATAAATGATTTGTTTGAAAGATTAAATGGGTTTAGCCGCTATGGTAACAAATTGACACATGCATTGTCTTGTAACTCTGAACATATTGATTTCTGGAATGAAGATGTAAAAAAATTAGTGTCTATGCGTTTTGACTCTCCCAATCGAAGGGAAGCAAAATCACTGAAGCATTTTGTGCATAATCTCAACTCAAACATTTGTGGTCAGATTTGCGCTCTGTTAAAGGTGTAAAGTTTCTAAGGCTCTGATGTTGTAATGAAATTCTGATAGAAAACGTTTTGGACAGATAAGGGAACATGGTACTTTTAATACCAATCCTGACTGTACTAATTTTGTCTCAGCCTGCAAAACAGTATTGCTTAATAATATTAAATAAATAAATAACACCCAACAGTCACATACATACAATATTACAACTGGAAAATCATTATATACTAATTGTTTGGATAATGACGATAAAGTGTTAGGTACATTAAATAACTTAATTAATGAACAAAAATTTAGTTCCTACTTTGAACATCTTAATTCTGAGGAAAGTAATCTTATAGAAAACTCCATCCCTAATGAAAAGATATATCTCAAGACTGCTACCGAAAACGAAGCCGGGTGGTAGTTTTAGTGGCTACAAACACAGTGCAATTAAAAATTTCGCCTAGAAACGCGACAATTTTTTTTATGATTTTTTAAATATCGTCATTTTTGGGTGGTAAATCCATAGTTTTTGCTAAAATAATAATTTAAACTCTTTTATACCTTAGAGTATTTATAAATAAAAGGGCATATACTATTATTTTAGGAAAAAATGTATGGTAAATACATTTTTCACCCAAATATGGCCATAGGAAAAAAATAACAAAAAAAAATTGTCGCTTTTTTTTGCAACTTTTTCTGTTGCATTGTGTCTGAAGTCACTAAAACTACCACCCAGCTTCGTTTTCGGTAGCAGTCTTGATATACCCTGTATAATCAACACAAATCTATACCATATATTGCTGGCGCAATTTGTCGCTCTTTAATGTCAAATTTAAAATGTAATGATTGTAGTAACTGTATAAACTCCCGATTAAGTAAAAGTTTCTCACCAATTAATTCGTTTAAGAGAGTATAGCACTGATTTAGACAGGTTGTATTATCCTTCCAAGAACTGGAGTTAAATTGTATGGCAGAGTATATACAGGGTATATCAAGACTACTACCGAAAACGAAGCGGGGTGGTAGTTTAAGCGACTTCAAACACAATGCAACAGAAAATGTTGGAAAAGAAAAGCGACAATTTTTTTTTGTTATTTTTTTTATATGGTCGTATTTGGAGAGTATTATGGAGAGGCCTATGCTCGGGGTTTCCCTACGAGATCGAATCAGAAATGAGGAGATCCGTAGGAGAACTAAAATAACCGACATAGCCCACCGGATTAGCAAGTTGAAGTGGCAATGGGCAGGGCACATAGCGCGGAGATCTGATGACCGATGGGGTCGGAAAGTGCTCGAATGGAGGCCGCGTAGCGGAAAGCGCAGCGTAGGAGGTCCACCCACAAGATGGTCCGACGACCTGGTAAAGGTCGCGGGACGTCGCTGGATGCAGGCTGCCTCCAACAGGTCTGTGTGGAAATCATTGGGGGAGGCCTATGTTCAGCAGTGGACTTCCTTTGGCTGATGGATGGATGATGGTCGTATTTGGGTGGTAAATACATTTTTTCGTAAAATAATAGTCTATACCCTTTTATTTATAAAGACTCTAAGGTCTAAAAGAGTCTAAATTATTATTTTAGCATAAACTTTAGATTTACCCCTCAAAAATGACGATATTTAAAAAATGATAAAAAAAATTGTCGCTTTTCTTAGCAAAATTTTTAGTTGCATTGTGTTTGTAGTCACTAAAACTACCACCCGGCTTCGTTTTCGGTAGCAGTCTGGAGATACCCGGTATATTATGATAAGATTTTACCAACCATTTGTAGTTTTTACGTTTATTCCGAAATAGTAAGTTCATTAAAGAAAAATATTGATACTACATGGTATAATTGTAATAATCATAAAGAGTCTTTCATGAAGTCTTTTTGGTTGTACGCAATTAGAATGCAGGTTAAACAATGGTGTTGTAATTTTAATAATAAGAGAATTAATAATGTCGATCACAGGCCTAAAGATGTAGAAATGGAAACTCTAATCCTTGAAAAAGTTACAAAAGCATTGAGTTATAGATCAGTAAGGAAGCGTAGTACATAATAATACCTAATTATAGTCATGATCATCCTCAGCTCACAGCAGTCCCAACTGTATTCTGTCAAACTCAATCCTTAGCTTTTTGTTATATAGAATAAATTAGTTAATTGATTTAAATATTTTCTTAAATTTAAAATACTTAGATTAAATTTGAGTGTTGTCGCTCAAGTCTACTTTCAGGGTGTAAAATACCTCAATGGTGTAAAATCATTTTAGTTTCAATTCAAGGTTTTCTTTAAAATTGACCTTTGTTGCCAAACATTTTCTTACACCTTAATATGAACCTGCCTGATCATTGTCAAAATATTTATATATATTAAACTGAAATGACTGAATGTCAATTATTTTATATGATTGAAATGTAGAATACTGAAATAGAAATTTGTTTGTTTCTTAATCATATTGCATCCAGTATTTTCATAATCATTATATATGTAAATGCGCCTTTATATGGTATTACCAATTATATTATTATGCATGGAATGCTTCACATGTTGCAATATTTGTAATAACTTGTTAATTGATTTAAATATTGTATTAAATTTAAAATTATTTGATAAAATTTGATTGTTGATGCTCAAGTCTCCTTTCAGGGTGTAAAATCATTTTAGTTTCAATACAAGGTTTTCTGGAAAATAGACCTATGTTATCAAACATTCTCTTACACCTTCATAGGAATTTTTATATTCATTTTGCTTGTAAATGTGCCTTTATATGATATTACCAATTATATTATGCATGGAATGTCTCACATGTTGCAATATTTGTAAACTTATTTTGCAGTTTTATTTATATTGTATACAAAGGTTGTATTGTTTAATTGTATTTTATATTAACCAATTTGAAATGTATTATTTCAGTACATTAGAATGAAAGTCTGCAATGATGTATTAAATTTCATAATGACTTGTTTTTAATTAATACAAATAGTATATTTGTAAGTAGACATTTTTCGCAATACTCTTCATTGTAATCATGTCCATAGCAATACTTTGCCGGAAAATGTAATTAATTTTATGCTTTGAAATATTGCATAGTAGAATCATATAATAGTTTGACTATTGTATCTCTACTCTCCTTACATGGTTTAAAAACAAAGTAATCTTCAATATGTTTATCATTTTGCTAATTGAAAACCATAATATGTTGTTTTAAACTGTTTATATGAATCATGCTTTTGCACCTTTATTGATTTGCAATGTAATGGAAGAGCAATTTCGATCATATCTTTAAATGATGAACTTGTGGACCATGACCTATCTCAATCTCAATCGTTTATTGAGGAGGCCCACGTATAGGAGTGTATGGATAAATATAAATTATTGAATTTCCTCAAATTATTGAATCCAACATTTTCGTTTTTTTATGCAGAATTTTTAAGAAACTATCTTCGTGATTAAAAAAATATTATGTTTAATCTATATACATATATGGTTTCAAGATACTAACATTATATTGTATTCAGACTTGTATTTAACTTATTTTGTATTCGATTTAATAATACATTTGTAATGTTACACATGGAATGGCTTCCATGGTGTAATAATTTGTAAATTTACACTATTAAGTTTTTAGCACGCTATTCCTTTAATGTATCTAAAGTTAACCATAATGAAAACATTTCATTAATTTACTAGAAGCCTGAACTAATTTGGGTAAATTTATATCGCCAACTACTATGATCCAACACCTTAATATTTCTACGGTAGTTTCATTGCATTTTCTATGAATGCCAACCCTGTAGTTACTAACATAAAGAAACTGTAACTGTAGTTGCTAACATAACTTAACATTCATAAGGCTTAAGATATTAAAAAAAAGATATTAATATTATGCTTATATCTTATAGAGCGTTGGGCGTTAATTGTAAAAATTCTAGTTACGAGGGGTCTTAGAAGTAAAATATGTGATAATAAGATTTATAAGTAACATATGTAACATTTTTTCTTTTCAGAAACAGGTAAATGTGATAAATAATTTGTTGTGCTTCTTACTTTCACATTATTTACCTCCATACAACCTTACATCTCTTGATTGAGAAGAGAAATATTCTAAATTATCATGAATCGCTATCAAACGCAGATTTTTTCTTATCTTAGTGGTAGTTTCCTAAGATTATCCCGATTTAACAAACAAAAACCTCATAACGAATTTTAAAATATGTATGTTAGGGTCAATCAGAAGGTAAAATGAACGAAACCTAATGTATTTATAATATCATAACTTTTAATTACTTTGAAACTACTATTGCCATTGCCAATCATTGCTTTACCGGAACAGTGTAGACCAATTGTGCGTTCTGGTTGACTTCACGTATCTCAGCTGTATAAAATGACCTGTAATATTGTGATCAATTGATTTTTATACATGAATTGTGAACTTTTCTGAATTTAACTAATGCATAATCACTGTATTGTAAATATATTATAAAAGAGCAACGCTAGAGTTTCTTGCCCGTTCTTCTCTAGCGAAGATAGCCTTGCGAACCGGGTGGTAGAGAAAAAAAGTGACAATCTAAATAAGGATTGTTTATGGTATTTTCAGAATAACAAATTAATTTAATTTTCATTGTTTATAAATAAAGTTATTTATTTTTGAAGTTTATTTTATTTATTTCTTTAAAACCAATATATGAATATACAACTACCTAAATCGGTAAAAAAACCGGTAAGTTTGAGGCACAGATGTCAACCGGAAAATAAAGCCATCCCTAATTAAATTAAAGATCGGTATCTCGATAAAGTACCGATTGTCACAGCACTGCTACACATGTATATAACCACCGAACGAAAAGTAAAGAAGAACACTCTGTCAAAATATGTACTGGATAGAAAGAGATGGACGATTAATTATGAATGAATTGTATAACATAATATAGACATAAAGTACATGTTTGGGCTTTCACTGTGTGAGTTCCCTTATGGTGTTAAAAATTTTGTATGGACTCGGCTGTCTGTCTTGTTTATTAGTCTGTGGTCACAAGCAAAATGTCATTCTCTTTCATTTATGTTATTGGTTTTGTGCATCATTAAAATAACTCATAACACTACACATCTACGCAAAAGTAGATTTATTTTTCAGATAATTAAAATGAGCTATGTGAGTGATTTATCTCAGTCCAATGAATATTTAAGTTTTCGGAGCAGCATTCCACTTAGAAAAATTGTTGTTGACTCCGACAACTCCAAGGTAAAGTGTAAACAAAAACTCGTTTCCAAAAATATTTATAATATAATATGTTGGCTTTTTAATGTTATATTTTTGTATTGTTACAGGCATGGAAAATATTTGATTGTGGACCTAAGTCAGTTACTTGTCCCTTAGTATGTCTGCCTCCAGTTTCTGGTACGGCGGATATTTTCTTCAAACAAGTAATGGGCCTAGCATCCAGAGGTGTGAGGGTCATAGCAGCCGAGCCGCCGCCTTATTGGAACATGAAAGAATGGTGTGATGGCTTTAAAAGGCTCTTAGATTATTTAGAACTTCACAAGGTCCACATTTTCGGAGCATCTTTAGGTAAATTATTTTTTATTAGCATGTATACTCAAACTACTGTATGTATATCATATGTTTATTAAAACGAAATAATAATATTGAAACTTAATACTTTATTAAAATCTAAAGTCCAACTACTTTTTGACAATTTGATAAGCACTTTAATATTGTGGTTTACTGGGCAATTTGTATGCATCAACAGACACAAGGCATGTTCTTCCCTGTGTAACATACATGAACCATGTATGGACAGGTCATTGTCCTGATGTTGCATTCAATGTGTTAAATACACATTGTACCACCTTGAATCGGTTAATTTTGCAAATTATATCAAAACCAATTAGAAAGTAGGTGACAACAGCTTTGACTTTTTGTAATAATAAGAGTTTTATTTATAATTTTGTTATATTATTCTTGTTGCAGGTGGTTTTATTGCTCAAAAATTCACAGAAATGACAAGGAATTACCCTCGAGTAGCTTCTCTAGTACTTTGCAATACATTCACAGACACATCAGTATTTGAATACAATGACTCGGCTGCATTATTCTGGCTCCTGCCTTCTTTGGTTTTAAAAAGAATGCTTATGGGCAATTTTACAACAGATAAAGTTGACAGAAGAATGGCTGAAGCAATTGACTTCATGGTAGAAAGGGTAAGAAAGATTTTATTTATTTTACTCTTTTAATTAAATTATATGGACTAAAATTAATATATCTCAAGTAAAAGAACTGTGGTGCATGAAATATTAATTCATTTGAAAATCACTCTTTGGTTTTGTATTATTAATACAGCATTGAAATTGAGCAAGCTGTAAAATCACTCATGCATGTATGAAATTGACACTTGAACACAGTGCCAGTCACACTGTAGACTGCAGCAATATTTCCATTTGCAACATTTAATCCTTACTAATATTATACTTGTGAAAGTTTGGATAGGTTATTTGTTTGGGTGGACCAATTTTGATGAAATTTGATATAGGAGTAGCTAAACATCCTGGATTAATAACATAGGCTACTTTTTATCCTTAAAAAGTGTAGTGTTGATAAGTAAAGAATTCAAATAAATATATTTGCTACTCTTTTAACCTTAAATTAATGGCACAGGACAGAAGAGGACAGGATTGCTTGCTTTTTGTCATGGGATTGAATAAGACGGGACTGTAAGGGTCATAACAGGATGTGAAATGCAATATCGCTGACAGCGGTCACACTGAATTTAAATATGATGTGGACTTGACTCAACAACTATCTGCCCCTGGGTGAAGCCTGGCCACGCAGCTAGTATAAAAAGTTGAGTGGTGTCAAGGGACACCGGGATGGAACGAAGTTCCTTTCGATTAATTAGTGAAGGAATTGTAATATTTTTTTTTAAAGTTATAGTTATATTTTTTTTATTATTAACAAATATAATGTGATATAAATTTAATCAGTAGGCTAAATTTTAGTAATAATTGGCTTGTAGTAACTGAAGTAGGAAACATATGTTTGGGATTCTATTTTATTTCTTCTGTATCAGCCCATATACGTCCCACTGCAGGGCACGGGCCTCCTCTACAATCGACAGTACGATTGAGAGTGGTTAGGCCATATAGTCCACCACGCTGGCCTAGTGCGGGTTGGCGGACTTACATACCATATATTAGAATTTTTTTAAAAATCGCTATGGTATGCAGGTTTCCTCACGATGTTTTCCTTCACCGTTTTAAAAAAACTATTTTATTTAAATGTCTTGAAACAACTGCATCAATGGTAGTATTATATTTTGTTGTTGATTCTGCTGGATTATTGTTAATTCTTAAATTAAATTCTTCCTCTAGAAACAGTATCAATGGTTTTGATTTTTCATTACTGAAGGTGATGTTAAAACACAGAGTTAAAATCACCCGCTAAAATGAGGGAAATGTTTGTTGTATCTGCTAAGCGTTCGAGATACATCTTTAGCAGTGCAGCGCTGCGCGGCTATTCCTCCAATTACGTGAGCGCTGCGTCACGTTATCGCGAGTCTGACCAATAGGGGCGCGTGGCCTGCAACTTCCGCGAATCCTGTGTAATGTGAATTACGACACATTGTGGTTAACGGCAATTTTTTGTAAAATAACAAATATAATGTAATATAAACTTAATCAGTAGGCTCAATTTTAATAATAATTGGCAAATATACATAGTCAAATCTAGGGTTGATGATTGACAGCAGGGTAACAAACTAAAATTGTAAATAATAATAAATTTATTAAGGAGGATCGAAAATCAATGTATTACGGTTTTATTATGTAATTTTAATTATATGTCACCATCAAAAGAATAATTTGAGTATCACCATCATTATGTTTTTTTGAAGTGAAAACTTCTTTAGCGGCGTTGAGCACTTTTCTGTAATGGGTATAAAATCTTAAACTCGCGTCAGGACACGTGACCTGATCGAAAAAGCGTAAGACGGGTGGAGAGTAGACAGCTGTCAGTTAGCTGTCAGTTTATAAAGCTTTGATGAATTGCCAATGATTTTGAGTGGAGATTTCAACATAAACTTCGCAGACGATAAAAATCAACTATTAATTGAATTTTTAAATAATGAATTTGGTTTAACTATGTCGAATGATCGCAATCTTAGCACAACGAAATACAAAACTACTATTGATGCGGTCTTTATTAGACATTTAAATAGGTTCGAATCAAAACTGTTCGTTTCTTACTTCAGCTACCATAAACCTATCGTATCAGTTTTAGAGATTGGCGATGATAGTTCTGGTAATGATGATGGTGAAAAAGTCGTTGAAATTATGGATGTAAGTTGATTTTTCGGAGAGATAAACTTTTTAATGTAAAATAATTGTAATAGTTTTAAAGTGTTAAATTTTTAATGTAATATAAATTGTCATGTTTGTGTACGATAGCGCAATAAATGAATATTGTATTCTACCACATAAATGATAGTACTTTTATACTGATAAAGCAATTGGTGCAAAATTATTCCCTAACCATTCCAAAATATCAAACATGCTCAACGTTAATAATCAAGTTTTCACTTCTGCCGGCACTCCCGGAGTGCAACCCGTCTTTTTTTTTCACATATTTATGTAATTTATGTTTCTTTTGTACCAATTTGATTTATGACATTTGATGAAAATTAGAAATTGTCGCAACGTTTCCCACTTAATTTTGGGCTCCGGCGTATTTTTAGTTTTTACTATAGCCTTTAACATATTAATATCTATTTGTATATTTTATTGCCTCTATTAGAGTTAAATAAAATGTATGACATCATTTTCAAATAAAGAAATAAAAAACGATTGTCAAATGTTTTATAGTGTCGTTACAACTTTTCGTGAGAATTTTTTCCGTCTAGCCCCCCTTTTACACCGCGCGATAAGGAACTACGTTCCAATATAATTTTATTGCTTAATCTAAACATTTTTGTGTTAACACAGTCATATAAAAAGGTCACTTGTTTTCATCTTGAAAGCATCAGATGAAAATGTTGTCATGACCTACAAAATGATTTACAAGTTACATGGCATTAAATGATTTCAGTGATTTCAGTAAATTATTTGTAGATGAAAAATTGACTATACAATATTTTAATTACAGTTACAAACAAAATATTTACGTTATAGTAAAAGTACAAGGGATTAGCAAAGATCTTTATAAATTATATAAGAATTAAAAAAAAAACAATTGTTTGTGTAGAGAGTAATAGAAATATCAATATGATGGTTATTTTTTATTGGTCTTCCAATATGTTTTTTCTGCTGAATACCAATTTTAATGGAACCAAACTAGTTTTCGTCTAAATCTTTAAACATGTATTTATTGCAATGCTTAAATGTTTTGAAGATATATTTTATTTAATTTTAATGTGTAAATATGTGTAAATTGAGTCACATTTTATTTCAAAATGTTATATGTTATTCTAGATACATTTATCTCACCCATTTATAATGAATCTATAATGTTTAAATATGCAAAATCTGAAGTTATATATGACCATTTACAAGCTGGCAAAAATGTTTTCAAACCAAATAAGTATTTGTATTTTAATTTTTTTTTTTTTTTCTCTTTATTAGATTACGGAGGGTTTTATCACATAAAATGATAATGCCACCCTCATAATTAACAAGCAGCTTATTATCTACGCTTAATATATAATTTAACAAGGCGATATAAGAATTTACATTCGTCAGATTGCGGTTGAGCCAGTATCAGGTTGCATACTCCAAACTCATGTAGGTCGACATCTTTTTGGATTTTGAGCAGGCTTCTTTCTGCCTCGTTCCGGACACATTCCACTAATACGTGGTAAACATCCTCCTTTGTTCCACACTCGATACAGTTTGGCGAGTTGGATTTACCTATCAAGTATGTAAAGTTGTTCAGTGGTATATGTCCAGAACGAAGTCTGAATGCTATTACTATGTCTGATCTAGACAGTTCTGAGCCAATGAACCATATACATTTTGTCGGACAGGGTTGTATCGTCTTGTACCAGATGCCCTTCATCTTAGAACGTTCGTCGAAATACTCGTTCCATAAGATTTTGCATTTTTCACGCACTAAGTACATACAGTCGGTAATTGTAGGCAGATGGTAAGTATTTATGCCATTACCTATAGCACCTTTGGCAAGTCGATCAACTATTTCATTGCCCGGCAGGCCAATGTGTGACGGCACCCATTGAATTTTAACTAATTTACCTTTTTGTTTTAGTTTTTGTAGATAGTCCAAAATGTTGTAAGCAATTGGGATACCTCGAGTATTCGAAGTACACCGAAATAAATGTAGGAGGGCGCTTTTGGAATCAGAAAAAATTACATATTTCCCTTCATTAAATGAGTCAATATACGAAATTGCCTCTGCTATAGCAACTAGCTCTGTATACATTATAGAAACTTTACTAATTATTTCAAATTGGACGAAATCATTCGTTTGTTCATCGAAAAAAGCGAAACCATTACTATTTTCACATTTAGAGCCGTCTGTATAAATTTTATAGAAATCGCAATAATTAAGCTTAATGTAATCCAAGCACGTTTTAAGTAATAAATCACTTCTATATTTGAACTTAGACTTGCAAATTGATTCAATATCTGGTACAACCATCTCAGACAAGTCTATACTGCTGACCCAGGTATCCAAAGAAAACATTTCCAGTAGCTCGCTCGTATATATAGGTATATTTTTAAAATGCTCATTAACTACTACTAACAGGGGTTTATTTTTCCGTCTCCAGATATTCGCACTTAACGCTAAACTCAAATTATTTATAATTGGAAAGATTTTGTTACCAGATAATGATCTCAGCTTCATCCAATACTTCCCAGCGAGGTAATATCTACGTATGCTTAAAGGTGGTAAGTGCAGTTCACTTTCCATCACGTGCACAGCTGTGCTCTTTATAAATCCACCTATAACACGCATACACAGGTTCTGGATCTTATTTAATCTGTCCAAATTTGTTTTGCTACTGTCGCCATATATACAGCTAGCGTAATCTAAACGACTACGAATCATAGAGATGTAGATACGCCTTAAGTTAATAGGGTGGATTCCCCAAACTGACCCAGCTAAGGCTTTAAAAATATTGATGAATTTAAAACACTTTGCTAATACATCATTTATGTGAGGACCCCAACGCAACGACCTATCTAGCCGCAAACCTAGGTATTTTATACTGTCTACAACTTCCATTTGCATACCATTTACATGTAAGTCTACAAACTCCCTTTGGTGCCCTTTCTTGAAAATGCATGTCTTACTTTTTTTGGCAGATATGTCAAGTCCAATATTATAAAGTAGCCTCGAGAAATGATGTAACGCTGATTGTAATTGCCTCTTACCTTCTTCCCTATTATTGCAAGAAATGTAGAGCACAAAATCGTCAGCGTATTGAGAGATGAACACGTTATTTATTTCATTACAAATGTTATAAGTCGCTACGTTAAAAAGTAATGGGGAAAGAGGATCACCTTGTGCTAGGCCACGGTTTGTACTTCGACAATTCTGGGAATTCAAAGTTTTAATCTGCAGGTATCTTTCATTGAGAAAGCTATATAGATATTGGCACATACGAGTACCAATTCCTAATGAATCCAGAATATTTAATAAGCAAATAACGTCCACGTTGTTATAGGCGTTTTCTATGTCCATAAAGCTAGCTATAGTAACTTGATTATTTAAAAACCCTGTTTGTATCCTAGAAACTAAACTTGTTAAACTATCTGTCGTGGATCGACCTCTTCTAAAGCCTGTAGTAGATGGGGATAGTATATTATGTTTTTCTACATACCATTCTAGTCGCCTGGTTAAAATACTATGGAACGTTTTACAAAGACAGGACATCATGGCAATGGGGCGATATGATTTATAAGACACTACCTCAGTACCCGGCTTACGTATAGGAACTATAGAGATGTATCGCCACTGCTCAGGAACAAAACTATTGCTATACAGGATGTTCAAAAGATGTACTAAGATACGCTTACCACTAACGGGTAAGTGACTCAACATAGAGTATGAGATGCTGTCACTTCCAGGGCAAGTATCTTTGTGGCGCAAACACCGGTCTAATTCTTGTTTTGTAATTGGCATATCTAATTTTAAATTAACAGATGCGAAACAGGGGCTGTTAGGAAGAACATAATCTGGAGTTAGATTGCATAAAAGTTCTGTGGCTCCTACATTGTTTATATACGACCTACTAGTCTTTAGTCCCTTGAACCACCTCATTTTCTGCCACATATTGGATTGAGATATTGTCCCATTTATGGAAGAACAAAACTCTTGCCAAGATGCACATTTAGCTTGACGTATTAACTTTTGTGTGATTTTAATTTTATCTTTAAAGATACAATAATTTTGAGGCGTGGGATTTCGTCTAAATGTAGCAAGAGCTCGACGACGTTCGGCAACGGATTTTGAGAGAATTATATTCCAGTACGGCTTAGGGCAAAAATTGCTGCAAGGGTTATGGTTAACTTTATAAAATGGTATGCTACTATCTGCAGCTGTATTGATGCAATCTACGAAACAGTTATATACATTTTGTGGGGTATCAGTAAACGTAAAATCCTTGAATAGGCTTTCTAACTTTTCTCTGTAAGCAGGCCAATCAGCTTTTTTGTAGTTGCGGCGTCTATGAACAAGATTACGATTACTGGTAACATTCGTGGATAACTTAATAACGATGTGATCGCTACCTAAACTTTCGTTCAATGTATTCCAACTTAGATTTAGTGCTATATCTGATGATGCGAGAGAAATATCCGGAGAAGACTGTTTTATCTGATTGTTTGATAATGTAATTCGAGTGGGGTTGCCATTATTTAATGTAACTAGTGAATTTTGTGATATTGCATCAATAATTTGTAAGCCTCTAGTATCTGTTTTGTAGGACCAGTTAGTGTGGTGGGCGTTGAAATCCCCTAGAATGATTGCGTTGTTAGTAACCTGTTCGAAAATATACTCCCAATCCGTTTGAGAGGTTTGTATAGACGGAGGACAATATACAGTTGCAACATATTTGATATGAGCACAGTTATATATCTTAATCATCAATATTTCTATACCTGAATTTATAGAGTTTATGTTGCAGTCACAGCTTTCAATAGAGTTATGGACCAAAATAGCAATACCACCGTACGAATCTGGTCTATCTTTACGATAGCATTTATACCCGCTCAATTTGATGTCACTACCAGGTTCCAACCATGTTTCATTAATTGCAGCTACATGAACCTTCTCCTGAACTAATAGTTGTTGTAACACCGTAATCTTTGGCCTTATACTCTGCGCGTTCCATTGAATTATATTAAGCTTAATTTGATATTGTCTTTTATCCATTATAGAGGCAAACGTAGTCTGATAGTATCTTCAAAATGGGCCAGTCAGTAACATTGTCAACCACTAACAAAATAAACCACTCTACACAGCACTTGATAATTCTATATATTTTGTGTTGAATCGATACACTCTTCAAGAACATGATTTCTTTTAATCTGATTAAAAGCTCAGCAAAGTCAACATTTTTATGTTTTGTTCCGTCCTCTTGATTATGGCTTGCTGCAGTTTTGGTATCTGCGTTAGGTTCACCATGTTTGAATAACTCGGCTTCCTTGTGTGCCCCATGTTGATTGGAATGGCGTATTTTGTGTTTTTTGGTATCGTCTTCATGAATGTTAGCTCTAGTAACTACCTCTGTATATGAAGCTTTCTTATAAGGCGTAATTGGAGTTATGTCATCCTGTGCATCCATTGCGGTGTATAGGAGGTTTCCAGTTTCTTTTACCGCATGCCTATTAGGTATATTCTCACCAGTTTCACTAGAAGGTATATACACCATCAAGGCTTGTCGATATGTACAATTGTATTCAGCCATAATTTCTCGTAGCCTTTTTTCTTTAAGAAACGCTGGACACGTTCGCGCCAAAGCCATGTGCTGACCTGAACAGTTGGCACATTTGAAGCAGGATGTTTCACAGTTAGCGTGGTGGTCGGCACATTTAGGGCAAATAACTTTGGTGGATGGACATCTCTTAGTGACATGACCTAATTTCCAGCATTTTCCGCACTGGGTCACTGGGAAGACATATGAATCAACTCGGACCTTTAGTTCATGAACGGATACATAGGATGGAAGGAAAGACCCTTTAAAACAGAGGCGTATCGTTTCACTAGGTTCCCATCCATCTCTTTCAGAGCTGCGACGTTTAAGGCGATACACAGACATCAATTCTGCTGGTTCTGGACATAAAATATTGTTCAGGATATCTTCTTCGCTTATTTCCAGGTCTATACCCCTGATGACACCGTGAGATACGTTTTTTTCAAAAGCCCTCTGGATTTTCCATCCTTTTCCAGATATTTCAGTACTTGTTTCAAGCTTTTGAGCAGATTCCTCATTTGTAAGATCTATTCTCACTTTGAAGGGGTTAACATACTTTACTCGCTCAATATGTTTTATACCAGCAGCTTTAAGTATTTTTGCCATACAAAATTGTTTTGGCATTATTTCGGTGCTTGATACGTATATTTCTATTTTATTTTTACCAGTTTTAGGTTTCTTCTCTTTGTTAACAACTGTTGTCCAACCCGAGTCATCTTCTTCTCTTCCTCTTTTAGTACATCTCAGCATTTCTTCCTTCTCCTCTTCCATGTTTATATCATTTTCTAATTCATCCAACATTTCCTGTTCGCTTATGGAACTTGTACGACTCATATTTAATTTATTATAATTCTCGTCTTTGTTGCAATCACTCATAATGAATGTTATCGAGCGCTCGGCTACCGCAGGTAAACATCTGCGGAGCACGCGCCGCACACGTGCAAATTGACGATACACGCGTTGCGAAACCGAATAGAAATAATAACACTTGTTATTCTAATACGCGAGTGCTTCGACCGAGTGCCGATGCGAGACTGTATTTTAATTGATGAAATGTTTTTGTCTACAGCTGGAAACCCTTACACAATCCGAACTTGCATCCAGACTGACGATAAACTGTAGCCCATGTTATGTACAGCCACATTTATTGAAAGACATTCCGACTACCGTGATGGACGTATGGGATGAGAGTGCTCTGAGCTCTCGAGTGAGAGAGGATCTTTACAAATCATATCCACACGCCAAACTCGCGCACTTGAAAAGCGGCGGCAACTTCCCATATTTGAGTAGAAGTGATGAAGTCAATTTGCATTTATTAGTAAGTTAACATGTTTTTTATATCTCATGATTATAATGTCGAGAATTAAATGAACACACTCAAAACTACTACATCCAAAGAAAAATATGTATAATAAGAGCAAGAAAGATACAGAGTAAACTATTGTTATTTTTTATCTGACATGTCTATGTAAATTTCCTTTCTCCCTGTTAAGATAACATACATAAATAAATTTTTAAAATTCCAGATTCACTTAAGGCAGTTTGATGGAACAGAGTTTTCAGCGTCTTCCTTGAGCTTACACAAAATGCCATCAGCATCAAACAACAACCCAGAAGAAGGCAGTGTCAGTTATTTCAACCAGAGAGAGAAATTTGTCAAAATCGCTTAAGCCAAAAATTCATATTTTAGGAATACCGGTGACATTCATAGTGTTGCTGACAAAATACAGCATTTGTAACAATTTACCGGCCTACACTACAAGGTCGATGACCTTTGTGCCTCAGTACATTGAAGCATGGAGTACTTATACCGGGTATCTCAAGACTGCTACCGAAAACGAAGCCGGGTGGTAGTTTTAGTGACTACAAACACAATGCAACTAAAAATTTTGCTAAGAAACGCGACAATTATTTTTTATGATTTTTTAAATATCGTCATTTTTGGGTGGTAAATCCATAGTTTTTGCTAAAATAATAATGTAAACTCTTTTAAACCTTAGATTATTTTTAAATAAAAGGGTATACACTATTATTTTAGGAAAAAATGTATTTACCACCCAAATATGGTCATAGGAAAAAAATAACAAATAAAAAATTGTCGCTTTTTTTTGCAACTTTTTCTGTTGCATTGTGTTTGAAGTCGCTTAAACTACCACCCGGCTTCGTTTTCGGTAGCAGTCTTGATATACCCTGTATAAGTGTAAGTAATATGTAAGATAATTTATGCGACGTGCGACATATTACGTATGGAAATATTACGTACGTAAGGAAAGTATCGTTTATCCATAAATATAATCAGATGCATATTCTAGCTACATGCCGTAGATCGTAGTAGTAAGACAATATATCTGTAAGCATTATGTCCTTTCCTACTGCAAGTTGCAAATGTATAAACATTCTTTACGACCATGTATAATTTAGGAATACGCTAGTCTAATTAAGCATTTAAGAATGGGAAATAAATTTTGTATATTTGTATTTAAATATTTATTTTCATTTATCCAACAAAAATGTATATAGGACTAACACTAGTCTACATTAAATTTAGTATTTGAGGTTTTCCTGTTCGCTAAACATTAAGAAAATAAATATCTGTATCAAAATTAACGCTTAGTTTCGGCGAGGCAGGTATATTTCTGTATAGTACACTTTAAATTATATTTGATGACACCGCCCTTATTCTGTTCCGGAAATTGAGGCATAACATAATCGATATGGGTAGCTGCGTTATTGGAATAGAATTCCAATCGATAAGAAACTCATGAACATGAGCAAATACGTTCATCAATAAAATTATTATTTGTGGAATCGACATGAGTTGTTGCCTCCGCAAAAAGCAATAAAGCGCAATCGGAGCAAGATAGACACCGACACGTTTTGACATAGACATTGTATAAATAAATGCAAAAAAAAACAAAAAACATACGATAAATCCAGCAACTTACGGACGACACTTCAAAAATGAAATAAACAAATAACTCAAAAAAAATCAACTTCTAAAATATCCTCCGTTTTAAGTTGGGTAAAAACGAATGTTTGTTTAGCAAATTATAAAATATTCTAGATGTTTCGGGTAACAATGAAATAAGACAACACATAGCTACTAGTCTTTGCTGGGTTAAACTAAGACACCACCTCGACGAAACTTTAACAACTCTCATCCTGATGTGGAACAAATCAATACGCAATTATAATTCTTTGCTTTTATTCAACAACAGGCACTAAACTTAACTATGCTTTGTATTCTTACTTAATTGCTGGTCTTTCTTTTCTTTCTGTGCTTCTAAGGCTTTCGCCCTTTCTTCGTCATCTGAGAAGTATTCGGCTAAACTGTCATCTTCTTGTGGAACGGCCTGGCCAGCAATTGTGGAACCTTTTTCTGTTAGTGCATTGAGCTTGACTAGACTGTCGTCATATTCAAGAGAACTTTCTGGAACTTCGGATTGGTTTTGTGCTGCTTGAATGTTGTGTGCAGACACTGCAGAGTATATTGACATAGCCTGGGCAAAGGTGAATAAACTTATTAAAAAGCATGTAATTGGCCTCATAAGTATACAGGTGAATTTTTCAAGTGGGCGTGGGCAGCCAAATCCGAAACTATAAAGAATATCTAAAAATGCTTAAAGAAGTCGTGAACCCGATTTTATTAAAAATTAAAACTGCATACTTAAGTTATTTGATAAAACAATATGACTAGCTAGGAATCGAACCCGACTATAAAAAAAAAACATGTTGTATTATTGCACCATTCGAAAATGTTGCAACATTTTAAGAATTCATACAGTATAGGTGGAAAGAATAGGATTCATACAATGTCTAATGGTTTTATGTTTAAAATGTTAAAGATTTGAGCTTCAAGACGAAAACGAAATATTGGGGGATACTTTCTTTGTGTTAAAGCCAATTTTTTCATCATCGAAACCATGTGGTTTTGATGTTTTCTGAACATATCTGCAGGGCACGGGTCAACAGCAAAACCTAAACTTATTTAAAAGAAAAACCGGGTTTCAGTTCACAAGCCTAGTCAGCCGTTTATACACAGCTGCATAAAATTAAACCACTGTGTAAATTACTGACATAAATAATTACAAATCAAATGTTAAAATGAATATAGATACTCAAAGCAATTGGCTCATATTACATATAGGTCGTACTATGTTTTTCCAATGTGTTACTGTACCAATCAATGTTCGAGTTCGTTGATACTACGAATGTTATACATTACTGATTACATCATGACAAAATAATATGTTCTTACCTGTGCAACTAAATTGGATACGTCTCCAGCATTAGCCGGCAAAATGAGAGTGTTGTTTGTCCTCGCCAATTTGTTAAATGCCGCCACGTACTGTTCCGCCAAAGTGAGTGAAGCGGCATGCTTGCTATCCTGGTGTCAAAAAAAGGAATATTACGTAAATTAATCAATATTATGTTTAAAATATATAAAAAATCATCTTCCACAAACTTCTTGAATCAGAGAGCGAAGATTAGTCTTACGGCCTTAGTCATTCAATTTTCAAACCAATTTTTTTAAGTTATTAATGTTTTTAAGGTACCTTTGAAACATCTTTTGAATACAGTTAGAGCGAAGAAGACAAAACATCTGATAGCTAAAATAGGTTTCAAAACAGTCTATGAATAATATGGCCTTATTACTTATAGTGGATAGACAACGTAATATAAGTTGGTTGGTTGTCGCGTCGGTAGATAAAGATCGTTGTGAAAATTCTGGTAAAAATGTCAAGGTTTACCGGCTTTCTAGACGCCGCAACGTAGATATGTATATATAATATAGGTATATACGTATATACCTATATTATATATGCGTTTGTGGACTATGAGAAAGCCTTTGATTCGATCGAGACTTGGGCTGTGCTACAGTCTCTCCAGCGGTGCCATATCGACTATCGGTACATCGAAGCGTTGAAGTGTATATACAACAACGCCACCATGTCGGTCCGAGTACAGGATCAGAGTACGAAGGCTATTCCACTACAGAGAGGCGTGAGACAGGGAGATGTCATATCTCCGAAACTGTTCACTGCCGCGCTGGAAAACGCCTTCAAGCTCTTGCAATGGAAAGGATTCGGCATCAACATCAACGGCGAGTATATCACTCACCTTCGGTTTGCCGACGATATTGTAGTCTTGGCAGAATCGCTGGAAGACCTTAGCACTATGCTCGAAGACCTCAATCGAGTCTCCCAACAGGTGGGTCTTAAAATGAACATGGACAAAACGAAGATCATGTCGAATGTCCATGTTGTGCCCACTCCCATCGGTGTTGGGGGCTCGACTCTCGAAGTTGTTGACGAATATGTCTATTTAGGACAAGTGGTCCGGTTAGGCAGGTCCAACTTCGAGAGAGAGGTTAATCGTCGAATCCAACTCGGTTGGGCAGCGTTCGGAAAACTACGCGACGTCTTCTCGTCCAAAATACCTCAGTGCCTTAAATCGAAAGTCTTCGATAGTTGTGTGTTGCCAGTGATGACTTACGGCACCGAGACGTGGCCTCTCACTATGGGCCTTATTAGGAAGCTCAAAGTCACTCAACGAGCTATGGAGAGGGCTATGCTCGGGGTTTCCCTACGAGATCGAATCAGAAATGAGGAGATCCGTAGGAGAACTAAAGTAACCGACATAGCCCACCGGATTAGCAAGTTGAAGTGGCAATGGGCAGGGCACATAGCGCGGAGATCTGATGACCGATGGGGTCGGAAAGTGCTCGAATGGAGGCCGCGTAGCGGAAAGCGCAGCGTAGGACGTCCACCCACAAGATGGTCCGACGACCTGGTAAAGGTCGCGGGACGTCGCTGGACACAGGCTGCCTCCAACAGGTCTCTGTGGAAATCATTGGGGGAGGCCTATGTTCAGCAGTGGACTTCCTTTGGCTGATGGATGGATGGATGGATATACGTATATACCTAGTCAGGTCATAAATTCTGTCACATGTTTAATATAAAATATTTGAAACAAGTTTATTCATTATGTAACCATTTAACCATTTATATACCAAAATACCTTAACAAAACATAGATTCTTATGACACTAAAGTTTATTCAAAATGACCTCCGTGATTTTGAATACAGGCCTTCAATCTGCGCGGCCAGTTGTCTATCGCAGCACGAACGAGGTCCATGTCAATATCGGCGGCTGCCTTAATCAAGGATGTCTTGAGTGACTCCAAATTGGGATGAGGCTTTGAGCACGCCTTTTCCTCCAAGTGTTGCCATATCTTGTAATCTAAGGGATTCAAATCTGGACTGGAGGAGGGCCAGTCTTCGTGCTGGATGAAGTCGATTTCACGCGCCGCCAGCCAGTCTTGTGTGCTCTTCGCTCTATGAGCTGGCGCCGAATCTTGTTGGAATACCCAGTGCCTGTTATTGAACATGGTACGAGAAACAGGTTCCACAAGGTTCGTCAGGACTGTATTTTGATACACAACTGCATTCGTTTTTACACCTTTCTCACAAAAATGTACCTCTGTTAAGCCCCAATACAATAAGAAACTCCCAACCATACCATGATCGAGGATGGAAAATGACCTCGTTGGACACGCAGAATACGGTTGCTCGCTTCTTCACTACTGTGTGCGTACACCTTATCATTTTGTTTGTTGTAGCTCTCTTCTACGGTAAAAAATTTTTCATCTGAAAAAAGAATTTCCCGATATTTTTCCCGCGTACCGCTTCAACAAAGCGCGGCATCTCTTCAGTCTCAGGTCCATTAGACGAGCATTCAAACGATGTCCTGTTTTTCTTCGATTTGCCCGAAGCGCTAAGTCTTCATTTAACACCCTTTTCACCGTGGTTCTGCTTAACCCCATCTGAAGGGCCAACAGTTTCTGCTTACGTTTGGGATTTCTTTGAATTCGCGCCTTCCTTCTTCTTCGAATCCTAACAGACCGAGGGCGACCACTTCTTGACCTGTCATCTACACTAGAGTCTTCATTGTATCGTTAGATGGTACGATAAACGAATCTTTTGGTTATATTCAAATTTTTCAGTATGTCAAATATTTGAATTGGCGCGTAACCACAACGATGCAACCTTAGATTATATACTCGTCTAGATTGAGCAATGCCAACAAACGATGCGCTAAAACTGTCCTCACTTTCTTTGATATGTGTGAGTACCGGTCGTGTAATTATTGTAATCCAACTGTCAAGGTGTGTGTGTTTAGGGATGCCTACTCCAGATTATTAACTTAACTTATAAAATATTTTTTCCTTTATTTAAAGTTATACTATTAATTATATTTATACCGCATTTTAGTAAAAACAATAAAGATCTAAACCCATCTCCTAGTGTTTGTTTCCGAATAGAATTAACTCTTTGGATTTATTGCCTGGGCTGTTATCTGAGTTCTGTATTTATCTAAAATATAAATCATCATAAGTAAAATGTTCGGAACACGTGACAGAAGTCTTGTGAGGCTACGAATGGTCTCCTTTTCGTTTCCGCTGTGTAATGTCTCTCCAGCAATTTGCTAGTACGGAATCCGTAGGAAGTCTAAAAAATATTAGAAAGAATTAACAAAATTAGTATAAAGTGCATGACGTCATGGGTTTCATTCATATTGTGTAGGTTAAGTTATTATTTACTCATTAAATAAATAATGCCATTCTTCTTGTTGTTCTTCTGATCGAAATATAATGTAATGATATTTGTGTTTTATCTCCCATAGTTTCAACAAATCTTCCTAGTAGTAAATTGACAACACTGGCCAATGAAACTCATCTTCAAAAAAATGAATTTCATGTTTTCTTCAAATAATAGTGGTTTAACAATAACGTTACCGATAGAAAGTGATATTGGTATTATTATTAGGGATGAAACGGATAGTGATTTGGCCGGATACCGGATACCGGATATTCGGCTAGCTACGAGGCCGGAGCGCCGAATATCCGGCTACCGGATATCCGGCCGCTTATAGCGTTACAATTTGATTCATTGCCGCTAGTTAATTTTGAGTACTAAGTACTAACACTAAGTTAATTTTCATTAATTAACATTTTAACAAACAATTTCTGTCATTATTTTAATTTAATAAACGATGTCCGTCCATAACCTATTGTTGTTTTTGTTGTTTTTTTTTTCATTTTTGCTTTGTGTAAAATAATCCATTACTAATATTATAATACGCTTTCACGCCTAAACTACTGAACCGATTTTGATGAAATTTGATACAGAGATAGATTAGACAACGAGAAAGGATATAGGCATAAAGGAAAAATTGTATTCACACGGAAAATCGCGATATAGACGAGTTTAGAACGTAAAGAATTCAACATCTAGTGATATATTATACAGGGTATATCAAGACTGCTACCGAAAACGAAGCCGGGTGGTAGTTTAAGCGATTTCAGACACAATGCAACAGAAAAGTTGCAAAAAAAGTGTATATTTTTTTTTTCCTATTACCATATTTGGGGGGTAAATACATTTTTTCCTAAAATAATAGTGTATAACCTTTTATTTATAAATAATCTAAGGTATAAAAGAGTTTAAATTATTATTTTAGCAAAAACTATGGATTTACCACCCAAAAATGACGATATTTAAAAAATCATAAAAAATAATTGTCGCGTTTCTTTGCGAAATATTTAGTTGCATTGTGTTTGTAGTCACTAAAATTACCACCCGGCTTTGTTTTCGGTAGCAGTCTTGAAATACCCAGTATACATATTTATTTATTTTATAATTCAGTATTCGGTCGGATAGTGCGCTACTATCCGGTATCCGGCCGGATAGTGCGCTACTATCCGGTATCCGGTCGGATAGTGAAAACAGGCCGGATAGGCCGGTTACCGGATAGTTACCGGATATCCGTTTCATCTCTAATATTATTATACAGTTTTCCCACATAATTGCGATACAATTCGACAGCACAAACCGGCATATTTAATTATTTTTCGGGAGCACGTTATCCATATGTAGTTCAAATGACACTGAGGTACGTGAAAAGCGAGTCTACCAAATTTGGTAGACTTTATTTGCGCCGTGCGGTGATGTGTGATGTGTCATCTAGACGAGTGTATAATCTAAGGATGCAACGCAATAACTGCAACACGGTCTTCTTTAAGCGTCCACTCCATATTTAAAAATTAGTAAAATTCTAAAAAGTATACATTTTTATTTTCATGAACAATTCGAAATTCGAATTTAATCAACTTTTTTGTGACCAGTATTCTAAAAGAAAAGTTTTTATTGTGTGACTATACTTATGACCTGACTGTGTATATTGTATTTTACCGTGTTCTACTTTTTCGGAAATACGTTTCGTGTCTATTGTGAGTAGTATAGGATTCATTATTTCATACACTGTACCCGAAGCCTACACTTTGCTATTCGTACTGATATTGTATCTGCATTACAGATATTAATAATTGCAGTGTATAATAATCGCAAAACAATTAATCCTCGCTCGTTAAAGGAGAAAACAGAGTGCGGCAATACAACTCCAATTCACATATGACTTGATTTTCTTATGTAAATGATTTCAATGCCTGATGGTAACTGCAATGCAGTGGGCGTGAAACGGCTATCTCATTGACTAAAATAATTAGGCCGTCCTAACTTTATCCGATTAAATAATACCGAAAGTACAAGAGTTTTCGAACCTGACGCCATGGTGCACCCTAGAAAGTAAAGGATGGCGCCGTGAAAGAAAGCTATCAATGTGTTTTTTTGTGGCTAATGATCTAGAAACATTATCATTGTACCTACGACTTATTTCGACTAGCTAGATAGGCCAAAGCGCCGAGACGAAATAGTACGCATGTATATGCGCCGTCTGAACTAAGATTGGTAAGGGCCTAAAGCATTGAGATGTTATACTAGAGGGGACAATGCGCAGGGCCCCCGCTACCATATGTGCGAAGTGTGCAATACACACGGGCGCCATCCTTTAGGGGCGCCAAAATCCAGGGCCCAAAAAAAAGTTTGCCAAAAAAAAAAAACTAAAGTCATACATCCATCCATCAGCCAAAGGAAGTCCACTGCTGAACATAGGCCTCCCCCAATGATTTACACAGAGACCTGTTGAAGGCAGCCTGCATCCAGCGACGTCCCGCGACCTTTACCAGGTCGTCTGACCACCGTGTGGGTGGATGTCCTACACTGCGTTTTCCGCTACGTGGCCTCCATTCGAGCACTTTTCGAACCCATCGGTCATCAGTTCTCCGCGCTATGTGCCCATTGCCACTTCAACTTGCTCATCCGCTGGGCTATGTCGGTTATTTTAGTTCTCCTATGGATATCCTCATTTCTGATTCAATATCGTAGGGAAACCCCGAGCATAGCCCATAGCTCGTTGAGTGACTTTGAGCTTCCTAATAATGCCCATAGTGGGAGGCCACGTCTCCGTGCCGTAAGTCATCACTGGCAACACACAACTATCGAAGACTTTCGATTTAAGGCACTGAGATATTTTGGACGAGAAGACGTCGCGTAGTTTCCCGAACGCTGCCCAACCGAATTGGATTCGACGATTGACCTCTCTCTCGAAGTTGGACCTGCCTAACCGGACCACTTGTCCTAAATAGACATATTCATCAACAACTTCAAGAGTCGAGCTCCCAACACCGATTCGGGTGGGCACAACATGGACATTCGACATGATCTTCGTTTTGTCTATGTTCATTTTAAGACCCACCCGTTGGGAGACTCGATTGAGGTCTTCAAGCATAGTGCTAAGGTCTTCCAGCAATTCTGCCAAGACTACAATATCACCGGCAAACCGAAGGTGAGTGATATACTCTCCGTTGATGTTGATGCCGAATCCTTTCCACTGTAAGAGCTTGAAGGCATTTTCCAGCGTGGCAGTGAACAGTTTCAGAGATATGACATCTCCCTGTCTCACGTCTCTCTGTAGTGGAATAGCTTTCGTACTCTGATCCTGTACTCGGACCGACATTGTGGCGCTGTTGTATATACACTTCAACACTTCGATGTACCGATAGTCGATATGGCACCGCTGGAGAGACTGTAGCACAGCCCAAGTCTCGATCGAATCAAAGGCTTTCTCATAGTCCACAAACGGTAAACAAAGCGGCAAGTTATATTCCTCAGTTTTTTGCATAACTTGCCGAAGTGTATGGATATGGTCTATGGTACTAAAGCCTTTTCGGAAATCGGCTTGTTCGGGAGGCTGAAAGTCATCAAACCTGCGTTCGAGACGATTTGTGATGACCCTCGAAAACAACTTATAGACATGGCTCAGGAGCGAGATGGGCCTGTAGTTCATCAGCAAAGTGTTATCACCTTTTTTGAAAAACAAGACCACCACGCTCCTGCTGCATGCCTCCGGCGTTGAGCTCTCGAGAAGAACAGAATTGAAGAGCCTCTGAAGGACTTTCAGTATTGGCGTGCCGCCCGCTTTCAGAAGCTCTGAAGTGTTTCCGTCTTCGCCCGGCGCCTTGTTGTTTTTAAGTCGCTTCAGGGCCATCTCAATCTCAAACAAGCTGATGTCCGGGATATCATCGCTAAAGTGTCAGATCAACTCGACTCTCAGTTCTTCGGCTGAGCTAACAGCAGATTGGGCAACCGAGGTGTAAAGCTGTCCGTAGAACCTCTTGATCTCCCTTAATACCTCTGCCCTCGTCGATACCACGCGGCCGTCGTCCATCTTCAGCCTAGACAACTGGCTTTGCCCAATAGACAAGTCTCTTGCAAACACTTGGAACCTCCGTTCTCTATTTCTTGTGAGGCGGCTTCTGGTAAAAAGAGAGTCCTTACTGGTGGTAGGTCTCTGATATGTGAGAGGCCATCTGGGTAGGTACCACCGCAATGTCTATTTCTCCCGTGAAACAACACTGCGTAAATGCACTGTTGTGTTTCGGATTGAAGGACCTTGTAGCCAGAGTAACTACTGGACATATTGAGACTTAACATCATATGTCTCAGGATGGCGAGCGCAGTGGAATGTTACTACTGTTTATGAGCGGTTGTATCGTTTACCATCAGGCGAACGGCTTGCTCGTCTCGCCATTCAACGCAATAAAAAAAAAAGTTCATAGAAAAGAATCCCTCTTTCTCATCATTATGTCCAAATTGCCCCACTTTCAACGCTGCATCGCTGCTCTTGCCCAACTTTGCGTTGAAGTACCTCATAACAACATTGAAGTAAGTTTTGGAAGTATGTATGGCCCGACTTATATCCTCATACATCTCCTCTACTTCTTCATCTGGGTGTGTCGAGGTCGGCGCGTATACCTGTATGACCTTCAACGAATATCTTTTTGATATTCTGAGTATAAGGTATACTACCCTGCTCGACACACTTTCGATGGATACGATGTTGTTGATGACACGAAACCTGTGGACAAGAAATCCGACACCTCCTCGGGACTGTTGGTCGTCCCCCCGGTAGAAGAGCAGGTAACCAGACTTCAGAGTTATCGTATCCTCCCCGATTCTTCGGACAACAAAAAAAAAACAAAAATAATCAATTCATATAATAAAATCGTAACCGGTCGATGTCGATGTCGGTGTATAGAAGATATATGAGAATAACCTTTAGAGTTTTTTCATTACATGATGATACTCACCCTGACCCTTTTAGTATTTTACAATATATATTTGAAAACAATTTAACATCCACCCTTTCAAATGTATGCATTTCACTAAGAATTCTTCTGACATTTCCTGTATCTGTAGCTTCTGGCGACCGATATTTGCAAAGTTAAAAATTATTTAAGGTCAACAACGCTTCAAGAAAGATTGTCTGGGCTAGCAATATTAGCCATTGAACAAGAAATTTTTGATGGTATAAATTTCAGCGATGTAATTAACGAATTTGTAACAGCATAGTCTCGGAAAATTGCGCTACAGTAGCAAGAGTATTGTAGTAGTGACTCTACTACAACAGCAATTTTTTTATTTTTCTATTGTACCTAGATATCTTTTTTGATTTTATAACAAAGTTACCTAGGTATTTGTTATTAAAGTATCTGCATATTGTAGTATAATTAGGAAGTGATACTTATTTACGTGTTAATGAAAAAGCGCAAAACCTGACACGCCAACTTATTTTGATTATAAAAGAATTACGAATATTATTTTGATTCAAATTTGACCCCTATTTTTATTAGTGGAATCGACTCTACTCACGATTATGAACAAACTAATTTTAGGTACTGCGCTTTCTCAATAACACGTATACATGAGTAACATGTAGACATGAGGCAATATTTCTGTTATTTGTTCCTAAAAAAATGTGATTTTTAGTTTTGGGTTATTTTCTTGTAATTATGAACAACGTGTCTGTGCCCCATTGTAAATGCTTTAAAATGAGTGTCAACAAGAATCATTATTATTACTTCATTTTGATATTATAATCTACAAATACATATGACTTTAAAAGTTCAGTTCTTTGCTTTATTTCAAGCACCTACCTACCATAAAAAAAGATAATTCAAAATGCCTTAAGGGGCGCCAAAAATTTTTTTCGCACACAGGCGCCAGTAGCCCTTACGGGGGCCCTGACAATGCAAACCAAAGGTTTGTAACTAATTCTGTGTCGTCAACGCTGAAATATTATCTTCGCTCTCGCTTTACTGGGTTTTTGTTCCCGATGTCCGCTCTAGTGTAATATTCCCGGTAATCACTTTCACCTATAGTGAACTTACCGTCTTTCGCTTGAGTTTGGACAATAATTAGTACATGAAAAATAGGATTGGCAAGTTGAAGTGGCAGTGGGCCGGGCACATAGCTCGTAGAACCGATGGCCGTTGGGGCCGAAAGGTTCTTGAGTGGAGACCACGTACAGGCAAACTAAATGTCGGACGCCCGCCTACAAGGTGGACAGACGATCTGGCTAAGGTTGCAAGAAGTCGCTGGATGCAGGCGGCTTCCAACAGGTCATTGTAGAGATCCTTAGGGGAGGCCTATGTTCAGCAGTGGACTTCCTGTGGCTGATATGATGATGATGATGATGATGATGATGAGACATGAAAACTATAAAGGGCGTCGTAGTAGTTTCAGCCCGGTCGTCGTGAATCCTACATCCGCTGCTGTTGCCGAATTTCACATAAAGTTATTTGACTCACCCTGTCGGCGAGCGCCTTGGCGATGAGCGTGAGGCCGCGCGCGCGCGCGTCCGCCACCGCCAGCATGGCGTTCGCCTCACCAGACGCTTTGTTGATCTGCTCCTGCTTTTCAGCCTCTGAAATACAATGCTTAAGGTGAAATCACACTAAAGGTTTTCGTCTTACGCATAGAGTAAAGAAGCGGCCATAAATACTAGAGCAACGCGTCTTAGAGCTATCTGAACAATGGATTCTTTTGTTGTGTGCACATTAGAGGTCATACGCTTAAGACGTGACCACAGACTATATAGAAAGAACCTTGTATGCTCCATTGTCCTGATTGGTCAGTTGGCCCCGTACTTACCGCTCTTTACTCTATGCGTAAGACGAAATACTATAATGTGTTTTCACCTTTATTTAAATACTATGAATATGATAACTCTGTGGATCCCAATATTTGCGGTTTTATGTTTGTATTTTGTACTGCTACCATGTATGTAGGTCACAGATCACTTCCAATAGATACCGCATTACGATAGTTTTGTTTTGAACCGTAAACACCAACGAAGGGAACTGCGCGGGGGGTGGGCGGGTTGCAGCGCGGTCACGTGGACTTCACTGGAGAGATGAGGCATAAGTCGATAAATAAAAAAATGTATCGATAGTTCGATTTGCCAGTAAGTTCATGTGTTATGATCGCTTCTATAACTTAATTACCAACTTGTTAAATGTTTGATAGTATTTTTTCACCGGCCTGATCTAATAAATTATAACAACCGGCATCCGCTAACTACGAATAAAATAGGATTAAGATTTATACTTTAGTATGTAACGGTTTTATTTCTATTATCCGTGTCCGTGTATTTTTGTATACCATAATAGCGAAATACCCAAATTAAGTGTTGATATAAAAGATCAAATAAAAATATGAAATAGTAAATAACTAAACCTCATGCTCTAAAGGGCTACAATAACTTATTCCGTTTCTTGAATTCTGACGGCGCGGCGCGGCGGCTGTAGTAAATGTAATATGTATCGACAAGTGACGATGAAACCCACTTGACGAACTATGAATGTTTTTGAGACGATATATATAACGTATGTTAAAATTAATGCAATAGCTTGTGCTACTGATTCTCAATAAACTTAGTATGCTAAAACTTATGATAAATGCCCTCCCATTATACTTGAAAACGTATACAACTAGAGGGAAAAAAGGAAATTTAATTACGCCAAAGATAAATAAAAAAATATTGTAAAAGTACCTTGTTAACAAATTTAACTATTTCAAATTACATAAAATAACGTAATTATGGTAATTTGCAATTTTTATTAAATCAATATATATTTTGTGACATTGTGATTTAATAAAATTAATTTACATTATTGTTTTACAATATCGATATTTCTGGAATTATATTATAAACATGCGTCAAACACTAGAAGAGCGCGTGATTTCGCCAAAAAAAGATGACTTATTACGGTTATTGCTATGCGAAAAAGAGACGGCTGATTCTCCATCCGAACTCGACTGTTTGACATTGATACATTAACCAGTATAAATTGAGCTCGCTCGGGACCAAATTAATTTAAAGAATATTAGTTATCGATGAAAACTTATTGCATTTTTTAGATACTTTATTTTATTGAGTTTTTTGCACACAATTTTATTGAACAAATCATTATTAACTGTAATATTATGTTCCCAAAATGTAATTTTCGCTAACGTGCGACGACATGTCTGGGTCCACTACTTGGACGACACTGATGACGCGACATTTGGCATCGGTTTATATCTATCTGATAGCTTATATGTGTTGGGCGCAACCGCTGCCTTGCATTAGGTATCTATTGGGAGTGATCTGTGATGTAGGCATTGACTTATATTCTACCGATAGACGAGGCGCGTCATAGAAACTATTTGTCCCGTATTTGTCAAAAGCTCAGTAGCGACATCTAGTACGTTTACTTGAATATTACAAATTATGATCAAAGATTATTAGACAGACAAGACAGATCATGTCAATAATAGCTTTGCCTAAGATACTGCCTAAGTATAAATACCGTCATAGCAATAATATATTTGCAATGTTTTTTTTTATTTACGTGAATAATTAATGGAAATGATGTAAATGAAATTAAATACTCTTACAAGTGTACAAGTCTGTCAAGCAGTCAATCAGTGTACAATCAGTCTGACATTTATTATAATAACATTTATGAATTTTTAACAAGCTGATACAAAAATGACTACCGCTTTTGGAATATCTGAAATCTTCGTGTCGAAAATAAATTGAACAAATATAGGTATAGTCGGGAAGTTAAAAATGTAAAAAATTAAACTAAATTCGCGATAAAATCCGTAAATAATAGTTTTATTTCAAATATAGGTATGTTCTAATGGCAGCCACTTATATCCATTCCAATAATTCTGGACAAATATTATAGAGATCTCCTTTTTTCGTAACCGACGCGGAAAAATATAAAACAATTTTAAATGGTATTAGTCTTCAATAACAATGGGTTCGAATAGTCCATTAAGTAATTCATATTAAGAAATGGGGTCTAAATACTATCCACTGTTTCAAAATATAGGTACATACAACACACATATTTTGAGTTATTAATTAACAACATATGATTAAAATAAAATACTGAAATCAATTTGCAACTACATCCTTCCTACATATTTGTATTTGTAATATATTCGAATAGTTTATGCCTATTTGGTCCACTGATATGAATGTCCCTTGAATAATCTGTATCTTATATAGTTCGTCTCTCTCACTCGACGGGCAATTTTTATGCGCGGAAATGAGATACACGATTAAGGAGCTCACCTTGTATTTTAACGAGCTCTAAAATATATTTAATCCATTAATAAATAAAAGATCTGTATTATCGGCATTATTCTGCAATATTATATAACTTACGTTGTATTCTTTAATTATATTGTAACTTAAGAAAATTTCGCTGTCGGTTTGACGGGGAAAAGTCAAAATAAATTACTTATAAATATAAACAAAGAGGCGTACTATTGCGCGGCCGTCACGCGGCAGACTGATTCCTGTGCGGTGCATGCACCGCACTTGGGTGGGACACGTTTGTTACAAAGAACGTCTTATCTAGTGTAACATTGATATCGCTGGATGTAGGTAAATAAATAGTAGCTTGTACATTTTCGTTCGGGTCTAGGTGTTTGTGAGACAAGAAATCTCGCGTCTTTCTAATACCCACGACAGAAGACTCAATCTTAATGTGGGGTCAGGACTATGGATGTGACTGTTGGGTGCATGTATTTATTTATTTATAACATGCAAAACATATGCCATATCATGTTTAATTTGTGCAGTTTCAAATGTAAACCCCCTGGTGTTCGATTCTAAAAGCACAATATCCGGTGTCAAATTAAGACATTGTGAAGCCCTTGAACATTGCGACATGAGATCCCCATTTTTATCTGGCGAACAAAATGCTATACTCACAACCGCAGCAAATAATATATGTAGTTCCCTGTCTTGCACATGCAATAATTTTAATTTTAAAATCAAGCGGATACTTGGATCGCAAAGCAAAGGACCTGCATCATATAACATGCTATATGGCTACTCTGGAATTGAGAATCTATATATTAATACGTGATGCAAATACTTTGGACCCCTTTTTACGAAAATTGCGCGGACGCAGGAGCATAAAATTTGGCACTTATAGTTTATGTGTAGGAGAAGTGCAGAACGCTAATATTTTTCAATGATAATGCTTATAAAGTACATTAAATCAAAAAATAAAACATTACACACACTACCATGCATTTCACAAACACATACATACACAAGTATTTGTACACGCATACATACTCTGGTGTCAAATTGTTTCTTTTCTTTTTCATTTTGTTCTTCTGACATAGACATATCAAAAAATAAGGTTTTATTTGCCTCATTTAATATAAAAATAAGGAACTACGTACCAAAGGATTTTAATAATAATGCATAAAAAGTACATTAAATCAATAAATAAAACATTACACAAACCAGCATGCATTTGACACACGCATTTGTACACGTATACATACTCTTTGGTCAAATTGATTCTTTTGTTTATTATAGACATCGTTGAATGTCAAATAGAAAAGTTTGTTTAATGTGGTTTTATTCAATGTCAAACAGAAAAGTTTGACGAATACTACGTGAAATACTGAGCGCTTATACAAATTGAGTAGCAGTAAGATACATTTAAATGTACACGGACTATCATTATATGCAAAAAGAAAGTTCTGTAGCAGCAATCTGCAATAACAACATTCAGGTACAAAAAATATAATTTGCTATTGCTGGTTCAAAGCAATTATTGTAGTTTACGATTTCAGTAATTGCATATACTTCAGGATAAATAAGTGATTTTGAGAGATACGTACATTTAAATGTGCACGAATTATCAGAATAACAACATCATTATACAGGTAAAAACTTTTTCTCTTCTGGATTTGGTCGAATTTCGACCACTAGGCGACCACTAGTATCAATAATTATAACAATTGTGACTGCTTATTGTCCATACCTGAAGCTAATATTCTCGCCTGCCGCTTGCCCTCTGCCACGTTGATGTCGGCGGCGCGAACTCCCTCGGACTCCAATATAGCCGCGCGCTTCCGCCGCTCCGCCTCAACTTGCATTTGCATCGCTTCGTGAACTCTCGTTGGCAATTTTATATCACCTTAAAAAAATATTAGTATGTAATAATTTAATTTTTAAGATTTCTGATATATCGCTATTGGGAATTAAATTTACAATTCTTTCCACAAATTTTTGCAAGGCAGTGTCAGACTATCAAATTCGTTGGATTATACAGATTCTACAGTGGTCCACAGTTTTCTAAATACCTTTATAATAATATAATTGGTATCTTATCAGACAACATACAACATCAAATTGTAAAATTCTATCAGCAGTACAGATTATGAAGAAATAATATACACACGCCGGCAGAATTTGAGGAACACGCGTTAAATATTGAATTTCTTAGAAAATATTATAATAACTGAATGTTTTTAATTTTCAATATTTAAAATGAGGCAAAATTTATAACAAATTACTATAATTGAGTAAAAAATACTTTAATTAATGACGCAAATGCAATTAAACGGAAATACAGTAAAATGAAATTTCTGTATTGTCAAATGTAATCGTGTATTTTAAAAACTTACAGAAATAATTTAAGAAAATTAATAATGCGTATTGCTACCACGGGCTCTGATAAGAGTCTGGATATGATCCTTCATGCTTTTAATGACGTCCTCAATCATTTTTTGCGACAAATTCTCCCACTCTTGCACTAACATGAATTTTCATCCTTGGACGATCTTAGGGGCTTGGTTTCTTCCATTTATCTTTCTTTCGATAACGTCCCATTCGTTCTCTCTATGGGATTCATATCTGGTGATCTTGCTGGGCAATCCATTTGCGCGATTTGGGCCTGATTTAAGTAGTCGCGAACCAGTTGCGCTGTGTGGGGCCGCGCATTATCATGCATAAATAAAAAATATTCGCCTATAGATGGTGCAAAAGACAATACCTGGGACTCTAAGATCTCTGCGACGTATATTTGTGCAGCTAAAGATCCATTTTCTATAAGTATAAACTCCGCGCGTGCTTCCAAATATATACCACCCCATACCAAAATTGACCCTCCGCCATAACACACCTCTTTCAGTAAAGTTTCCTCGATTAGCGTTCTCCTCGATACCTCCAGATCCTCTCCCTTCCTTCTATGCAATTCACAACAAAACTGCTTTCATCACTAAACAAAACTCGGCTCCATTCATTTGTCCAGTCGCGGTGTTGATGAGCAAAAGCCAGTGGCGTAACTACCCCATCCGGGGCCCGTGGCAAAGTTCATCAAATGGGGCCCTTCGTAAATGTAAAAAAACTTTTAAGGTAGTTTTTTGTTTACAGTATAGTACAGAATGTTTTTAAATGACAAGGCTTAATATTTCTTATCAGATTTTGAACATAAATAATTTCATGAAATCTAAAAAGGGGTCCTCTAATAACGATTAAAGAGTCCTTTTTGAAAGAAATGAAAAAGGAATTCCATTTTCTTTCTTTCTTTCTTTCATTTTCATTTCTTTTTACCACACTGTCAACGGCGGATCTAAGGGGAAGGTCATGGGGGTCATCACCCCCCCCCCCCCTTTCTTCCCCCCGGCTGGCTCCAAATTGACAGAGTATAACGTTTATAAGCACAATGAACTCTTTGTAAAAACTAATTGTTACGAATTCGAGTATCGAAATCGTACTCAGCATTCTGATAAGAACTATATGACCCCGCCCTGGCTAATAAGCTGAATCCGCTCTTGTATACGCCCGCCCAAATTCTTGGCGCCAAAACAATGTTTCTTATTATATATGGATTGTTGCTCGTCATCTAATGTCCAATGAAACCGCCATTGTTCATACAAAAAACACGAATCCAAATAAGTTTTCGATATTTCGTGTCTCTCTATCTCATTAACAATTTTTTTCCAGTGGTCATAACCCTCAACTCAAACATTTTGTTTATTCATCTTCATCCTTTTATTATCCACTGCTGGTCATAGGCCACCTCCAAATTGCGTCATTTTACCGCGTCGTCAGCTTCTCGCAAGCATCGGCAACAACCTTTTGCAAATCGTTACTACACTACGTTAGTCAAGACGCGGTCACCACTCAAAAACACGTTTACTCTAACGGTTATCGGTTCTTCGACAGATGTAGCCAGCGGACTGCCTCTTCAGCTTGCTAATTATGTTTGCTGTCTATAACTTTACTTCTTTGTCGTATAAGCTCATTACGGATCTTTTTCTTCAAAGAAACACCGAGCAGCATGCCCCATAGCGCGCTGAGTGACCTTAAGCTAGTGGACCAGTCGTACTGTGAGTGCCCAAGTCTCAGTAGGTTATGACACGTAGAACACACTGGTTGAAAACTTTCGTTTTCAAGCTTTGTGGTAAAGATGACGAGACGACTCGACGTAGTTTACCAAATGTTGCCCAGCCCAGCTGGAACCTCCTGTTAGCCCTCCTCTTTCTCAAAGTTGTTTCTACATAGTTAAAGGGGCTGCCCCAGATAGCTATATTCGGAAACAACTTCGAGCTGGTGGCGACAGGTCTTCGATCAAGGTGGTGGTTGATCATTACTTTGATTTCGTCGAAGTTAATTTTAAGTGTGAGGCTGAAACCAGGTCGTGCAGCATCTGTTGCAGCTCTTCTAGCGTTTCCCCCATCAAGACTATATCGTCAGAAAAAATGAAGAGGCGTTTGTTTATTATTTTATTGGCTGATCTTTCGTAGTCACAAGTCGTTTTACTTCGTCTATTTTTATGACACCTGTCTGTAACATAATATGTGGATTTAATATTTTCCACTTCTATTAATATGGTTTAATTTCATTTAAATTGGTTGTGATTATTTTGAGTCTGAAGATTCATTATCCCCGAGATTGGTTATTATGGAATTTTTAGTTTCGTCCATTCTTTCATTTCTGTACTGGACTGTTTACTCGCGTTTTCAACAATAAATTGCTCGTTCCCAAAGTACTGACTTATTTTAGATAACTTTTTATTTATTGCTTCAGACTCCTTCTTTCTCTTTCGATTTTCGCTACCACTTAAATAATTCCTAGAACTTAAATAATTTATTGGTTTCTAACTAAGATTATACTATAATTAAAGAAAAATAAAACATTTAAATCAAATATTATGGTGAAATGTATGTAATGTAAAATGTAGCAAATTATTTACTATTATTAATTAATTTCGTTATGTATGTTACATTATTCTCTGTTTACACCCTGTCGGGCTTGCGCCGGGGGCCCTATTGAGCCGGGACCATCTCGGGCATGAGACCCTGTCAGGCCAGGGCCCTGCCGCGCCGGGGGCCCCTAAGACAGGGGGCCCGTGGCATTTTGCGCACTCTGCCACCCTATTGTTACGCCACTGGCAAAAGCTTATCTGGCTACTTTATGTACCACCTCGAGATTTGGAGCTTTTGACGGAACGTAAGACTTCAGTCCAACTTCATTTAAACGTGTTCTCACTGTACGCTCACTGATATTAACATCACGGACTTCTTGTGACATGTTTCGGGTCTGAATAGCCGTTTGACGACGATTTCTCAAAGTTTTCAGCCGTATAAAATGACCATCCTGGGTACTGGTCCACCGTTTTCTGCCTTATCCTGGCATCCGCACATAAGAGCCTAGGTGCCTCTAACGTTTAACGTTGAGAAAGACGACAGATACCGACACATCCAATGCGCGACTTACTGAATCCTACCCTTGACCATTTTCAATCATTGTTACCGCTCTGGCAACTTCAGTGGAAGGTAAGCCACTCATTTTATATCCTACAAGACAGGCACTCTAAAAACAATAACAATAAAAATATCTTAAGTCACATAAAATGAAATTAAACAAAATTTTGTAAAACCACTTGAAAGTGAAAAAATCTTAAAAACACTTGAGAGCGTATAATTAACGATAAAACTCTAAATATCCAAAAATCTTTTTGCAACATTTAATTTTTTAAAGGTGCTGAAATATAAAAACAAAGACCATTTAAACAAACAGCAAACAAAATAAAAAAAAAACTAATTTTTGTGCGTGTTCCTCTAATTGTGCCGGCGTGTGTAGTTTAGAGTTATGCATACAATAAGCATGTCCGATTACAAGGAGTTCTGGATTGGATAAGGACTTGATAGCCAAGTCAGTTCAGTTCAGTTCTTAGTTTTGGCCTTTGCGTAATTACCACCCCACAATTCTGCCAGTGTCAAGTTATATAAGATAGCCAAGTCTACTAAGTGTACACATAAGTCAACTGAAGGATAAATACCTATTACCCACATGTTTTGTGACAGTTTCCTTAACACTATTGGCATTCAATGTTAGTTACAAACATGATATTGAAATAGCTATAGAAAACAATTTAAAACATCCAAGTAATACCAAATTACTATAATTTGTACTAAATGAATAAAAGAACTTACGAATTTCATATCTTAAACAGGTAATGCCCCATGCTGCACTAGCTTTATTAATTGCTTCAACAATTGAGACATTAAGAGACTCCCTCTCCCTGAATACTTTGTCCAGTGAAATTTGACCTATTTCAGAACGCATTGTTGTTTGAGCTAATTGAGTAATAGCAAATTCTGGATCTTCAACACCATAGGAAGCTGTAAATAGAATCAATTAAACTACATCAAAGAAAGAGTATTTGTCAGGAATATCAAAACTAATAGAAATGTAATAACATAATATGATGCAATATCAATGTACACTTACCTAAATATGGATCAACAATTCTCAAGTACAGCACACCATCAATACTCAGTGAAACATTGTCTGATGAGATGGCACTCTGCTTGGGAACATCTATTGCAATTTCTTTTAGACTTTGCACATACTTTATTTTGTCCAAAATAGGCCATAAAAGATTCAAACCTGGCTCAAGTATCCTATGAAATTTACCCATACGCTCTACAATCCATGCCTGAAATATAAAATATAGTATACACATAAATTAAATAAGGTTTCTGAAAAATACGGTGCTACTCTCATTCCTATGATTAAGGTCTTATTTCTCAACTAGCTGTGCCCGCAACTTCGTCTGCATGGAATTTAACAAAAAAATTAATTAGTTTATTTAGTTTTTGTTTCTTTTGTTTTTGCATTTTTAGTTTAATTATCAACCTTTGTAACGAAACCATACCGCGATCTAATTCTACGGTGACGCCATCTCTTAGTGAGTGGTGGTAAACTCCCGTTACACATTTATTTTCAGTTTTTTGTATTAGCTTTATTGAAAAATTTCTTTATATACAATATTTTGTAAATGTGTTATTGATTCGTTGGTGGGAGAACTGGTGGGAGGCGCCTGACGTGACGGCCCAGTGGTGGCATGCACGTGAGCTGCGCGCGGTACTGGACAGTACTACTTTATTTTTCTAAAATAAAAGATTTTTCTAAAATAAATGTAGCCTAAGTTACTCCTTGTTATATCAGCTACCTGACAAAAAAAAAGTCCCGTCAAAATCGGTCCAGCCATTTCAGAGATTAGCCAGAACAGACAGACAGACAGACAGACAAAAAATTTTAAAATATCATTTTCGGCACAGGTATTGTGTATATAACGATATGTAGTTGGAAATTTTTTTTTATTTTCAATTTTAAAACAGACACTTCAATTTTATTTATATGTATAGATAACAAATCACATTAACTGAAGTAAGATATGATCATAATCCACAGAACATGATAGGAAATAATTCTGTTACACTCATTGTTAAGTTATTAAAGCCTGATTAAATATTGAAATAATGGAAGTGGTTTTTTGTCTAATTTCCCTTATACTAGGCAAAAAATTAAAACTGATAACAGTATAAAATATTAATATAACACTGACCATTTACTTAATTAAATAAATATCACCAAGCAACTAAATTGTGACTAACTAAATATAATGGGATATATTTATTAATATATTTAATTTTCCGATTTCGATTTATAAATACCTCTTGTTGTGGAACAAACATAATAATGGTGTTGAGCGGCGTAGTAGACCGATTTCTTGTCGCCGTTACATCGTAAACAACCCGTGCATTGTTTTGATATTCCGACAATCCGAAACTCTGAAATAGTTACACCATAATAAGGTTATATTGACATTGGCACATTCAAATAAATATTTGTTTGATATACGTACTCGCAAGGGCAAGGTTTTAGTGAAAAACAATCGTGAACGCGTGAACATTGTGACTGGGATAAATTTTTATTTAATATTTTCTCTCAATCCATTCCATAATCATAAAATAAAAACTCTAACCTATAACACCAAAATGGAATGTCAAATTTCACGTCAAATAATAGTGCTATGCCAATGATGTAGATACGAGATGCATACAAATCAAAATATCGATAGAAAACATCGATTCTCAAAGTCATTGTTCACGGAAGTAATATTTTGTAATCCCACGTTATAATTAATATAGATTTCTATGTTCTTTGGATTTTCTTTAAAATCAGCGAACGGAAATCAAAGAGATTCAATTTGTGTTACGTTGACATGTTGACTCTATTGAAGTTACATTGCACATAGTAACGAAATATTTAATCAATAAATAGTGCACCATTACGAATAATTATTAAGCTGAATTAAAATAACTTATTACTTATGATTAGAGATACAAAGTAGATCAAATGGAAAGAACATCTTATAATTCAAAGTCAAGCTGTAATACATCTATTGCGACTGATGATAATTTAGAAAACAATGATAAAAATGTTGTAGCCAAAATTAAAAGACTTAAAATTGAAGAAAACTATATTGTTCATTCTTTGCGTAAATCATTTATTAATAATAATCACTGTACTGATCACTTTGCTAATAATTACAGCCAAGTGATGGACTATCAGAAATTTCGAAGAAATATTAGTGATTCTTACAGAAACGTGAAGACTTTATTTGATTTTGTTAAAGTGAACACTTCGAATCCGGAAACATTAAAATCTGTTGGTAAGAATTTATAAAATTTTAGAGTCCGTCTAATCTCTATTCTGTATCTGCCGATATACGTCCCATTGCGGGACACGCGGCTCCTCCACAATCAAAAGTACGATTGTGTGGTTAGGCTATATCTAGTGGTTTATTCTTTGGGCTATATAGTCCACCACGCTGGCCTTGTGCCGGTTGGCGGACTTTACGTAGCATAGAAATTCTCACAAATCGCTACTGTATAGTATGCAGGTTTCCGCACGATGTTTTCCTTCACCATTATAGTGCGTGGTGATTGACTGTCAATACACACATGACTCCAAAAAATCAGAAGCGTGTCTTAGAATTCAAACCCGCGACCACCGTGAACATATTGGCAGGTACGTCTGGTCTCTTTACCAGCAGGCCATCACGCATTTCCAAATCTCTATTACTAAATTTACAATCAGTGTATCGAGTTACATTACTGTTTCCAGATATGGATGATATAAAGATGGCTATATTAGAATTGGAAGAGAAAATGAAAACATTAAAGAAAAATTTGCAATCAGAACTTTTAAACTTACAACGCAAAGAAGAAGAACTTAGTAAGAATGTAGGTATTATAAAGTACCAAATATTCACATTAAAATTTAAAATTTTAGTAAAATGTTAAGCTTCTTCTATTTATTCGCAGATAAATGAAAATCCAGCTAAAGTTTATCAAATAAAAAGGCGACCAAAAGTTCAATCTGTGTCGTACAACGAAATCGTGCCCAGTCCTGTAAAGGAAATGATTAATTCTTCTTTTAAGTGCTTGGTGAGTTCCATTAAATATAATTCAGATATAATACTGAACCATCCCAGTATATACGATTTGTTCTGAATTTTGATTAATCAGTCTATCAGAACAAGTATTTGTGATTTTGGGATTACGATACTGGGTCCTTAACTGGTACAGGTTAGTTACTATCTACATCAAAAAATAAACCACTAGATAATTATGTATATAACAATTATTCATTTGATTGTAGGAAGTTCAACAATTTCAAGATTTCATTGCTAGTAGCGGAAGTCGATATGGTGGATGGAATGAATATTACCATAATATATTTGTTAGATCGTGGAACAAATATTTTCAAGTAGACTGTAACATTAATATGGAGAGTTATATCTCTAGCGTGATGAAGTCGGAAGCTTTTCAGTTATTATTAAACGATTTACTTTTAAAGTTACCGGGTAGGTATTTTGAATCTGATGACAGAAATACATCATTATGTTTTCGTAAACAATATATACTAAATTTTGAATTATTTATAGCTTTTAAAAGTGAAGAAATTATTTCACATAGCCAATGGTATTTAAGATACGTTTACTTAAAAGAACGCCAAAAACTGGCTATAGAGAAATGGAGAGAAAAGAGACAATTTATTAAAAAGCACGCAAGTAATGGTAAAGAAAAACGAAACGATATGCAAAATCATGGAAAATATCATCCCGGTATTGTATGATATGTAACCACCATTTAAACCGTAAGGGAACTAATTTCACACGAAAGTATAATTTGCACTACGCCTAAAGAACTTATATGGACCAGTGCATATAAGTCGGTTAATTGCATTTTATATTGGAACTTTATTTACTCTTGATCGAAATTATCATTTACTAAACTTATTATTATTATCTATCGAATTTGTTGTTTTTGTTGAATTCCAGAAAAAGCCAAGGATCAGTTTACGTGCAAAATTAACTGGTAAGTAATAATTGTATTATACTTTACAAGTAGTTTTGATTTACTACGTAAGTACATTAATAATTTAATTTTATCTTTAGTAACCTTATAAAATCGTCCCTCGATCAAGCAATTTCAAACCCAGGAATATATAGTAGCGATGATTGTAAAGATAAAACTATTAATGAAGGCAACATTAATTTCTTAAGACCTAAATGTGGACGCAGGCGGCTACTGGTTAATTATGCAACACCAACAAAACAATGGATAAATAGATATCAAAATGTTTATGATAAACCGGCAAGCAGTTTCAATTACCCAGCGAATTTTACTAAATTGTAAGTTGAATCTAGGATTTTTACTGTTATTTAGCTTAAGATAACAATTGTGCTCATAATACCTACTGTTTGATTTTCAGACAAGTTCCCAAATGGCGTTTGGGATTACAAGGAACATAATTATTAAAACCGTGCAAAATGTATGTTATAATAAAACGATTACTATTTTACTTCTTGGTCTGTGATGACTACTCATTCAATAAAGTGAGGTGAATTAAATACAGTTGTTTCCATTTGTATACGTAATATCTACGCGACGATACAATTTTGTACATAGGTACTTATTACTAACTAGTTTTCAAACTATATTGAAAGCCTATCAATATCCATTCAATATTTATTTATTTATGAAATGAAATAAAATAACAAAACGACATCTCAAATCATTGAGGTATCATAATAGAGCATCGTGAACAAAATGATGAAGATGATGCTACTGCATTATTGAAGCATTTTACTTACAGTGTTCGCTCTAATACAATAAGTAAATTATATTATCATAACAATTTTGAAACTGTATATTATAAATCAGCAATATTTATCATTCTGTAACTAAGAAATAAATCCTTCCTATGCACATCCAGATAAACAATTATTTTTTATACAGTACTCTGCTGACTGCTATAACGCTGCACACAAACTTGGGCTATGTTTTAAAAGTACATATAAGAGAAGTAAAGTCCCCATTTCGAGAGAGCGCTTTACAAAAGAGAACTTATTTCCTAAATATTTTCCAAGCACTCTGGAAGTTTATAAGAATTTTGTAAGTTTGTGAAAGAAGGAAGTCGTCATTGTCGACTATAAACTTGTTAATAAATCTACGCTTCGCGGACGACATTATGCTTTTGGCTTTTGCCTAAACTACTAAACCTTTGGAGGTACAAGCAATGGTTCCAAGATCTTATCAGCGAAGATCTTATTGGCGAGCCTTAAAGAATCAGATGAAATCAGAATGAATTCATTATTTTCTATTCCGGGGTTTCAGATGATTAGGAACAATATTAAATTAATGACTAACAGCATCAAACGTAAGATAGAGGTGGCCGGGTTCACAAAGGTAAAAGGATAGAAAAAGGAAAGCTTCTTCCAGGCTGTATGCGCACCTGTAAATGTATAGTTAAAGCTATTGGGTGTGTATGAGCGGGACATCTAAAACATCCACTTCAAAAGTGAGGCCTCTGTTGTTTTCTAGATAAAAGTAAAAAAATAAAAATACATCTTTATTATTTTAACAAACATTGTATAATAATATCTAAATGTGGTGCCTTTTATACATAGGAATACGTGTGCTAATTTTATATACCTAATCATGTTCCCTAAAGCCGATTGCAATATAATTTAACGGTAACGTAGCAGCCCATTCCTATGCTATAGTTGTTTAATGCAATAATGTTTAATCTACAGTTTAATCATTTCACCATTAGTGCAAGCGTGGTCTATAGTTTGTCGATTAAATGTGTTTACATGGGAGAATAATAAGGAGTTTTAAAAACCCTCTTGGCAACACCATCAAAAGTGTGTAGTGCCATTGACAAATCTTAGGCTCAATTGCACAAACTAACTTTGCCAATACCTTTGCCCTTGAAACTGTCAATTCCATACATTCGCAAGGTCAAATACATCTCAAATGTATGGCGATGACATTTTCATAAGCAAAGGTATTGGCAAAGTTACTTGGTGCAACTGAGCCTTAATACTTGATCTAAAAATTACTTATTTCTAATGTTGCCAGCACCCGTTTTTTAAAAAATACTACAAAATGCCATGTAAACACATTTATCCGACAATCTATATATTGTTTCATCCCTACAAAATAGGTATGAAACAATACAAGTACATATAGATTGTCGGATAAATGTGTTTACATGGCATTTTGTAGTATTTTTTAAAAAACGGGTGCTGTCAACACACTCATTCGTGGTACTTACGCTGTCAGTTACGCTTCTGCGACGTAAATATTTTCGAATTTTGCTGTCTCAAATTGATTTAACAATGCCAAAAGCTATTAAAAGTGGAGAACGTAAACTCGTTCATAGATTGTTGCAATATTGTGAGCAGGAGAAGGCCTCAGGGCAATTAACTATCGACATAAACAAAGTGCAAGAACGTGTCGCCGCCATGACATGTTTGTTGTTCAACTTAACATATTTTGATACTTACGATTTTTTATATTTTTAAATTACTGTATATTTAATAACAATATATTTTTAGGTCTGTCTCGTGTAGTCATAAGCAAGATTAAAAAGGAAGGACAGGTGAATCAAGGCGTATGGCGGACTCCAGGCAAAGGAAAAGGTTCTAGACCTGTAGTGCGATTCATGTAACTTTTTGACGCGCCGATCAAATTGCGGTGCAGTTACAATGAAGTTTACGTTTTGGTACAAAATAGTATTCTTGTAAATGTTTAGTTGCGCGTGAGCTGCGCGCGAGCTGCGCGTCAACTGTACGTCAGACGTATGAAATTTGTTTGACATTGACATATAGGCGCAGCAGTAGAATAAACTAAAGCGCTCGCGTGACGCGAACTTCACGCGAGCGTATTACGAGAATACGAAAAGGGCTGTTTTGATCGAAACTTAACCGCAACTGCACTGCAGCTGAACTTATTATATTACATGAATCGCCCTACAGGTCGTCCTAAAAAAGTAATTATTGATGATTTTGACAAATGTGCAATACGTCATAAAATTATTGAGTATTACGCTGTTCGTAAACAAGTACCAACATTGCGTAAATTACTTAGAGAACTGTAACAGGATATACAATTTCGAGGAGAGATAGACAGCTTACGCGCTATTTTGAATGATCTGGGATTTAGGTATGCCAAATGTGGCAGTAAAAGGAAAACATTGTGTGAGAGATTTGATATCGTTGCATGGAGAGCTAAATATCTCAGAATCATAAAAGCTTTACGAAATGAAAGTGAAGATAAAAAACATTTAGTTTTCGTTGACGAAACGTACGTACACACTTCTCATAGTGTAAATAAGTGTTGGCAATGTGACAGCCAACCAGGAGTGTCAAAAGACATATCACTGGGTGAAAGATTTATTGTGGTACATACTGGATCCGAAAATGGTTTTGTCCCGAATTCTTTGCTAATTTACAAGTCAAAGGACAAGAAAGCAGATTACCATGATGACATGAACAAGGACAATTTAAAAAATGGTTTGCTGAAAAATTGTTACTGAATTTGTCTGGGCCCTCTGTTATTATCATAGATAATGCCCGTTACCACTGCAGTCAAATTAATAAAGCCCCTAATCAAAGTAACAGAAAACATGAAATACAGGAGTGGCTTTCGTCCAATAATATCAGTTTTCCCACCCATTTCACGAAATCGGAATTATTATTGTTAGTAAAACAAAACAAACCTCAACCGGAATATGAAATTGACGTGACGGCTAAAGAGAAAGGCCATGAAGTATTAAGAACTCCACCATATCATTGCGATCTTAACCCGATAGAGTTAATATGGAGTTTAGCCAAAAGAAAGATTGCTATGAAAAATGTAAATATTGAAAAGAAGCACCTTCCACGATTAATCGAACAGGAGTTCTCATCCATTACGGTTGATGATTGGAAAAAAGAATGTGATCATATCATTAATATTGAAAACCAATATAAAGAAAAAGATCGTATCACAGAAGACTTGCCTCGATTTATAATAATAACAGCAGTAGCGGCAGTAGTGAAGAATCTAATATAAGCACATCATACATGTCAGGTGTTGAATATTTAGATAGTGATTTTGATTATGATTCCTAATAAATATGGTGGTCTTTGATGTTGATTTTTTTACACTGATTTATCCTAAAATCACGTAGATTTCGTCATCGAGTTCTCATTATCATCTTGGGTTGTGGCATGATTTCCCAACATTAGAAATAAGTAATTTTTAGATCAAGTATTAAAATTTGTCAATGGCACTACACACTTTTGATGGTGTTGCCAAGAGGGTTTTTAAAACTCCTTATTATTCTCCCATGTAAACACATTTAATCGACAAACTATACTCGATTATTTTTTTCGATAGGTACTTAAAGTTCACTCTCAAGTAGGTATACGTGGAATGCCAAGCATTGTTTTGTGATTCAAAGTGTTGTTTGGTTTTGCTACTGTTCATATCGCTTCGTATCGCTTATCATCAGGCGAAAAGCAAGCTCTTCTCGACCTCATTGCAATAAAAAAAGGTATCGGCCAAAGTACTCATATCAGCATGCCAATTTTACTCACAATCTCATTTTAATTTTTAAGATTGATAAAATAATTGCATAACATCTTTAGGTATTGTGTTTCGTCGTACATTGCATCAATTTATTTAGCTAATCCGGTCTGTGCTTTGAAAGCCAACCCATTAGATGAATGGTATGATTTAAACCCCATGTTCCCGGCGTTATATAAACAATCACGTATGTGTTTAAATATAATCAGTACTTGGCCTCGATACCTTGCAAAAGGCTGTTCTCCAAAGCTGATGCAACAGTCATGGTATCCTAGAATCGCCTGACAGGCAAACATTTGGATAAATTAATATATTTGGGAAGCACCACAAAAACAGACGTTTTTTCACAAATTCTTATAATTTTGTATGTTTTATGCTTATAAATAAAGAATAATTAATTAATAGTACTTGTTACGGCCTTTACTCAAAGTTTTCTAAAACCGATTTGATAAGAGTATGTTTAGATTATTTTCGTTCGTTAAAGAGTATCGTATATAAAATTCGATCATCCGAAGATTCGAATTTCGTTTCGGATTTGCAGAGTAGGGCCCTAGGTATCGATACCTTATGACCGATGCGGTATCGAGTAAAAGTATCAATACCTACATGCTACATGGTATTGTTTCATTCATAATCACAGTTTTTTTCATAATCACACACATCTTTGGTGCACCGTGCAAGCGCAAGGAAGTAAGACCAGTGGTTCTCACTTCCTGATTTTTGGGATATTCACAAGCAAACAAGCACGCACACATTTGAACAAAGATGATCCTTTTAAAAGTCATTTCTAAGAATTAAGATAGAATTATTTGATTATGATCGAATACATATTATGTGATTTTTATATCGATAAACTCTAGAGCAGCTCTATTTTCCAGCGCACAGCACTCTTGTTTATTAGGCTCAGTTGCACCAAGTAACTTTGCCAATACCTTTGCCTATGAAAATGTCATCGCCATACATTTGAGATCTATTTGACCTTGCGAATGTATGGAATTGACAGTTTCAAGGGCAAAGGTATTGGCAAAGTAAAGCTGAAAACACATTGTAGGTTTTTGTCTTACGCATAGAGTAAAGAGTACAAAACTATGGTAAAGAGCACATCTTACATGGTTCGTACGGGTCGTCAGAGGGCCCACGTACGTTTTTATTTTTTTAATTTTATTGACAAAGGACGGTTTTCTCGTCTGCCAATGACTAAGCATTTAGGGATGGAAGAGTCGATTTTTATGTACTCTTTATCTCATCTCTATATAAACAAATAAATAATATATTTTATTAAATGAAATAAATCCTAGTTGGCGCTTATTATAAACAGTTCTTATCTGTGATAACCTGTGGTACTATCACATTCGAGTTTGCAACTGTTTTATTGTCAAAAACAATGATTCAATTAACATTAAATCACACATCAATCAATTATATAATACTGTGATTGATTAAATTCTGTACACAAACATAGAATATGTAAATATTGAGAATAAATTTACTGTGGAAAAATGTTAAGCAACAATGCCGTGTACACATATTAGAAATACTTATGTATAAAATGTGTGAATTCCAAAGTAGGCAAGATCGTGTTTCGAGCACACGTCTTGTTCTTGTTGTCTTTTTTTTATATATTTCCACTACCAGTGTCATTTTAAAAGAAAACAAAAAAGAGACTACCTGAAGACAAATAACAAGGTTAACTTTTTCCTATTATAATTCCTAAAACAGCGCGTGTATTTTGAAATTTTAACATCAATAACTTAATATTTGATTGTATAAAAAATTACTCCGTTATCTTTAGTATGATACTTTATTATCTTTAGTACAAATAGGTACTGACTATTTGTTCCCATACTTCTTACTTTAAGTGAGTATATTTGTATTCTTTACATTTAACATAATAAATAATTTCTCTATTACGCACATACTCTGATCGTTTTTCTTTCATTTTTTTAAATGAACGCACAGACGAACTTTTGGCTAATTACTGATAATTAAATAAATAAATACACTCAACCCCACATTAAGATCAATTAAGTGTTGTGTCGTGGGTATCGGGAACTACGAGAGACTTTTCGGTCTCTCAAACATCCAGACCCGAGACCAATACTTACTGGGTCTCACAAACATTTGTCTCGGTGCGGGGCTCGAACCCGTGGCCTCTCGTTTCACAGGCGGCGTCTAACCAACTGCGCCACGGAGGCTGTCAATTACGTCCAGTCTAGTATTTACAAACAACTGGTCAAAGAACTGCGGTGTTTATTTCTGTTAAGTCAAGTTAGATTACCAGCAACACCTCATGTAAATAATTAGAAATGTCCAAATTGTATTCAAAATTTTTAAATTGTATGCAGATTGAATGAAGCAAATTATGCCTTGTATGTATTATAAATTCTAATTTAATTGTAAGTTTTAAGAAATGTCATATTAGTTTGGCTTAAAAAGCTGGTAGCCATATTTACAAAACCTATTTTAGTGTAAACTCAAGTTTGTCCACAATCGCAAATCGCTCAAAAGCGCTGTGGTGCACGGAGAAATTGTTATTTTTTTCTCTCTTCAAATTTAATTACATTGGACATTATTATCATTACTACTATTGGACTACAAGTATAAATGTACATTGTATAAATTATGAAAGAATATTTAAATGAAAGCGTTGTAGATATTTTTTACTTTCATTTCTAGTTCCTAATTTCACCACTTGTCAATTTATGTTAGTTGCGCTGTATGTCTCAGACGTTTTTTGTTTTTGAAGGTCATGCCCTCGAATTTCGACCGACAGTGTGCACACAACAAAAGAATCTATTGTTCAGATCGCTGTAAGACGCGTTGCTCTAGTATTTATGGCCGCTTCTTTACTCTATGCGTAAGACAAAAACCTACAGTTTGTTTTCAGCATAAGATGTGCTCTTTACCATAGTTTTGTACTCTTTACTCTATGCGTAAGACAAAAACCTACAATGTGTTTTCAGCTTCAGTTTGTGCAATTGAGCCTTATGCTGAAAACAAACTGTAGGTTTTTGTCTTACGCATAGAGTAAAGAAGCGGCCATAAATACTAGAGCAACGCGTCTTACAGCGATCTGTAGGGCGATTCACGTAATATAATAAGTTCAGCTGTAGTGCAGTTGCGGTTAAGTTTCGATCAAAACAGCCCTTTTCGTATTCTCGTAATTTTGACAACCGCTGTCAAATACGCTCGCGTGAAGTTCGCGTCACGCAAGCGTTTTATAATCCGGCCGCTCAGAGAATGCGTTCCTGACACATGTCAGTTGATCATGAGTAGTGATGGGAAATAATTATCATTTTGCTAAACTTTTGAATTATTCCCAGTAAAAGTAGCAGTAGCAGTTCCCGGTAAAATTGGTGAATGATCTTAGTGGCAGAAATTAATAAAATTGTACATTGTGACGTCACACGCTGCACAAGGACAACCGATCCTGTTTTGTTACATTTAATCAATAAATAAAAACTCACAAACTTCTTTCAGATCATTATAATATTTACAATTTATATAAATGTAAATAAAAATACCAAATATTATTGTCTTTTACTAACTTATCATAATAATGCAACACATTTTATATTTTATTGCCACAACCGTCAAATATCCAAATGTCTGCATTCTACATTTTCATGTCGTTAAAATAATAAACAAAACAACAAGGTGATAATTATATTTATTATAAAATATGGCAACATATTTACAAACAATTAATTTTCTATCCCATTAATCAGATTCCGATTCGCTTGAGGAGGTGCTGTCTTCGTCATTATCTCCTAGGTTTATAATAAATGTTTCAATTAAATTATCGACCCGTATGTCTCGGTCAAAGTCTTCGAAAATTAGTTTTTTCGTTTTGTCCACTACCTTGGCCCAATCTTCTCTTGTGACTTTTGCGCAAGCTTCTTTTAATACATTCATATTTTTTTTTGTGCTAAATGGCGGCGAAGTATTGTAGCGGGCTGAATAACCTTTTATTTGAGCCCAAATTAGTTCGATTGCATTGTATTGGCAATGATAAGGCGGGGTTCTAAGCACCCTATGACCATACTCTAGTGCTAATTCGTCGATTTCATATCGCACTTTCGTAGATTTATTGTCAGCCACTAATTTCAATAGCTCTGCTTTTAACATCCCCATATTTGATTCAATTCCGTTTGTTTGTAGCCAATTAATTATTTCTTCTTTTCTGTTAGCTTGATTGGGAGCTTTATTTATTTGCACCGAATGATACGAGGCATTATCCATCAAAATGACTGAAGGTTCTGGCAACCCAGGTAACAGTACGTTTTTAAACCACTGTTTAAAAGTATCAGCAATCATTTCTTCGTGATATTCTGTGGTGGTTTTTGACTCAAACGCCAGTAAGCCGTTCTCGACAAAACCGTATTTTGCCGAACCGGCATGGCATATTATTAGCCGTGACCCTTTACCCATGGGTACTTTAGATGTGGATGCTTGTGTGTCATCGGTCCATGCCCGAGAAATAGTGTGAATGGCGTTCAACCATGTCTCATCAACGAATACGACGTTATTCCACTCTTCAATTTTTTTTAGCTTCCCTTAAAAATGATATTCTTTTCAAAATAATATCATGTCGTTCCAGGAGAATTTTCGTTTTATCAGTTTTTTTATACTGAAGCCCGATATTATTTAAGATTCTCGATAGAGAAGTTTTACCTCCCTTAAATAAATCAGCGTTTTGTAGAGATGTCAAAAGTCTATTTCTATTAACGTACTCATTTCTCAAATAGTATCCGTATATATGATTTCTTATTGCATCGGCGTCGAAGCTATCAATGTTTGTGACAGGTTTACTCTGCGTTTCTTCTTCGGTGTTCGTAACTTATTGTCTTCAGTGCCAGTTGGGCCGAACTTCTCTTTATTAATATTTGTAATAGTTCTCTTGCTAATGCCAAGTGCCTGAGAAATACGGTCTTGAACACGTTCGACAGGAATCAAGGGTCCACCATTTTGCCTTTCACGTTCAAAGTAATCTTGTAGCTTGACTATAAGTTCGCGTATTTCACTTTTTATTGTTTGTCTACGTTTCGGCATTGTTGCACTAAACGTAAGTCCAGCAAACAAGATCGAAGTCCAAATTAGCGCCAAAGTCGGCATACAAAGCAGGAACAGTCAATTAAACGAAAGCCGGGTCACAAGAAAAACACAACGAGAAACACTGGAGAAACGATGGAGAACGTAGTCTTTGCGCACGAAACGACAGAGACGACTGTTGTAAGTTGTAACTTCACAAAATGGCGACTCAAAACGTTGTTTGGGGTTGCCATTTTCTAACAATATTGTATTTTATTAACACATAATATATATTTTTTAAAACCATGAATATTATTTTTGAAAATATACTTCTCTTGGGATATTTGGAAAAAGTATACGAGTATTTATTTTACTACGCGCGCGCTTTGTACGTTTTTAATACCAGGAACGCTAGTTAGTGGAGATATAGCTTGGCAATAAAAAATAATAAGAAAAGGAGGCGCCACTGAGCCGCTTAAATAGTATCACATTATAGATCAATTTTAATTTTGATTCTTATTATTATTAAATCAATTATAAGTAAATAATATAAGTTAATATTAAATGTTCTTATTTAAAATATTTTAATAAAAACGTAAACTTCAATGCCAAATTTAAATAAAATTCACAAATGTGAAAGATATTATATTGCTGCCAGGTGAAATAAAGAGTTAGATCCGTTTAATTATTACGTTATACATTATTAAAAACACAAATGTATTATTTTATATTATAACGGAAAATAACGTTATAATAATCTGCTATTTTTTGGCCACATCACTCCAGAAATGAACAGTTGACATAACCTTGTAACGGCGTGGTATGAACTTATAAATATAATATTTTTATTTTTATTAACCGTCAAATTTAGTCCAAAGTGATAAAATTTAACCTAAATTTACATATTATTTAATTTTTTATGATGTTTTATTTCGTAAGTAGGGTAAATAAATAAAATTGTTCGATAATGTATTTACATTTGCTGTCGTTGCATTTGCAACGACACTTCAAAGTTACGTCGTCCGTTCAATTACAACCTTTCAGGAACGCATTCTCTGAGCGGCCGGAATATAGCGTATTCTACTGCTGCGCGTATATGTCAATGTCAAACAAATTTCATACGTCTGACGTACAGTTGACGCGCAGCTCACGCGCAGTTCACGCGCAGCTAAACACTTACAAGAATACCATTTTGTACCAAAGCGTAAACTTAATTGTAACCGCACCGCAACTTGATCGGCGCGTCAAAAAGATACGTGAATCGCACTACTGAACAATAGATTCTTTTGTTGTGTGCACACTGTCGGTCGAAATTCGAGGGCATGACCTTCAAAAACAAAAAACGTCTGAGACATACAGTGCAACTAACATAAATTGACAAGTGGTGAAATTAGGAACTAGAAATGAAAGTAGAAAATATCTACAACGCTTTCATTAAAATATTCTTTCATAATTTATACAATGTACATTTATACTAGTAGTCCAATAGTAGTAATGATAATAATGTCCAATGTAAAGAAATTTGAAGAGAGAAAAAAATAACAATTTCTCCGTGCACCACAGCGCTTTTGAGCGATTTGCGATTGTGGACAAACTTGAGTTTACACTAAAATAGGTTTTGTAAATATGGCTACCAGCTTTTTAAGCCAAACTAATATGACATTTCTTAAAACTTACAATTAAATTAGAATTTATAATACATACAAGGCATAATTTGCTTCATTCAATCTGCATACAATTTAAAAATTTTGAATACAATTTGGACATGTCTCATTATTTACATGAGGTGTTGCTGGTAATCTAACTTGACTTAACAGAAATAAACACCGCAGTTCTTTGACCAGTTGTTTGTAAATACTAGACTGGACGTAATTGACAGCCTCCGTGGCGCAGTTGGTTAGACGCCGCCTGTGAAACGAGAGGCCACGGGTTCGAGCCCCGCACCGAGACAAATGTTTGTGAGACCCAGTAAGTATTGGTCTCGGGTCTGGATGTTTGAGAGACCGAAAAGTCTCTCGTAGTTCCCGATACCCACGACACAACACTTAATTGATCTTAATGTGTGGTTGAGTGTATTTATTTATTTAATTATCAGTAATTAGCCAAAAGTTCGTCTGTGCGTTCATTTAAAAAATGGAAGAAAAACGATTAGAGTATGTGCGTAATAGAGATATTATTTATAATGTTAAATGTAAAGAATACAAATATGCTCACTTAAATTAAGAAGTATGGGAACAAATAGTCAGTACCTATTTGTACTAAAGATAATAAAGTATCGTACTAAGGATAACGGAGTAATTTTTTATACAATCAAATATTAAGTTATTGATGTTAAAATTTCAAAATACACGCGCTGTTTTAGGAGTTATAATAGGAAAAAGTTAACCTTGTTATTTGTCTTCAGGTAGTCTCTTTTTTGTTTTCTTTTAAAATGACACTGGTAGTAGAAATATATAAAAAAAAGACAACAAGAACAAGACGTGTGCTCGAAACACGATCTTGCCTACTTTGGAATTCACACATTCTATACATAAGTATTTCTAATATGTATATATAGTATCACAGGTTATCACAGACTTAGAACTGTTTATAATAAGCGCCAACTAGGATTGATTTAATTTAAAAAAATATGTTATTTATTTGTTTATATAGAGATGAGATAAAGAGTACATAAAAATCGACTCTTCCATCCCTAAAAGCTTAGTCATTGGCAGACGAGAAAACCGTCCTTTGTCAATGAAATTAAAAAAATAAAAACGTACGTGGGCCCTCTGACGACCCGTACGAACCATGTAAGATGTGCTCTTTACCATAGTTTTGTACTCTTTACTCTATGCGTAAGACAAAAACCTACAATGTGTTTTCAGCTTTATGCTGAAAACAAACTGTAGGTTTTTGTCTTACGCATAGAGTAAAGAAGCGGCTAGATATTAAAAAATAAAAAACAAATAGTTTATCTATAGTTATGATCACGCGTATTTGAACGCGTTCATACAGTTTTTTGCGTCGCCTATCGATCCCTGCCAACGGTTGAATTTGAACTCAGGCCGGTTTAACACAGGCTTAAAAAGTGACGCAAATTTCTATCTCGCTTTCTCATATGCCGTTTTCGCCCCATCTCTTTCACGCTCCGCCACTTTTATGAATGTGTGCGTGTGCCGGCGTGCGCTGTCGCCGCCATATTGCTGCCATATTTTTCAACAGTCGATTGTTGTTTAGTTTGGATTTGCTTATTTTATTTTTAATTGCATGTTATTTCATCTGTTTTGTAATCAGTAACGTAAATATTTAGCAGTACAAACATGATATAGTTTTGTTTGTGTAAATCGTATGTAAAGACTTTGTGATTTACGTGATAATTATTAATTTTAGTTATGTATTTTGTTCCCGAGTGCACAAAAGAAAAAAAACATAGATATATCTGTGCAGCCTTCACAAACAAAATATACAAACACTTTAATAAGTGAACAGCTACGTTGGCGGAGCAAGAAATACCAAATTATTGAAAAACATAAATCTAACTTTATCTGACATAATTAAGGTAAATATAATATGTTATTCCGCTGTGACCCTATTTCTAGTTTAATCTGCTACAGGAATATAAGAAATAACAATAAGTTGAAATATTTGAAATAAATACCCATTAAAATACAGATTTATTAGATCTCTGAACATATGATAAGGTTAACTTTTTGTTAGTGTCGAGTTGATGAATTATGTAGCCTTACTCCTTTCATTCGTACTCTCGACTGTACAGGAGGCTTGTGCTCTGCAGTGAAAAGTAAATGAGTCGTCCCAGCACAGTACAGTGTAAGATTAAAGCCATTTTTCGGTATAGGTATTTCCAAGTTCATAACATATTCATTTATAACTATCCAATGTTTTATGGTTATATGTATGTAAAGTCAGGAAGCAGTCAACTTCAACAGATTGAGCCCTTATAGTATTTATTTCTTTTTTAATTGTTTTATAATTTCTAGGCCAGACTCGGGTCAAATTTCCAGTCCAAGCAATTCGCAGGCAAATGGGTTCATCATTGGAAGACCAAAGAAAGTCTCTACTGCGTCTGCAGGATCACTACACTGTAGACTTATATGTTAATATTGGCGAAGGTCAAATCACAACAGAAGTAATTATGTTCATTAATAATCTGTTTATAATATTTATACTTCTTGATATAATTAAGATTCTCTTAAAAATGCATTTGCTAAAGATTTTGGTTATATTTTCAAATCCAGCGCAATGCAGTAGTTTATAAAAGTATATTATAGACCTATATTGTGCATACTATAATAGTAATAGCATTAACATTCTTTAAAATGACTATATTCAAACATATGTTTTGCCTATTCCTTTAATATATTATAATAATGAATCAAAAAAGTTTTAGTATTTAGTAATGCATGATGCATTTAATGTTTTCAATGATTTAAATAATTATTTGTTAATTGATTGCTTATTTTAATTATGTATGTCTTGTTTTTGCTTTTCAATTTCTCCAAAAGTAAGCTAAATCGTTTTGTTTGTTATTTACTTTATGTTAATTGTCTCTTAGATAAAATTTACAATCAAAGCAATCTTGTACTGGTTTATGGTATTGTAAAATATAATTTGCAACAATTAATGTTTCCATTTAAATTTTTATTTGTCAATGCATATTTCAGTTCTGTAGTCATGTTCTTACATTTGGCATTGTTTTATTGGTCCTAAAATTAAGAGAATTTTAAGAGATCAAATTAAGCGATATTAACAAATTGAAAATGTTTAAATTAATCTGAAGATGTATAAAAAAGTATTGTAGGTTATAATATTCATTAGGATAAAAATGTTAAAATAAAAGTGTTGTAATATAACAAAATTTTTAATAAAAAAATAAAAACCGACTTCAAAACAAAAAACCGCTAAAAACCAAAAAATAACTAAATAATAAGTACCACTGCAAAGCGAAAAAATAATATTTGTTTCATGGAACTTGCGCTTGTTGATTAATTTGCTTAATGACTTGACTAGCCAACAAATCAAAATATATGCATAACATATCGAAGGCGGGCCGCCAAGTACCAAACATGTAGGACCTGTGCCTTATATTAATTTAAATATCTATATGTTTGGTACTGGGCGACCCGCCTTCAATATGTTATGCATATATTTTGATTTGTTGGCTAGTCAAGTCATTAAGCAAATTAATCAACAAGCGCAAGTTCCATGAAACAAATATTATTTTTTTGCTTTGCAGTGGTACTTATTATTTAGTTATTTTTTGGTTTTTAGCGGTTTTTTGTTTTGAAGTCGGTTTTTATTTTTTTATTAAAAATTTTGGTTATTTTTATCTTTTTGTGTTGATAGGAATCAAAATGAAGAAGATTTGGTCCCCACAAGGAATATGTTCTTTCCGATGATAATGAAATCGCTAAAATCGGCTAAAAGCTGCCAAAGATATTGGAGTATTCATATGTTTATTATTTTTTCTCCCCCCCCCCCCTCCCTTTGCCCCTACCCCCTTTTCCCACCACCACTGTAGCTTAGCTTTTATACTGAACCCAATGCAAAAAGAACCATTGGAATCCTACTAAAGTTTGAAGAGTTCTACACTCCAGGTCCGAAAATGATCATCAGATCTCCATGTTGTGTTCCTGAGATCAACCTGTCAATACATTCTTTCCAATGAAAAAGAAATCACTAAAATCGGTTAAATCCTGCCGAAGATATTAGAATTTACGTGTATTTTAATTTTATCACCTACCCCCCCTCACCCCCACCCCTTTTTTCCTCTCTCTCTGTAAATTAACTTTTATAATGAACCTAATGCAAAAAGAACCATTGGAATCCTACTTAATTTTAAGGAGTTCCCCTCTCCAGGTCCGAAGATATTGCTTAGATTTTCACCATATTTTTATGGGACCAAATGACAAGCATCAGCTTTCAATCAAAGAAAGAATGGTTGAAATCGGTTCACACAGTACAGAGAAACGAGGTAACAAACAAAAAAAAAAAAGCAACATACAGTCGAATTGAGAACCTCCTCCTTTTTTTGAAGTCGGTTAAAAATATAACATCAAATAAAGAATATATTGTTGAGTAAAGGTTTAGAATTATAACTTGGTTTTATTTGTTATTTTTATTTTAAATCCATTTTGAATATATAAGCATGAAATCCAAATATAAAACCGGTAAATTTCCTGTAGTAAAAATCGGTATGCTGAAAGTATAACGTACATCCCTAAATATTTCAAAATCGGTAATTTCGGTAAAATACCGATTTCAGCCCTGGTCGGAAACGCATCTAAATATAGGTATAGAGCCACAAAGTTTACTCAATGTATTTATGTTTCCTGCATTATTAAAAATTTGTGAAAAATGATGAAAACTTTAAAAAGTGACGCTAGGAACGTTAGACTCCAGGTATTCAATTTTACAAAGGAAGATAAGCGTCTTCAGACACCAATAATACCCTTCAAAAAATTGTATCAACGCGTAGCTGCCACCACAGCCTTGTGTTGTCAGCTTTTCAAAATATATTCCACGTAAACAGAATTTTGTACGTACTAGTAAAATAGGTGTAAGCACATATCATAAACTAAAATGTATCTTTACGTGCGTGGTGGCCTGTTGGTAAATGGACCTAACGCGGCTGCCAACATGTTCACGGTGGTCGTGGGCTCGAATCCCAGGTCACAAATCTGACTTTTCGGAGTCATGTGTGTATTGATAGTCAATAAATACGAACTAAAACGGTGGAGGAATACATAGTGAGGAAACCTGCATACCATAGCGATTTATAAGAATATCTATGGTATGCAAGTCCACCAGCCCACATTAAGCCAGCATGGTGGACTATATGGCCTAACCACCCTCAATAGCACTCTCGATTGTATAATAGGGCAGTTCTCAACAGTGGGACACATAGTATATGGGCTGATACAGATACAAAGGGTATGGGAAGCGATTTGTTAGAAATCTTGGGAAGGAAAAATAACATGCAAATAAAACTGGTCCACTCATTTTCCTGACACTATTGATCGAATTGAAAAATCTCACTTCACCCACTTTATTGCTATATGTATTTTTAATGGCAACACCAAATTCGACAACAGCGACTCTCTCACCGGGTCAGATAACTTTGTGGGACTATATATACCATGCCTGTACAACTCCGTATTGAACATTTTTCCATGGTATAATCTGTGGCGCAATTTGATTGCAAAACAAAGTTGACAGCAATGATTAAAGAGTAGAGGGGATAAAGCATAAGGTCACGTGACGCGTACCACTTTGTATCACAAACATGGCGGCGGCTCCGCCCCTAAAAATAGTGATACGCTAGTACCAAATTTTTTATCGATATCGATCATCAACAGTGGCATACGACTAACATTAATATAACATTTTTAATTTTTGCTTTACATGTCAATTGAGTATAAACAGCGGATTTTAGGACTTGACAGTCAAGTCTTTAAAAATTAAATCTGATAATAATAGGTCAATGTTTTGATATTTTTTTCATGCTATGATTTATTTGATGGGTAAGTTTTACCTGATGATTGGATTGGATTTGTCAAATAATACACACGTGAGTTAAAATACAACTTTATTAATAGCTAGAGTTTGGTTGCGACTTCGAATATACCACACTTTTTTCCTTAAGCACCAATTTTCACCATGTCAATATTTCTATTGCCAAATTATAACTAAAATCTAAAAAAAAACAGACATTTAGCAAACAACAATGAAAATATGTACACTAAACTAACAACTTAAATATACTGGGTGGAATCGCTTATCGTCCGGAAAATTTAATAGTGTATTGTTTATGTGAAATTAACGTTATATACGAGATTTATCATTAAAAACTACAAAACAACATCAGTACAAGATATCCCCAAAACGCATATTATCTAAATCACCCTACACTTAAAAGTGCAACATGTCAACTCAGGCGCGCGAGTGTATGAGTCACGCCACACAACAGCTGACTGTCGCGCATCGACCTTGAACTTACTTTGCGCCTATTTATCGGTATTATTACTCTAAATATTACCGTATAACATTTTGATTTATTTAGAATTTTAGTGTGTTAGGATCATTTAAGTTAGTTGTTGGTAAGTTGTTAAGATTTACATTATTATTTTCATAACGTACCTACTATCTTAGAAAAAGCTGCATATGTTTTTATTTAAACGTTTTAATAAAGTCGAGAATAGACGACTTCGCTGTCGTAGGTCACGGATTCTTGCATGATTAGGAAGTCTGAACTTACCATGATCGAGTAGCCTCGGATAAGTCGTTAAAATAGTTCTTGTGCTGGGAACTCGTGGATTCATCATTCATGATACCATTCCTACGCAAAGACTGCAGATGTTCTGGATCTGCATACATCCTTCTTGCATGACCCAAGTTATCATTGGATCGAACATAGCATGTCATTATTGTCACATACTCACTGTTCGTGTAATCACTCATTTTGACCGCAAGAAACTAACCAATAACCAAAATAATTTCGTACAACGTCACTCGGTACCGAATTTCGCACGACTGAGGAAGTGGCAAGATCCCTGGAAGGTGTCGGCGGCGCGGGAGCGGTCGGCGCGGTGCGGCGGCACGCTTTGTACTAGCGCTTGCGGCGGCGCGGCGGTGAGGGCGGCGCGATCAAAGGATTTTATTACTTAGATTTAGAAGTTTCTACTTGAATTCATATTGTATAAAGTAGGGTAACAATAATGTGTATTTATGAAGATTTTTTTCATTTATGTCATCTTTCTCTAAACAACGTTGTTTTATGAATAACTTATTCTAAATTAGTAACTAATAGTGGTAAATTAATTTTACACTACATAAACAAAAACATAAAAAAATTAAAATAAGTATGCCAAAGTGTTCTAAATCATGTACTTGCCATGCACAATTTTTTTCGTGACGATAAGCGATTCCACCCAGTATAAATAGAAATAAAATATCTTCCATCCATCCATCCATCAGCCAAAGGAAGTCCACTGCTGAATATAGGCCTCCCCCAATGATTTCCACAGAGACCTGTTGGAGGCAGCCTGCATCCAGCGACGTCCCGCGACCTTTACCAGGTCGTCGGACCATCTTGTGGGTGGACGTCCTACGCTGCGCTTTCCGATACGCGGCCTCCATTCGAGCACTTTCCGACCCCATCGGTCATCAGATCTCCGCGCTATGTGCCCTGCCCATTGCCACTTCAACTTGCTAATCCGGTGGGCTATGTCGGTTATTTTAGTTCTCCTACGGATCTCCTCATTTCTGATTCGATCTCGTAGGGAAACCCCGAGCATAGCCCTCTCCATAGCTCGTTGAGTGACTTTGAGCTTCCTAATAAGGCCCATAGTGAGAGGCCACGTTTCGGTGCCGTAAGTCATCACTGGCAACACACAACTATCGAAGACTTTCGATTTAAGGCACTGAGGTATTTTGGACGAGAAGACGTCGCGTAGTTTCCCGAACGCTGCCCAACCGAGTTGGATTCGACGATTGACCTCTCTCCCGAAGTTGGACCTGCCTAACCGGACCACTTGTCCTAAATAGACATATTCGTCAACAACTTCAAGAGTCGAGCCCCTAACACCGATGGGGGTGGGCACAACATGGACATTCAACATGATCTTCGTTTTGTCCATGTTCATTTTAAGACCCACCTGTTGGGAGACCCGATTGAGGTCTTCGAGCATAGTGCTAAGGTCTTCCAGCGATTCTGCCAAGACTACAATATCGTCGGCAAACCGAAGGTAATAATAATAATAATAACACCCAACAGTCACATACATAGTCCTAACCCCACACTAAGATCGAGTCTTGTGTCGTGGGTATCAGGAACTACGAGAGACTTTTCGGTCTCACAAACACCCAGACCCGAAAGAAATATTTGTGGGCCACACAAACATTTCTCTCGGTGCGGGGATCGAACCCGCGGCCTCTCGTTTCACAGGCGGCGTCTAACCAACTGCGCTACGGAGGTTGTCATGTGGTGAGTGATATACTCGCCGTTGATGTTGATGCCGAATCCTTTCCACTGCAAGAGCTTGAAGGCATTTTCCAGCGCGGCAGTGAACAGTTTCGGAGATATGACATCTCCCTGTCTCACGCCTCTCTGTAGTGGAATAGCCTTCGTACTCTGATCTTGTACTCGGACCGACATGGTGGCGTTGTTGTATATACACTTCAACACTTCGATGTACCGATAGTCGATATGGCACCGCTGGAGAGACTGTAGCACAGCCCAAGTCTCGATCGAATCAAAGGCTTTCTCATAGTCCACAAACGCTAAACAAAGCGGCAAGTTATATTCCTCGGTTTTTTGTATAACTTGCCGATAAAATATCTACACAAAATTAACAATTAAAATGTAAAAATAGAAATTAAACAATTATCTAAATAAACACAATTAACTAAATAAACTGACATTATTGTGTTCTGTGACATGAACCATTGTAATTATTTTAAATGGCGAAATAAAAAAAAGAAAAAAGAAGACAGTTCGTGTTGCTGACGAAGTTTCTTGCGCCACTTCTTCTTCACAGCTACAACACGTTCCGAAGCGGTGGTAGCAGAAATGAACAATCCAAAAGATCTTTTGAAAGACTATTTGAATAAATAATAATAATAATAATTAATCTTTATTTCATTCCAACATGTTTACAACATAATAACACCCTGACTCCTGAACTAGGAAGCCCTGTATAACAGAAGTCAGTCTCTTTCGACAATTATTTATTTAACAGCTGCTTTATATAAAAAAATAAGAAACTCGAAAAAAAAAAATAATTAAAAGACTTAATAAACTATGTAACAACACTAGATCGCCAAATGAAATGAACTTAAATTATAAAGAATATTTTGATTTTGATTTTGAATAAAGGAATTGTAGCGGACATCGCGAACGAAGGCAGGAAATCAGCACTAGAATAAAAATATTTTTCGAATAATTCAACCAAACAAAAAAAACATAAGGTACATACATACATAAACATACAAGCGGTGAATAATGTGGACTATAGATTTTAATTTATGTATAAATATTGACTGCCTCAGTGGCGTAGTTGTATTATGGTACGGTCACAAAGCTGAGGTCTCAAGTTCGAATCCCGGGTCGCGCAAAGTGATATCGGATTTTTCTATTCATTATCAGCACAGTCAGGAATTTGTGCCCGATATTGCGATAGGCTCGCCACCCACAACATCGTAGGACGGAACATACAAGGCGAAATAAATAAATAAATAAATAACACCCAACAGTCACATACATAGTCCTGACCCCACATTAAGATCGAGTCTTGTGTCGTGGGTATCAGGAACTACGAGAGACTTTTCGGTCTCACAAACACACAGACCCGAGAGAAATATTTGTGGGCCGCACAAACATTTCTCTCGGTGCGGGGATCGAACCCGCGGCCTCTCGATTCACAAACGGCGTCTTACCGCCTGCGCCACGGAGGCTGAAATGTGGGTGTCCTGGTTGCACCTCTGCCTACCCATTCTGGGAAAAAGGCGTGAGTTTATGTATGTATAAATATTAATATTATGATAAATAACAAAACTAATAAAAATGCAACTGCTACATAAACAATAGTAATACGATGTATTAAACATTGACCTTAGTGATTTGATCTTAGTGTGGGGTCAGACTATGTATGTGACGGTTGGAGGTAATTATTTCTTGATATTCCTAAAAATATACTTATACTTTACAATTATCGTTACTTTTTTAGTCGCCATAATGTAAACATATGACCAACTAATACTAATTTACATGTTACAACCGTTACAAGGTTATACCTGTCGATACAAACACCCAGTTGCATCTAATACATTTCGTTCATTATTACGTTGCACCATTCTTTGCTAAAATCAAAAATACCTATCAGGATATTTAATACATACCAAATAAAATAAAATAACATAGGTAGATTTTTATTGCTATTATTTGACTGAGGAAAATCATTATGTCTCACTTAGAATTCAATGAAAAATGAATATGAAAGTGTTGGTTAAGATAAACAATTATAATAATTAATAATAAAATATAAAACTATTTCTGTTCATTAAAATGTTCTCCAGAACATTAGACAATAGACTACCAATTGTCCAAATTATCTTGCATGTCATCTTTGTTATTGATTAACAGTTGTATTATTAATAGGATTATTAGGTAAAATATCATAATTACTACATTTTCACTTACCGGGAATATTGTTGGAAAGCTGTTTTCTTTTTCAAAATGTAATGAACAAATAAATGTATTTATTGCAGGGTTCCAATAGCTTCCAATTTTTTGTATCCATTTTGTCCTGGTTTGTATGTTTATAGGGAATCTAAAAAATATTTTTAATTTCACTTTGTTTGTCGGTCTGAATATATATTTAAATATAAACTATTTTTTTCATTTTTTGAAAAATAAAGATCAAAATATTTAAAAATGATAATATCGATATGAATAATTTCGTATCGAATCCACTCATCTCTAAACTTGTGTGTAAACAAACAATGAGGTTGTTATTTACACTACTTGTATAAATAACGCCTAGAAGAGTCTAAAACTTAATCAACAAGATCCAAATACATTTATAAATGATAAAAATAAACCCAAAATGTAAATTTAGCACATATTTGTTAGTATTTCGTAAAAATAGTTACTAACCTATGAAAAGAAATGTTAGGGTCCTTTTTGCTTGAACTCGACTCGAATCCTTTAACACAACACTGAGGCATTTTAAAAACTTAACAACTAAACTAATAATCAAACTAAGCAAACTCAACAAATGAGATTAACCAATGAATAATCCGAAATTCTTTGATTGTGCAGATTTGTTTACTCCGATTGACAGATAACGCCACAGTTTGACATTTCATGCAGTTTTTGGTTTAATAGTCTGTGGTTTCGAAAGCATAACTAAAATGGCGTCATTTTGGTCTATGGGCGGTCCCAGTGTGGTTAGTGAACAAAATATTGCCATATTCGAAACAAAGGAATTATTATTTGTCTCTTTCATTAAGGGACAAGTCAGCTTTGTGTAAATGAGACAGATACATAAATGTACATTCCGCGTCGATATTCTTAACATAACTATAACTTGACATATATAGCTACATTTGTGCGTCATCCTTTATAATTCTTTTATCATTGGTTGACAGTTGCATTCAGCTTGCACCCCTCCCGCAAGCCCTGCATTCCCCTCGGTTGCCTTTCCCTCTTGTACCTAACCAGCAGCGTCTGCGCCGCCATCATACATTTATAACCCCTGGACCGTCGGACGAACCGCGCTCCGGTTCGTCGGACTTCAAGCAATAAAGCAACCTAACGTTATTGAAATAGGGGCTATTTTAATTCAAGGCCACAATATGGCCGCCATTACAAGTTGTCAAGTTGTTTACCTTAGTTGGATATTGTGTGTTACCGGGGTTTTAATAAATAGTTTGTTTTAACAAATAGTTTGTTAAATACAAAGATTGTATTCAAGAATTTGTGAAGGTGCTGGAAAAAATGTGAATATTCATTTTGAGAGGATTAATAAAGTGGCAGCAGAAAATATGATTTTACTTTTCTCAAGGGGCTACATCTGTACCAGAAATAAAAGCTATATTAAGACAGCCTTACGGCATTAATATACGATCAAGGCACATACTTCCGATAAGCTTTTAAAAAATTTGAATTATAGACAACAAATCATCATATTTTGCTAAATCAAAATCCAGGTTAGTAACTCAAACAAAGTTCTCTATAAGCTTATGTTTTCATATTTTGATGATAATGGTAACTAAGTGTACTGTTTTTTTTTGCAGATGGAGCCAATAATATATGTGGGGCGAATTTAAATATATCGCCAAAAATATAGTCTTGGATAGACACATATCTCATTAGCAAGATATAATTGATGTCTAGGAAACCGATTGCCTGCATACCAAAATGATTTATATAAATTAAATTACCTATATGTCAAACTTGAATCAATAAAGAAGATTAAGGTATTTGATCATTGAATATTCATCAGTCATAATTTGTATGTGTATGTATCAGCCCATATACGTCCCACTGCAGGGCACGGGCATACTTTACAATCGACACTACTATGCGGTTCAACTAAGAATAGGACTGACCCTGCGCCATATTGGTTCGTAGTAGCTGTCAAATCGCACAATTTAGGTAGGGTGAGCAAAACAAGATTTCTTAAAATAATATTTTTGTTGAATAAAAATAATATTTTTAATATTTAATAATTCGTAAAAAAATTAATGAATGAATAATGTCGTGTTATAGTTACTCTCTGGCGAATAATTGCATATGAAGTAAATAAAAAATTAAAAACATATACTTTTTTAAGCTATTTATGACTAAACATTCTTGTTTATGTGTCCATATAACATTTTGTAATTGTTTCAATTTATTTAGTTAATTAATGTTCAAGAATTTGACTATGTGAAAAAAATATATAATTGACGCGTAAAAATTTTTTTGTTGCTAACCATACTTTTCGTGTGATATTTGACAACTAAAGGTCATTGACGTTCCTATTCTTATTTGAAACGCATAGTACGATTGAGACTGCCTAACCACTCTCCTTACCTTAACTTATTGTCATAATTTATGTTCTTTAAAATAAAAATGGAATCAAAGGAAATTAACTAATTAATGTCCTTTTAATCATCAGTTGTCTGAAAATTATTTTGTAAAATATTACAGTAAATAGTAATCATTTTAAAATGAAAAAAAAGAACATTTTAAAGTGTGTGTTTTAGTTCTAATTGTACCTGTCAAGTCAACATTGTCAATTAATTTCTCTAATTTAATTTCAGTTCAAAAGCTGTGTCAAAGTTTTTAGCAGAACTATATCTGCTGCTCAATAAATTATTGTAAGTATTGAAAAATCATACAATCAGTCCGTTTTATTTAATAGTTAATGCTAATTTAATGCTGGGTAAAAGACTTGGTTTGTGTTCATGAAATTGATGAAGATTTAAGCTGTTGTATAGTGTCATATAAAGCAAATATAAAAATAGTAGGAATTGAAACAATTTTTTGATTTCTTATGTTTATGATTGTGCATTTTGCAACTTTTTAAAGGAATGAAATAGAATCAACTACCCCATTAGTAAGTCAAACTCAAACTATATCTTTTTGTAATTATTGATATTTTTTATTCCAGCAATATATACCAATGAAAACTCAGTCAGCTCGACGACAAATAAGACTACTGCAATAGTGGCCTTTGTTTATATAAAAAGTTCTATCAATGCAGTAATAGAAAATCCGGAGCATCACACATTTTGGCCAGAAGCAGTAAAAACAAGAGAAAAGTCAGTACCCTCTATAAAATATAACTATTACTATACTCCATCGGTTTAGGTACTTAACTAAATGTAGACAAACCAGAACATGTGACGCATGGTTGTTCAATATTTTATTGCAATGTTCAATTTACGAATATTTTCTAAGCCAACCAAGTAACAAGTATTAAAAACAGTTAATAGCAGCTTATAACAAATAATAACTAAAACAGAATAAAGAACAATGATGAACATTTCCAAACAGTTCACCACTTCACGAAAACAGTTAGTACATTAACGCAATGAATAATATTTAGCTGCCATTGATAACATATGATGATGCTTAGTTATGCGACCTAACGCATTAACTATCATTTAAATGGTCGCATTACGGTAAAGTCGTACTTCTAGAATTTGTAGCATATCTTGTAACTTTTATGAAAATGTTTTGTATGCCTGACTGTTTGGGTCTTTTTTATAGACAGATTGCATTATGTGAAATTAGATAATTTAATTATGATCTTACATAATTTAATTGTTTCCAAGCTCACACGTTCATAATTATAATCGTTATAATAAATTTGGACATGCAATGTAGTTTTACATTTACATAAACATTTTTTTGTCTTCAATTAATTTAGAAATGAAAAATGGCAATGTTAAATAACCTTTTTTATGGTTTGTTTACATTTAGTTAAGTACCTAAACAAATGGAGTATAGTTTAAAATGGTTTATGAGGGTGTGGAAGTGTTTAAAATCATATCAAATTAATATGATGAGATTTTAATTCAGACCCTATTGAAAAGAAAATCAGACAAATTAGTATAATTATAGATACAATGATGCTAACTGCCACACCTCCAGTTGAACCTCCAAATCATTATTAGTTACATGATTAATCAAATTTCATAATAATAGTTTCAATTGGTATGATGATTAGACAAATATAGCTATAATTTTAAATAAATTATTCGAAAATGGAATTTATGGACAGTCAAATCATCAAAAGAAAATATGTGATATTGGGAATATACTAAAGCAGGCTCATTGAGAAGGCACGAAAACTCACTTGCGGGCCTATGCTGCTGGGTGGTTAGTAAAGAAAGTAATAAGTTACATAAATGGTTGTGAATGCCATGACAAGTTAACGAGAGATGGAAGTCCTGGCATTTACAGTTGGATCAGTAATTGAGAATTTGAGATTGTTCATAAAATTAGGCATAAGTACCTATTTGAAGGAGCAGTGATGTTGTTTAACAGCTAATACTGATAACTTAATTTAAAAGTATGAATTTAAATGTATCTAAATATTACCAAATAAGCATTTCCAGAAAAAATAATATTTTTCGTAATTTTTCTTACACAATTGATAACATCGAAATTAATCGAGTTAATGAAATATGTGATTTGGGCATTATTCACGACCGTAAACTCATATTTGACAAACATATAGATAGAATTGTTAATAAAGCAACAAAAGCATTAGGATTTTTAATTAGAGTTTCATCAGAATTCAGTTCACTTAAATGTATTAAAATACTGTATTGTTCTTTCGTACGCAGCCACTTAAAGTATGCATCGCAGGTGTGGAACCCTCGGTATGAGATTTATAAATGCCGTATCGAGGCCATACAAAAGAATTTTTTACACTATTTGGACTTCAGGGCTAGACAGGTCTGTAATGATTATATTCATCGCTGTAAAAAGTATCATTTCTTACCATTATACTTGCGACGCGACATTAATGACATATGTTATTTGGTGAACATTGGTAATGGTAGCATTGACTGTGAACAACTTTTGAGTGGGATATTTATCCGTGCTCATTTAGCTACACTGAGACTACAGTCATTATTGTCCGTACCATTTGCAACTACCAATTATAGACGCAATGCTTTTTTGTTACGTAGTGCCAGTAAATTTAATGAGGTGTCATGCCATTTAGATTTTGATTTGTTTTGCACTAGTACATCGGTAGTAAAACGCAAAATGAGCAATATGTTTGTTGAAACTTAGTAATGAAAGGTTAAAAAGTACACCTTTTGGAGCTCAAAATGTATATTTAAACATTATATATTGTATTGTTTGATTGTTACTTTTGTTTTTGTTTTCTTTTCTTTGTCAATAATTTAAATAATATCTCTATACGTGTCATAGAAAAAGTAGTTCATTCCTTAAATTAAAATAACTTATATTAGCAAGTAATTAAAAATCAGTGCACATTATGTAAATACTGTATATGTGGAAGCTTGTTATCGGCAAATTTGTAACACACTTAAGATTTAAATATTTATGTCTGTAGGTGATTAGTCTGTAAGCTATCTTAAAATTGTAAAAATATATTTTCTTTAATTATTCGTTGTAAAGAGTATTGACATTTCTAGAGTACTGAAAATTACTATGTTACAAAAATTTCAGCAAAAAGATGTATTATTTAAGTACAAAAAAACCATTAAAAAATAAATCATTTAATAAATATTTTTAAGTGTTTTATTCACAATCTATATATTTTTCATCTAAAAAGATACACTCACTTTATTATTTTGTTAAGTTTCTTTGGATCACTTTAATGTGATTCACAGAGACTTAACAAAATAATAAAAACGAAAAAAAAATTCCTGTGCAGCTACGCACAGCGCTCGCACTAAGACTGAATACAACTGCGTTTGCCTGTATTCCTTATTATATTAAAAAAGAATAATCTTGATAATCTGTCAACCGACATTCGTGAACGAAAGAATGAGCGGCTATGGCTAAAGATTATATAGGCCAGTTATACGTCTGTTTCTGATTGGTCTGTGGTCGTCTGTGAACATCTGTGAAGGAGAGGAAGCTATAAAACAGGCCCGTCCAACTCAGAATAAAAAAAGTTGCACGTTAAGCTATGCTAGCTATCTCACTATTTTAATATGGATGGCGTTCATCTTACTCATATTTATATTAGTGTGTGTGTGACGTAGTATCTTATGTCACTAGTATTAAAATGTCTCGAATAGAGATGGGTCAAACCGTAATTTTTTCAAATCGGTTAAACCGAATCATAATTTTGCTCAAACCGAATTACAAACCGATTCAACCAAACCGAATCATCCAGTACTGTATGACATCATTCATTCGTTCATGAACCCCGTTATAAGTTATAAACCGTATTACGATACGGTTTACGATTTTAATTAATTAAAATTAAAATCGTAATAAATAATAGGGATGGGAAAAAATATCGATGACTGAATAACAATGTATTAGGCGTTTAATTATTATTAATCATATGAGTATTTATAAGATATAAGAAAGAAACCAATATCTCTTAAGTACCTATTATATAGTAACAGAAATGTATCTAGAACAAAATCAGATGACTTTCCGTAAAACTGTAATCAAGTAGTTTATTCTGAAAATTATAAACATTCAACCAACGTATAAGAATTTTCTTACCTTTTTATGATTAAAACACTCACTTGCTACTTTTAGTAGTTCAAGTATTTATATACTTAATATAATAAAATAATAAAATTTAATACTTACTGAAAACACGATGTTAATTAAAATATAATTACGATAACAAACAAATGCCTAATATAAAACGGAATGAAAATTTGGCGCCACCATTTGACATGCAACTCGTCGCGTCGCGTCACCGGTCGGCGTCAGCAACTTCATTCGGGATAACTCGGTTCCGTTCGTTATTCATTCGGGCGGAGTGGGCGGAGCGTTCAGCCCGCATCAGCTTATTCGCATTGCATCGCATTCGTACTCGCTCGAACTGGACACGAGTTGACGCGATTGCGGTTTCAAACTGAAACCGGGTTGGATCGACTGTAGCTCGGTTTGATGCGAGTTGCCCTCAACCCGAATTGATTCGGTTTGGTTGGCAAACCGGGTTGACACATCGCTAGTCTCGAACGTATCTCGTTTGCCGCCATTTTCTATTGTGCTTATACAACGAATCTTATAATTGGAATGCAATAACTTTCTAATCACGGATTCTGGTGCGAGTTTGCAATCAAAGGCGGTTTTTTCCTTTTTATTATTTGTGTGTACTTATGTTTTCGTAAAAGATAAAATAGCGTTAAGTGACCTTAGTGTTTACCGGCTCAAAGGAGTAATTATAGTTTATTATTGAATTTGTGTTAAAATACTTGTTATTTTTGTAAGAACTATGGTAAATAAGTGCATTGTTCTCGGGTGTAAGACTCGGGAACCAAATAATATTTTTTTTGTGTTCCCTTCACAAACTAAGCAAGGTGGGTAAGAGGTTAGGTAAGTGGTTAGAGGTTTGTCCATATTTACAAAACATACCTTTTATATACGTAGCCGTATTCGTTTTTGGCATAAACATTTTCATGCCGAACATATTAATGAAAAATTAAAATTAAAACCTTGTGCAATTCGTGTTTAAACCATGAATATAAATTTAGAGAAACATTTAGAAATAACACCCACTAATAATCATATAGAACCTTTTATTTTTGAAGTAGTTGTCCCTTCTGATATAGTAAATCAACCGACTATAAACTATGAATGCTTTAATAGTATACAGGTAGATATAAGTTCTGACTTTGCTGAGTTACCTGTTGTTTCAAAATCATTTCAATCTAAATGTACCGAACCTAGTAGTATCTCATGTTGACCCTTACATACCACCTAATAGAAAACAGCTAGAAATATGTGTTACCCCATCCACAACTACCCTTGCTGTGTCTAATGTTAAAAAATGAAACTGTAGTAGTCAAGTAAAATGTCAGTTAATTAAGCATATTAGACTAGATCCAAATAAATCTACCCCTCGTAAGCAGATTTTACGTGCATCGATTAACAGATTAAGAAATACGTTACGTCTTGTACAGTTACAAAAAACAAGGCTAAAGACGAAAGTAACCCTTTATGCTCCTAAAACGAAGTTATTTTTAAAGAAATATAACATATTAAGTAAATTTGGGAAGTTATTAGTAGATTCACAGTTACGTTTGACTGGTACTTCATTTACATGTCGGGGCTATACTAATGATGAAAAAGTATTTGCTTTGTGTTGGTTGTTAATATCAGATTCCAATGCTGAACTTTTACGAAGTAATAATTGCACGAATGACATCTGCGACAAAATTGGCCCCAACCAATTATATTATATCTATGATGTACCTCATTTGTTAAAATGTTTTTGTAATAATTTTCAGAAAAAGCATTTCCTTATTGGTTATCGAAGAGCGAAGAGGGAATGTATAGAAAGTCTATACAAATGGGATGGCTTTGGTGGCCGAGCAAGAAGCATAAAACTTACAAAGATACACATAAATCCAACTTCATATGACAAAATGAAGGTAAATTAAAGTATACAATTTCTATCAAGATTCTGTTTTGAAGTGGTCACTAATCACAAAAAGTGATCAATATGCCAAAAGCTATATATTAGTATAGATTTTATATTGTTTATTGCTAAACAATAATTAAATGCTCATACATTACAGGTTAAACTTGCAGCCCAAGTTTTTAGTCGGCAAGTAGCTACATCACTACTAGTTTATATGAAGAGTATCCAACATCTCCAAGAACATGATTATTCTACTTTTAATCTTAATTTTGATAATATTTTTTTCACAGCAGAAATTATAACCTTCATAAATGATTTGTTTGAAAGTTTAAATGGGTTTAGCCACTATGGTAACAAATTGACACATGCATTGTAACTCTGAACATATAGATTTCTGGAATGAAGATGTAAAAAAATTAGTGTCTATGCGTTTTGACTCTCCCAATCCAAGGGAAGCAAAATCACTGAAGCATTTTGTGCATAATCTCAACTCAAGCATTTGTGGTCAGATTTGCGCTCTGTTAAAGGTGTAAAGTTTCTAAGGCTCTGACGTTGTAATGAAATTCTGATAGAAAACTTTTTGGACAGATAAGGGAACATGGTACTTTTAATACCAATCCTGACTGTACTAATTTTGTCTCAGCCTGCAAAACAGTATTGCTTAATAATATTAAATAAATAAATAACACCCAACAGTCACATACATACAATATTACAACTGGAAAATCATTATATACTAATTGTTTGGATAATGACGATAAAGTGTTAGGTACATTAAATAACTTAATTAATGAACAAAAATTTAGTTCCTACTTTGAACATCTTAATTCTGAGGAAAGTAATCTTATAGAAAACTCCATCCCTAATGAAAAGATATATAATCAACACAAATCTATACCATATATTGCTGGCGCAATTTGTCGCTCTTTAATGTCAAATTTAAAATGTAATGATTGTAGTAACTGTATAAACTCCCGATTAACTAAAAGTGAGTCATCTCACCAATTAATTCGTTTAAGAGAGTATAGCACTGATTTAGACAGGTTGTATTATCCTTCCAAGAACTGGAGTAAAATTGTATGGCAGAGTATATACAGGGTATATCAAGACTACTACCGAAAACGAAGCGGGGTGGTAGTTTAAGCGACTTCAAACACAATGCAACAGAAAATGTTGGAAAAAAAAAGCGACAATTTTTTTTGTTATTTTTTTTATATGGTCGTATTTGGAGAGTATTATGGAGAGGGCTATGCTCGGGGTTTAAAATAAAATTTAAATTAAAATAACCGACATAGCCCACCGGATTAGCAAGTTGAAGTGGCAATGGGCAGGGCATATAGCGCGGAGATCTGATGACCGATGGGGTCGGAAAGTGCTCGAATGGAGGCCGCGTAGCGGAAAGCGCAGCGTAGGACGTCCACCCACACGATGGTCCGACGACCTGGTAAAGGTCGCGGGACGTCGCTGGATGCAGGCTGCCTCCAACAGGTCTCTGTGGAAATCATTGGGGGAGGCCTATGTTCAGCAGTGGACTTCCTTTGGCTGATGGATGGATGATGGTCGTATTTGGGTGGTAAATACATTTTTTCGTAAAATAATAGTCTATACCCTTTTATTTATAAAGACTCTAAGGTCTAAAAGAGTCTAAATTATTATTTTAGCATAAACTTTAGATTTACCCCTCAAAAATGACGATATTTAAAAAAAGATAAAAAAAATTGTCGCTTTTCTTAGCAAAATTTTTAGTTGCATTGTGTTTGTAGTCACTAAAACTACCACCCGGCTTCGTTTTAGGTAGCAGTCTTGAGATACCCGGTATATTATGATAAGATTTTACCAACCATTTGCCGTTTTTACGTTTATTCCGAAATAGTAAATTCATTAAAGAAAAATATTGATACTACATGGTATAATTGTAATAATCATAAAGAGTCTTTCATGAAGTCTTTTTGGTTGTACGCAATTAGAATGCAGGTTAAACAATGGTGTTGTAATTTTAATAATAAGAGAATTAATAATGTCGATCACAGGCCTAAAGATGTAGAAATGGAAACTCTAATCCTTGAAAAAGTTACAAAAGCATTGAGTTATAGATCAGTAAGGAAGCGTAGTACATAATAATGCCTAATTATAGTCATGATCATCCTCAGCTCACAGCAGTCCCAACTGTATTCAGTCAAACTCAATCCTTAGCTTTTTGTTATATATAATAAATTTGTTAATTGATTTAAATATTTTCTTAAATTTAAAATACTTAGATTAAATTTGAGTGTTGTCGCTCAAGTCTACTTTCAGGGTGTAAAATCATTTTAGTTTCAATTCAAGGTTTTCTTTAAAATGGACCTATGTTGCCAAACATTTTCTTACACCTTAATATGAACCTTCCTGATCATTGTCAAAATATTTATATATATTAAACTGAATGTCAATTATTTTATATGATTGAAATGTAGAATCCTGAAATAGAAAGGAGATGGGCCAGAAATGTATGGGCCTTGGGCCGTTTGTAGTACATTACACCAAATTTACTTAGTGAAATTGGCATTCGATTTCTGTATGAAATACTATTATACGTTACATATTAGCTTTATACAAAAATAAATACCAAGCCAAGAACAGCAACACTACAAGGGGACAATATGGCGTCTGAAACGGCATGTTTGACAACCGATGTCAAAACTTGACATTTATGAAATATGAAGTCGTAATTCGTTTTCCTATAAATCAAATATTATTTTAGTCGTCTGTGCTATAATTACTGTACTCTATATAACTCGTAAATGTTTTTACGTCATCGGAATTAGTATCATACTTTATTGATCATCTAATATAATATAACATAATGTCTATACAATAAATTGCAACAAGTCTGTCAGAATCTCGTCATGTTTATAGTTATTTAATATTAAGAAAGTGTACCTATATCTGGCCGTAAGTGCGGTGCATAATACTTGCTAAACAACCTATTTAAATAATCCACAATAAAAATCTGCTAGGCATGAGATACAGCACGGCACAGACTGATCACTTGTCGCGACTGCTAGCATCTGTATCAGCCCATATACGTCCCACTGCAGGGCACGGGCCTACTCTACAATCAAGAATTCGATTGAGAGTGATTAGGCCATATAGTCCACCACGCTGGCCTAGTGCGGGTGACGGACTTACATACCATAGAAATTCTTATGAATCGCTATGGTAAGCAGGTTTCCTCACGATGTTTTCCTTCACCGTTTTAGTGCGTGGTGATTGACTATCAATACACACATGACTCCGAAAAGTCAGAGGTGTTCCCTATGTGCATATGAATAAATAATCATTTTATTATTAGGCATATGCACTTAATAAGCTCTTAGTTATTATAGTCCATACAAATGAATACGCTATAAAAATGGAATCGAATCTGATAGCAGCCATGTTTATTTCTATACCTTAATGTCTAGTAAAAGAACATACTAGCAATCATTTCTGTACAAGCTAACATTTCAAACATTATATTTAGTCTACCCCTAGAAGTCTAATATACTTTAGTATATTAGACTTCTGCATACTTAAAAATATATTATCCTAAGGTTAAGATATTATTTTTCAAATAATGTATTTGACATTAATTCTAACTGGTTATTTCTGAGCACACATAAGGAAAAAGTAGGATTAATTGACGAAAGAAAACTAAAATCAAACAAAACTTAAGGTCAATAAAGTACAACCAGATCTTTTTTTTTATATTTTTATTTATATTCGCCTAAAAATAATCTCCAGTCAAAACATCTAGGAACAATGCCGGTGCTCCTATATTGTACTATTGGTAGCCCCAACCTAAAGGCTAAATACCACAGTATAATCATGGTATGAGTACAGCAACCCACGTGTCCAGTATCCAGCCATTTTCCTTTCAACATGAAGCCACTGTGGGGTGTTTAAGTATGTCCAAAAGAATCGAGATTGATACAATCTTTTTACGGCGGAGTTGGAATAAAATCTTGCTCATTGTCTACAGCTTGATTATTTATGCAGCCAGCAGTTTGTCCAGATAATTGCTCGTCCTGATAACTAAACAAATAAAAAGATTTAATATTGAAGATATCGAAGAATTATGATGAATAAATAACTCTGCAGTCACATGTGTATGATCCCCAGGTCTTCTTCTTTAAACAAAGTGGACTATTGTTTAAAGAAGAATCTTAGAGGCCGGCCGGATCAATTGTATAGAAATGTCTGATGCCAATTAGATATTCTCCTGGACGGCCTGTTGGTGCTACCATCAGACCATAGTGTGTTATTATGGACTATAATTATAATATAATATATTACATAACACAAGATCATCTGAGTGTCCAGAGGGAAATAAAGAAAATGTAATTCATTTAACAATTTAAACAATATATAAACTATCACTTTTACATATTTATGTACTAGTAGACTTGTCTGTGGACACCACTGCAATTCAGCTCTAACATGATACTGTTGTAATACTCCATACTTTGTATTGACCTTGATTAATTGGCATAAAACATACATTTCCCAAATTAATGAAGAAAATAGAATACTTACTTCTTGTTCTGCCATTTCAGCAATAAAACGTTTTGAAATACTCTACACGAGAGTGAATTGGCAGCCCAAGTAGTTACTAAGATTCTGTTGAATGATAGAATCCATTTCAATTTTTGATTGCAGAAGTGCAATTCACCGTTCACAACAATTGCAGAAGTGCAAATCAAGCAAAGCGCCACTTTTTATGTGCTGAAAAGCAGAATTGTGGGTTAGAAGAGAAATATGAACATAGAAAAACATAACAGTATACTTACTTCAAAATAATAAATAATATGTTTACTCACCAAAATACGAACTAGTAATTGCGTTTAAACGTCAAGATATATCATCTGCGAGAATCAGAATACATAAAACAAAGCCAGGTATACAGAGAAGCAAATACACATTTGCGAAATGTATGCGAATAATAAAACATAATACGAATTACGGCCACAGACGTAGACAGATAACACAGAGTTTTGCAATTGCTGTCAAGTTAAACATTTTCGTTCTTAAACTAAAATCATGTAACATAAATAAAATAATAAAAGTGACTCTCTTAACAACATATATCGTCTTTTAAAAAGCGAAAGACTATGGAAAATGAAATATAGACAATAATTATAATTTGTAGGGGGGTTTTAAAATAAGACATATTCAAGTTAAAGCTAATGGGTTCGCGCATTTTTGAACGAAATGACATTAGGCATCATGGAGGACAGATTATAGAAGAAAATATTGCTTCTGTACTAAACAATCACATTTTTGTATAAAGCCCCCTGTTGTCCCAAGAAATCTAAATGTATTTTATTTGAATTCCACATTTTTTTCTAGAATTTGTAATTAGCCGTACACAAAACGGCCCAAGATAGCACATCTCCTTTGTTTGTTTCTAATCATATGCATCCAGTATTTCATAATCATTATACAAGGAGCGCATAATAAATGGCGCACTGCTCAGTTGGGTACAAGGGCCTAATTATTAATATCGTAATTAAAAAATAATATTTGGAAAATACCTATCCGTTCTTGAAGTTATGAACGTTTAAGTTTAAGTTTAATCACCACTTTTCGCATAAAATAGGTTGGAATGGATGAAGACAAGATTTAACTACATACGTATTTTTTCGTTTCGTCGTTAATTGAACGGTTTTAAAGAAATATCCCACGAAAACCATTTTTAACAGCATCAAACTTTCTTAAACTTCGCTTTAACAGCTGTTTCCACATGAGTAAGGTCATGAACTCTTAGCTGTATAATTTATCCTTCTCTAACTTCAAAAAAGGATATTTTTTTGTTTCATTTCAAAATCAATCAATCAGTTCAACAGGGACTGTACTTAGATTTAAGCGTCAATAAATTAACAACATAATAACTTTAGGTGCAAGTTACATCGTGAATGGATTGACTATTTTGTTTGTCATTATTTCCTTAGTTGTCACAAATCCAAACTGAAAGATACCAAGAAATCACACTGGTCATCGCTTAAATTTAATTATAATTAAGAAAAGTTTTGGTAATACCTACATAACATTTAATTTTTCTAAATAATTTAGATCATTGAAAAAAAATCTGGATGACACTGATTAATAAAAAATAATATTTTTAAAAATGATCGCCCAATTCGGCCCTATTAGTCAAAAGAAGCGCCGGTCATAGTGTACTTTTGTCGGATCCAACGCGGCTCGATTATTCTTCCTTTGAGGTCCCCGCCGCCGTTTGTGATGCGTGGCCGAAAGGCGGCAATTTCTTTGTCGGTAACTTTTAGCATTTTGCAAGAAGACCGACATCTTGAGTGTGTTCACACTCGACACTTGATCACTCACTTAATTGGATTAAGTACTCCGATTAAAAGTTACGTTAAAACAAAGATCTTATTGGACTGCTACGGATACTTGCTCAGAGCTTAATAATGTTATTTAAATATGTCATCAGCCGATCCGTCATTACAAATGCCTATTTACTTTGCTTATTATTGGATTTAACATCGTTTTAATGTATTTTGAAATTAATGTTACTTTAAAGTGATAAAATTTTTCTAAATTCTTATACCTAGAGAAATGTCGTCTACCATTATAGCATAGAATTTGCATATGAGACTTATTTGAGATAAATTAGTGAAATCAATAAACACTAACTACTAATTTTACTGCACTGGGACCCCGTGCCCTGCAGTGGCACGTATATGGTTGATACAGTGGTACTCTAATTGTTTCAGATGATTGTATTATGAATCTCAAATAGGAAAGCTTTGTATCTCATGTGAACAGCCTTTACTCTTTCAAGAATCAAAAGAATAATTTTATTTTTTATTAGTTGAATTCGGATTGCTGATCGCGTGTGCATGTATTATGTCGTGTGCATATTATTGTAAATTCGTTTTCAGTTATTTTGAGTAAATTTTTTAACTTTCAACTATGCTTGAACATTACCCACATTTGATAGCTTTTGATGTAACTTGTGTTATGTGAAATGTAAAAGAAAAAGTGATTTGGTGCTACCAAACTGTGACAGTGTTTTCGTGCGGTTTTTGGCGGATCCTGCGCTTCCAGCTTATGCCTATCAAGGTCATTACGGTTTACATTTACAAGGTGCAGTTAACTATTTTGGTGGTCATTAATGACAACTAACCAGCCCATATGAGTCCACCGATGGCCTCCGTGGCGCAGTTGGTAAGACCCGCCTGTGAAATGAGAGACCGCGGGTTCCGGTTCCCGCCCGCGAGATATAAATATTTCCGTGACACCATAATTCTTTTTCTAATACCCGCGACACAAGATTTGTATCTTAGTGTGGGGTTATTACCCATGTATGTGACTGTTTGGCAGTATTAATTTAATATATTTTTTATGTACCCTGAGCGTGGTGTACACAATCGATTATAAGTAAATAATGAGCTTGCTTATTTATTGTTGAATGTCTACCGTTTCAGTTGTAAGGTTCAATCACTTTAGCTTACATGTTAAGGGGGTAGCATGTGTAACGTTAGTTTTTTTTTTCTCGGAATCTTTCTTAATATTCCGCTAGGGCGCCATACAAATCCGCCTTAATTAATATTCCTTCACCATATACTATAATGTAATTTGGCAGGTGCGCCGTTTTTTCTTGTCCACCCTGTATATGTAAATGCGCCTTTATATGGTATTACCAAAAACTTATTTTGCAGTTTTATTTATATTGTAACCAAGGGTTGTATTGTTTAATTGTATTTTATATTAACCTTTTGAAATGTATTATTTCAGTACATTAGAATGAAAGTCTGCCATGATGTATTAAATTTCATAATGACTTGTTTTAATTAATAAAAAAATAGTTATTTGTAAGTAGACATTTTTTCGCAATACTCTTCTTGTAATCATGTCCATTAGCAATACTTTGCCGGAAAATGTAATTAATTTTATGCTTTGAAATATTGCATAGTAGAATCATATAATAGTTTGACTATATTATCTCTACTCTCCTTACATAGTTTAAAAACAAGGTAAT